>VWYI01002268.1:5776-60228 GCA_013399455.1 Anthoscopus minutus
GTTACTGAGGAAAACCTTCTATATTTATAAGCCATAGCTTGTAATCAGACCTTTGAAAGCTGCATGCATTAAGTAGTTTGCCTGCAAGCCTGAGAGAAATGAACTGACCGTGCAAACACAACCACAGTGCTCACGTGCTTCCCTCAAAGTAAATTCTTAGAAAATACAGCAAGCTCCCTTCATGCAAGCTTAGCCTCGAAGGCTTTAATAAATGTTACTCCATGGCATCTTAAATAGCCTATTAACAGGAGTAGGAGATCAGAGAAAGCCTTCATGCCAAACAGCCTGTGTGACAGGCAACAATACCATGCACATGTTCTGAATACTCAGCTGGAATTATCATAAACAGCTTCAGGAGGAGGCAGGCAAGGTGGTAGGGTGAAATCTGCTTATTGCAAGCAGTCACACAGCAAACCTGCCTCAAGTAACCCATTTTGTGGAAAACATCAGCCATGGGAAAGGGTGGAATTGGTAAGAAATGTACTTCATACCTGTATATGTGTATTTTACTTGGACTGATAATCAACCTAATCTAAGATATTAGCCCCAAACTATCTGTCTACATTAATGATCTAAAAGCAATCATAATAAAATAAGATAATCTTAACTATTCCTGGGCTGCCAGAGAGCTCTCTAATTGCTCCGTTTAAATCGTTCTATTTCAATTAAATTGAGGAGGAAAAAAAGAGTAATAGAATTAAGTGCTTCACTATTTACAGTCCTTGAGTGAATACAATTTACGTAATCTGTGTAGGATCCCTATTAGCAGGGCTCACAGTAAGAAACCACAGTGATTAAATCATTAAATCATATCTAGGAAGAGAGAACATTCCGACTGATATGGGAAGCCTTGATGAGATGTTAAAACAATTAGAACCATCAAGTACTTTTATGAATAGCGAGGATTGTGAAGGCAGAAAAGGTTTTCAAAACTGGGCGATTCACACTATTTTTTACCCTAATACATTTCACTTTCTCTTTGGTTCATTATCACTGATACAATTTGCATCCATTTTCAGTCATTAAATAGTAGTTCAGCTCTTCAGTATTTCAAGCCCTGGTCATTAACATGAATTCATACAACTTATTCCCTCTGCCCCTCCTATCTTTTCCTCAAAGAGAGCACCCTTTTCAATAAATGACTCTCAAATTGCTGTTAGGATAGTAATTTCTAATTTCCATGGTTACATTTCCCAAAAGAGCTTCTGCTGCTAAGAAAAACACATTGGAGGATTGGAGAATTGGAATAACATAGCTGGCTCGTAGTTTTTATTCAGAGGGGGGGATGGAGGTGTTGGTTGCAATTCCTTATTTTTTTTTTCTCTTTTTAGTAGCCTAGTAGATCACACTCAAGGCCAGTAAATGCACCCATCAAAACATGGATCTTGCTGCAAAGATCTTGAAGATAATGACTTATTCTTTTATTTCAACAGCTTTGGAACTATTTGAATAGATGGAAAAGTTTATCAGGAGCACCAAATTGTCCAGTGCCTTGCCAAAAAATAACTGTGAGATAAGGATGTCACACACCACAAATAAGAACAGCCCCAGCTACAAGATCAGCCATGGTCATCTCACACACATGAGGTTATAAAGCAAGCTAGAGAGCTGTTACTTTCACAGGAAGTAATTTATAGCACATCTGCATATTGGACAGGTGTTCTACATTTTAATGCAATTTTCTGTCAAATCAAAATTAAAGATGCACAATTATTGCACTGAAGATAAAAGTTACAAATTTTGTATAGTGGTCTGGTTTTGCATTATAACATCCTTACTTTCTTTAAAATCTTGGATCAATCCTGCAAAAGTCTCTGTAATTTAGCTTTGAGCTTTGCTTTTACACTTTAAGTTGGGCAGCTGAAGCTGTTGGTTGGCCAGAGGATAAAATAAGATATTGCTTAAGCTACCCTTGTAAAAGATCACACTGACTTCAGGTTTTCCACAGAAATTATGCAGCTAAATATGATGTGTCCTGCTAAAAATTACAACGTTATTTCAGATATGCCTGTTGACACAATATACAAAAAACTCCTTTGAAGCATCCATTGGCTTATTTGGAAATCCTTCTTTGTTCATGGATCATTGACCAGAAAGACAGGTTTATCAGAGAAATACTGATTTTCCCCAGTAGCATAAAAACACTGCTATAGTTTTAGAGGTTCTCTTTATTCTTCTCGACAAATTCATGAGGCTTGAAGTTCTGGCCATTAATAAATAAAAATCCAAGAACAGTAGCCCTTCCAAGGTTTTTTTCCTTCCTTAGCAGAGAAGAATGTTATTGCAATTATGTAAAATAAAGCTATTTTAAACCTAGTGCTTCACAGACATGCACCTATAAGGAAATATTTTATTGATGATTTAATTTTCTCTCCAGCATAGCTGGAAATTTCACACCTCCATCTTTGTTTAGGATTGATTTATCTATTAGTGTGAACTAAATGTGACCAGCTCTTCCTCTTGTTTAGCAGGAGATGATTAAGGAAATTATGAAAACTTTTTAAATTGTGGCATTGCCTTTTTAAAAATGGTCAGAGAAGTAGCTGGGGATATTGCTATTGTTGAAAAACCCCACTGTCTATACATTGTGATCATGAACTTTGGAAAAGAGAGATCAAATAATCACTGTGTCTCTTTTCCCTTGCTTCTATACTTAATATGCCAAAAGTAGATTTATAAATCATGGCTATATTTTGTGATCAGGTCCTCTGCTTCAGTTCCCCCCTGTCCTTGTTTCTTTCTGTGACAGTCATTGTTCTGGCCTGGTGCTTACACTGCTCATCCCTGCCTTCAGTAGATCCCTCATTAAGTCACATGAGACTGACTTCATGCTGAACTGCACCTTGGCCAGCTACACCATTCAGAAGTTTAACTATGGATCATTCTCTGAAGTCCAAGTGTCAAGACCTCAGCACACATTTTCTGTGTTTGTTTGCTTTTCTGAACAAGCCCAGTGAGTTCATTAAGACCAGCAAAAATAAATACAACTGTCTTGTAAGACTGGCGAGTTTCAGCCAGCTTAAGAGCTGAAAAAGTCTTATCCCTTTGATCAGCTCCAACAATAAACTTTTCTCATAATAGTCTGGTTCTTAAAAAAAAAAGAAAGAAAAAGGTTTTCACTCCATTGTAAATATTTCCTTTAGAGCAAGAAACGACCTAAAATGCTCAAAGCATTTGTCTTTCAAGGGGAGTTTCACAGACATATCTAGGTGGAAAAACACATTAATGGCAATAGAATAACAGCAAATATGGCGAGAAATAGGAGTATTTTTGCCACAGATTTGTGAAATTGTTCTTAAATCTCTTTCTGTAGGAGAAACTGGCTGTATTAATGAGGACTAGTGCCTCTGGTGCAAGGTTTCAGGATGAGCTGATTAAAGCCTCAGTAGGTTCCATGAATTAGGTAAATAAATGAGCATCTGAACATTCCCACAGCTTCTTAAATGGAATCAGTGCATGTGAAAATGCACACCAAAATCCCTGCACTGACATACATATTACATATGGCTTGAAGCACTCATTTTCAAATGTATTAATGATTTTGTTATAAGTTGTATATACCTATTAATGCAGAAAAACAGCTTCCACCTTTTACTACCAACTCCTGTAATTTCAAACTATTGCCTCCTCAAAACAATTTAAGATAGAAACTTCAGAACAAAAGGTAAAATTGACTTAAGTGTTTAATTATTTGGCCATAATCTCTTCGCTCTGCACATTTATGTCTTACAAAACATTAATGATTTTGTAAATATAGCTATTACTAACCTAATAAAAATGCTGTGCCAAATGGAAAATGAAGCCTGCATAAAAATGTAGATGGGTACTCAGGAGAGAAGATACTTATTGATCTCCCAAAAATATGCCTGCCTGTATAAAAAACACAGCAGTTAACCGTGTTTTATATGATTCATAAGACACTGTGTGGCCATGAAAATAATGCTTGCAAACAATGCTTTTAGGCAACAGTGAGGTGAAGGCATAATGGTTCCTGCTAGTTTAGAGGACACTAAAACAAATATTATCCTATTCTCCACATTAGTCATAGGGACACCTTGAAAATCCAAATTAACAAGTGGTATCAATTTAAAGTGTATTCATTAAACAGTATAAAATCTTGATATTGACACTCTAAGGATTAGAAATATGGCCATATTACTGCAGCTTAACAAGCTAAGTCCAAGTAGCAAGCTTTGTATGTACTTGTGCATTACAGATTGTAAGATTAATTCATTTAAACCTCTTAGGTGAATATATTTAATATCACAGTAGCTATGTGCTACCAGCATATGAACAAATTCATATCCCAGTTAATCTCATACCTAGGAACTAATTAGTAAATACCTATCTATGAATATTTAGATCCACTGAGACCACTGCAATTAACTCTTTTCATATGTAGCCACTGGAATATATTACGCATATGCGAGGATTCCAAAGAGGTAACTTCATACTCCTCACCCCAAAGTTTCTTTCATCTGTAAAATTAATGTTCTGTCATTAATAATGGTATTTACATGAAATGTCAAAAAAATCCCACCACCTCTGCTTTCTAGCATGTACATCTTGCTTCTCCTTAAGCCTACTGGCCTCAGGACCAGCATCTGCTGGTGAAAAGGTGCATGGAGTTACCCAATGACCAATTTAATTGATTCTGGAACAGTTTTGGATAGTTCATCACGGCCTAACATTGCTTCTTGTAAAGCCAGCTGCCTTATAATAGGGTACTTAAATCTTTAACAGAACAAAAAATGAGGAATACTGTAATGATTAGCAGTACAACCAGCGATCAGTTCTGAGCAAATCAATAGTGAAAAATTATTTAATGTACAGTATCTTGCAAATGCAATGACAAGTGAACAAACCAGCACTTCATGCTAAGACCTATACTTCACTTACTGCAAATCTGAGTCATTAGTGGGGGGAAAAATTAATGCACTCTGGTTGAATACACAGCTAAAATAAATCTCATCAATACTTCATAGGTAATTAAGATCTTGAGCCCTTTCTTTAAAAGTATCAGGCTATTTTCATTAAGACACATGCTTAGAGGGAAGGAAATGCCTTTTTAAAAGGTCTCAGGCCTAATTTTAGGCCTACAAAGTTCTAAACATCCAAGGAAAAATAATTTGTTCTAAGTGACTCATTTGGTTTATACTGAACAGCTCTAAGCCTTCCTAAGGCTTTTTGTGGAAAAAGAAAGGAATTTGGCATATTACAAAATTAAGTTCTTTCCTGAAAATCAGTTCAGACAGGTGCACAATACAAGCTCTGAGGAGAACAGCTGAACAATCCCCCAGTATTTCAGCTGGATCCAGGGACCATCCCCATCTTCAGAGACTCCATAAGCAGTGTTCAGTCAGGGCTTTTGAAGCCTCTGAGCAGATTTAAGTCCTGCAGACTGATGAACATTCTCTTACATCAAAGTTTTTAACCTGTTGTTATTCTGAGGCTAGAAACAATGCTTGGAGCTATACAGGCACTGTGGCCTTGTTGAGGACTGAGATGTTCAACATCTTCTCCCAGGCTGCCACAGATAAAATTCTGCAGTTAGATTAATTTAGAAACAATTTTTCTGTGTGCAGTAATATCCTGACCACTGAAAAAACAGAAGACTTTTTTTTTTTTTTTTATAATTTACTTTGCCCTGTAGGATCTCACTTCCATAGACACCCTTAAACTAATCAATAAAAATACCACTATTTGGAAGGAGCAGCATCTCAGATTTGAATGTTTAATCTAAAGAAATAGGTATAATTTCAAAGGCCTTATAATCCATGCCATCACTATATTAGTTAAATCAAACCAAGTCTTATGTAGGATTCATATTATTTGCATTCTAAAATACCTCATCTGTTTTAATTTTATCCCATATCTTGGCTAAAAAGCATGTATGTGACACACCAGACTACTACACAGATTACAGAGCAGACTCTGCCACAAACCTGGTCATACAGGTTTACCTAAACTATTATTTAGGGATCTGATATGCTTTTCAAAAAAAGTTTTTTGTGATCTTCCCACCCTTGACTGTTCCTTGAAAAAGGAGAGGAAATTAAGAATTCACAGAGTGAAAAACAAAAAATATTATGAAATTTAGTAAATTCTTCTGCTTGTGTATTTGAGCTAGAAAAGAAATTACCAATACAAGAGCATTGGTAAATTTGTCGCCTAAGCCTATTTAGTGAATGATAATCAAAAATGTCTAAGTTTAATAATCCCTATGGAGTATTTTAGATATTAAAGAAGTAATTGTTTAATCCCAAAACAATATATTTGTTTCCTAATAGATGACGTGCTTCTGCAGACAAAAAAAAAGAGAGTTGAAAGACTACAGATAAATGATTTATTCAAGTAAAAAATGGGAACATCAGAGGAAGCCTAATGTGGTGAGTAAACATAAAACCAAAGAAGTGTTCACATTTAGCAGGCTGGGTTTTTCACTCCACATGTAAGCATTTTTTCTTGACTGATGGTAAAGCTCAGTGGAATAGTATTTTTTGAC
Source organism: Anthoscopus minutus (assembly GCA_013399455.1). Lineage (NCBI taxonomy): Eukaryota > Metazoa > Chordata > Aves > Passeriformes > Paridae > Anthoscopus > Anthoscopus minutus. The sequence continues at coordinate 12,282 of VWYI01002268.1, forward strand.
AGTCAATATACCTTTTTTCTTTCCAATTTCCATATGGAATTGACTTTTCAGGTACACGTGCAGGTTGCATGTACTAATACATACATGTAAAGACATCCTTGTAAGTGCATATTTCTAACTCTAGACTTCAGTGGACAATTCATATTTTTTAAAGCAATTGACAGAATACCTGTTTAAGATACAATGGCATACATTCTATTGAAACTCTTCAGTGTGTTGTGAAAGAACACCCATACATGTGTAAACATACATCAGCGACTCTTTCTCATCACCAGGTCTCTTCGTGTGTATTAAAAAAGTAAATTCATCCTCATGTCAAGTTCTCCACTAGTAGTCACACATTGATAAAGCCTAAGCTTTACTAGATTTCTTAAAGTATCACAATTTCTCCAATAATTAATTCAGAATGCCTACAATGCAATTTTATTTACTTTTAAGATTAAGTCAACTTCAAAAGATGACCCCTTTTGCATAGGTTTTCTTAAATTTTGAATTACAATCAAATTATGAGATTAATTGATTCATGATTTTTGATATTAAGGTAAAAACAGGCAAAAGAATCCCAAGGAAAGTTGTACTCATCTCTCTCACAAAGAATGCATATCTGATAATGAAATTCATATTCTGTGCTTAAGAAAAAAACCCAAACAATAACTTGAGAAGAAATATGAAGCACTAGCTGAATTATTGTTAAAGGACTTTAGAACCAACTTTAAAATACTTTACATTTTCTGAGCACACAGTAATTTTGTTCCATACAGAAATAAAGATGGGGTTTGTATACTCTACACTTGAAGGAATCTACTTTTCTAACTCAGTTTTATCAAATAAGGAGGTTAATTACAATAGCTTAAATTGAAGCCCAAAAATGCTTAACAATTTGCTTGTCTGAACATTGAGATCATTCTCTCAAATGGCTAAAAAATAAAAGTGTGGGAAATCAAAGTAGAAAGTAATTCTCAAAATGCAGTAGCTTAGCAGAAAATACTAAAAGAAATGAAATTTATAGTTTGAATCTTGGCCTGCAGATAAGAAACATGAATTCCACTGGAAATAAGCAGTAGACTAGATACGGTCTGAGAAGAAATTAAAGTGAAATATCGCCAAAGTGGAAGAAGTCCACAAGGACAGACACAATATAGCACAGAAGAGAGGTCACACTGTGCTATAAAGACAGAAATGAAAGATTAACCATTAAAACAGCACAGACAGCAAAACACATAGTGCTGCTTTGTACAGGGCAGAACCCTGGACAGAGGCACTATTTTGTGAAATGTTAGCAGTAATGGTTTTAACTACAAAAGAAAAGTAATAAGGAAGGCAAACTCTTTCACCTGGAAGCCTTAACTTAGGATGGCTTTAAGCTGTGAGGGGGAAGCCATTGCCAAGTGCAACATCCAGCACAGCAAAAGGCTGCTTTGTTCAGCTAAGGTTGCTCATTACATGCCTCTATGGCAACACCAGTTTAGAATTCCCAGTCAAAGGTCAAGCCTCCATCAACAACAAATGACAGCTGTTCTGGAGCAAGATGTATAGAAAAGTAAGCTCATGTTTGCTGAGCCTTCCTCTCAAAGGGACCAAAACAAACCCAATGTTCTGTGCCTCTTTTCCATCACCACAACTCTCTGAACACACAGAAAATGATGGACCCTGACTCTGTCCATCACCTCTCAATAAACTGGATCAACACTGCAATAATTGTAGGCCTAAACGCTGTAGACCCATAAAAACTGCAATCCTCTAGAAATAGCAGTCTCTCCACAATCATGAGGTAGCCTTCCTACCAATAATCCTCCCAACAGAAACTTTCACAAATTGAGAATTAATAACCAGTCCAATAAATATTTTTAAATTATTCAGAAAAATGAACCCTGTCATTCCACCAAACAAATGGATTTCCTATAGCAAGTATAACCAAACAGATCTTCACAGCTGGCATAAATCATTACATTTCCATTAACTTTAATGGAGAAATGCCAACTTCCATTACTGGATTCAAATATAGTTAATATACTTGTCATGCATGATGTCTTGTATACACTTTTCAGGTAAAAATATTCATGCCAGATTTCATGTAAGAACATTTAAAAAATCCAAGTCTGCAATTACAAAATGAAAAAGTAACATTGCAAAGAAGACTTAGAAGAAAATATGAATCACTTGAAAAACGGAAAAACTTTTATAATGTAGCATGTAATTAATAGGTGTCAAATTCACGATGTAACAAGCAGCAAAAGAGTAGAAAACATCTGGCAAGTTCTTTGATAGATGAGAACAAAGAAAAGAGTTATGTCTGAGCCTCTTTTTCCTCTGCTCTCATCTTCCCTTATCCAAGGTAAGGTTTGACTCACTTATCTTTAATTACCACGATGCCAGATGAAAAAAAAGTCCTTGAGACAGGAACAGAGCAGAAGGCAGAGGCAGCAAAACTGACAAAGTGGCAGCAGTGCCCCCAGACGAGAGGAGAAGCTCCCCAGAAAAGGCTGTGGGAGCTGTGACTCACCCCGTGGGAGATCAGCCTCCGCCTCAGGATGCTCGAGAGCCGGACGAAGCACTGCATCCCCACTGGCTGCAGGAAAGCACCCTGAGGAATAAACAAAACAAACTCTAAGGATAAGGTCATGCTAAATTAAACTTTCTTCTTGCATTAAAACAAACCGGCACGGTAAAAATGCCTTTGCTGTTACTGATCAGAGCTGCGTAAAATTTTTCTGCGCACAAAGTGGAAAAAGCACCTTATTTTTGTTTTTCACACCCTTTCCTGCAGTTTTTGTTTTGCTTTTAACTTGCACAAGACCTTAAGACTGCGTTTTGAGAAGGCCTAGGAAGGTGCAGCAGTGCTGAACTCCTGCCAGGGCTCAGCGCAGGCTGAGGGAGGGAGAAGCGCCATGGTGGGGCAGCACCTGGCCCAGCACACCCGGGCAAGGCAGCAGGGCCCCGGGGCAGCTCTCAGCACAATCCGTGGGCATCTCCACGCACCAGGCTGAGCCTGGGCTGTGTCCTGGCAAGCTGGGATCAGGGTCAGACCCCATGAGGGGCACTAGGGACGGCCACAGCTGGGATAGCCAGGCATGGGGACAGGGCCTGAGGGGACAGTAAGGACAGCAGCAATGCTGTGGCCAACCCAGAGCTGACTCAGCAACCTGGGGCTGCTTCGGAAGTCTGATGTACAGAAACACCTTCTCCTGTGGGACCACAGGACACCCACACCAGCCCAGCAAAGCCACATGCACTCTTCAGGAAGCTGAGGAGAACCATGAACAAACTGGCCTAAAGGAGCACTGCCATGCTCCCAACCTGGCAACCCCAGGGCTGCAAGACTCCCTAAAAGCCATGGGCCCAGCCCTGCAACCCCAGAGCTGCCAGGATCTCCAAAGCCCAGGGCACCAGCCCTGCAATCCCAGAGCTGCCAGGATCTCCAAAGCCCAGGGCACCAGCCCTGCAATCCCAGAGCTGCCAGGATCCCCAAAGCTCAGGTACCACCCACCAAATCTCCATCTGACACTTTAGCTAAACCCCAGTACAGGGGATGGGTTGTGACAATAAAGTTCCTTAAAACATTTTCAGAAACTAGGTGTTTGTAAATCTGTAAACATAAAGAAATAATGCAGGAGGAAAAAATCTGCTATTTTTTAGCAGCTGACTTCCATTCTATAAGAGGAACAGATGTTTTATTGTAATTAAAGCTCATCTTTTTTGTACAAGGTGACTCTTGAAGCACATATATACTCCAAGTAAACAAGTTTACTGTATTGCTTTCATATGATGTTGATGATCCATGGTTTTCCTGTAAATCTAGCTTATACTCAAAGAATTACTTTATAAAAAAAGAAAAAAAATGTGCACTTCAGCTCATATGGCTTTTTATTCTATTGCTTACACTCCCTACTAAGCCCTAAATAATTACTTTTACTTAGTCTGTCTTCAACATTTATGGAAACTTGCTCCCTTATAATATAAAAATGAAGTACAGACATCTGAGATTAGTAACCAAATAAACCCAATGTTGAGTTGATTAAAACCCTCTTAGCAGCAGTGTACCACATTGTCTCACTCATATAAGCAATTTTACATAGTTAGAACTATCCAATTACTTTTCCAAATATATTAGTAAAGCATTGTAAACTGTGCAATGTGCTACTTTAAACAGCACACAGTAAAATATGTATACAGTTAAGTAAATCACTAAGTCAAGTCTGGCTCTTTTCTAGTAATTATTGTATCAAAAGTCAGCTCAAGGTCAAGTCCATGTGGCTGCTGTAAGATGTTTGCAAGTGGGAACCCACTGGGTCACATTTGTGAGTGCTGATACAGTGTAAGAAGGAAACAATGAACTTCATCTCAGGACAAATCCTGTGTCCCAGCACAGAATTTATCAAGGCCATGGACTACTGGCAAACTAGCAGGACTTGCTAGGCAAGTGATAAACAATCCCATCTGGAGACTGGGTGTAGCTATCTGACCTATACAGCTAGATAAAGATGATAAAACATGCGTGCACTCTGGGAGGAAAAGGAGGCTGAGAGTTTACTCCTCACCAAAACTACCAGAGAGCCCTACAAACTTACACATTTCTGCAGCTGTGGCTTGCTGATGCTCTTTTCCCCAGCTGAGGACAGCCCTGATTACAGGCAATTTTCTGTAGACAATGTCAATCTGTTGATTAAAACCTACGTGTCAGAGAAAGTGAAAACTTGACTGTGAATGTGTGAATGATTCATTATCCAGATGAAAGGAGAGCTGTGCCTGACTGGGTACAAGCATCGACAACTTGCTTTCTTCCAGTTTTATGACTATCTGCCATTTTATTTCAGCAAGAATAGAATAACAAAAAGGACTAGTGTCCTTTATTTCCTTCTTTCTCCCCTTTCATTTTCAGCATGGCTGACAGTTTTCAAATGAAGCATTTGTCACATTTAAGTCAGAATAACATTAAAGTCAGAACCCAACTTGCTTTCGTGATAACAGGAAAGTCTCCACCTATGTTTTTTTCTGTTAGAATATGAATGCTACTTACGTCATGTGAAGGCTTATTTGGAAGAAAAAATGCAACAGACCATTCCTCTCCAGAAGTTTGCATCTTCAGACTTTCCTGCTGTTTCTGTATTAGTTGTCAGTCTGAATTTTATACATCTGAAACAAATGCTAAAAGACCAAAAAATGCATGTCAAATCATAAGTACTTAAGTCAATTCTCTCTTGCGTGCCTCAGCCTTCTTATTTTTTAATATCATGGACATTGGCTTGATGTAACATACTTCAGACCGTAAAGATTTGGCTTCGGCTTCAGTGAATCCTGAGAATGCTCAGCCCAGTGCTTCTGCAACTGAAGTGATTTCAAGTGGTTTTACTAATGAATTCTTAATCTAGTTTGGTGGAAACATGCATTAAAAATAATACTAAGTTCTGGGATGAATGTTTCAGAAAGAAATAAATGAAATGTTTGAGTTCAGAGCAGAGTAACAAAGGTGACCAACGTTTCTACTTATAATGAAATATTAAAAGAACTAGTGAACACAGAGCTGCTCTGAGCAATAATTCAGGGGTTATAATGGTAGCATAACTTTTCAATAGCAGTCCTCAGAGAGTATAAGATAGAAAGGAGGTCAATGAAGTATTGAAATCAGCTGAATCTAGTAGTAATGAGAAAAATCCAAGTAAAAGAAGATCTGAGAGAATGCTGGGGAAAAAAATAGAGCCAGTGTGGTCTCACTCAGGCAATAATCTTCTAGTGGAAGGAAGAGTAATAGAAACCCCACAGCAACAAAGCTTTTAAAAGCAGATCTGAAAAGAAAGTATAATGAAAAATTCTCTCTAAGTGACATTATCAAAATATTAAGTCACATCTGTACTTGTTTTGTGGCTGAATACTTAGCTCTATTTTTATTTTAATACCATTAGTCAATGGTGTATTATAATGCTTTACCTTGTGGTGATATTTTTGAAAACATACTTTTTACAAGCATCTCTGGGAATAACAACCTCCAAAACATTTGCAATTTGTAATCTAACATAGGCACAGTTTAAAAATGAGCTCTCTATTAGAAAACACTGTATAGATTTTAAGAGGTTATTTTTCAGGTTTAAACTCCAGTCTAATTTTCTTATGCCCTCAAAATATATAATTCTCTGATTGCAAAGGAAGGTGAGGAAAAGTTGTTCAAAAAGAGCAAGTTGCCGTATTTTTTAAAGGAGCAGAAATTTTAACCACTTCTTATGTTGGCCAGTTTGTTTCAAGCCATTGTAGAAGCACATCTTATCTATAGTTATTCTGATCAACATCACCTAGACAATTGTTTTTACTTCAATGAGGTGTTCTAGAAGTTATAGAACAAACTCTTAAAATCTTATGCATTCTAATTCTGCATATAAGTATTATCATGCTGTATATTTAGTAGGTACAAGTACTGTAAATGCTGATATATTTATTATAACGCTGTAAGCTGACACAGGACAGCAACTGTTGGCAAAAATTTTACAGCCAAGATGTGCAACAGAGAGACAGGGCCCATCTGGAAGTGTTTGACAGGTAACTGCTTATTTTGAGTCCTCATCAATGCTAAACTGGAATGGAATCCTTCTGGAAACTTGTAAAAACAATTTTAAAATAATTGAATTCAAATTTATGGGGTGCCTAAAATGTTCTCTAGAAACCAGTGAGCAAGACTACAAGGAAGGATAAAGATGAAACAAGTAGCTTTTTGTTGCCTTAAGAAGCCATCACCTCTGAACTGGCTAGATCCACTCAAGAATGCTTTTAGCTTGATAACTGTGAATTGCCAATAATTGCACTAATGCCACCACTTACCATAAGGAATTCAGTTTCAAATGGACGACTCAACACTGAACACAAAACACCTTTCAAACTGCATTTCACATATGGGTGTTTAAATAAAAAAATGGGACAGCTCTATTAGTACTACTAAAATTTAAATGTTAAAAGTTAACAGATATTGTAGATACATGCTTTTTTGATTTTACTCCTCTGCAAGAAGACTAATGAAATCAAAAGGATTTGAGCTATCATCTTGTAACTTTATTCAAAAAGCAACTTTTCCCAGATTCTGATTCACTTTCCTTAATTACAGATAAAATAGACATTATCTGTTAATAACTCCTAATTATAGGAGAAGGTCTTACCTAGGTCTCTAAAACAGAGGAGTAGTAATTCACATCAAGTTCCTTTCTTCTTAGGGAGCTCAATAACGTCTTGTGTCTGATGAGGACATGGACCTTTGGCAAAGATGCCATAGCAAGTTCTGTCTTACAAAAAGAAATTAGTTCTATAGAGCCAAACTTTCATGTTTCCCCAGAAGTGACAGTAGAGGATGAACCAGTGAGTGAAAATTTTAGCCTTTATTTCTATAAATTTTAACTCTGGAAAAAAGTCTTACAATATCATGAAATACTACATTTTCTATGTTATTGGATGTCAAGTCACATCATAAACAGAACATTCTGAAATAATAGCCTTGATTAGTTTATGAGCGTTGTGATTAGAGATGGAGACAAGGAGAATACCCAGAAATAGGCAGATTCATGCTGAAATGCAAACTGAATAGCAATCCCTTAAGGTTATTTTAGCACACTGAGTGAGTATCAGAGACCAGTGTTTGTCTAATTAATAATAGTCCCTGTGGTCAGCAGCTTCACTGCTGTGTGATAATAATGGATGGTGTCTAATAATCATCTCTTATCCACCACCTCAATGGCAATTACAGCCATTTCCTCACTGGAAACTGCAATCTCTTCTTTATTTGGCACTAAAATTATTAGCTCTTTTAAAGAGTTGTAACATGGATTAATCAATACAAATGTTGTTTATATAGTCCTGATAATGATCCATTATCCCTTAATCTGATTCCTGAACTTCCTGAGGGTATGAAGGCATTTTTTTTCCTTTTTAAATGAATATCATATCTTTAGCAATAGCACATAGAAACCCTAAGTAGGCACTCTCCCCAAGCTATATTACACCCAAATCATTTTGTCTTTCAAGACAAGATTCATTTATGGCAAATAATTATAGTCAGGAAAGGGAAGTAATAATGCAATAATGTATCTACCTAATACAAGTTTAAAGTGAAGCCTGAACTAAGTGTTTGCTGAAATGCTGGAATTATAAAAAAAGGAAGTTCTGTTTGGATGTGATAAATCTTATCATCTGCTAACAGGCCTGAAATAGTGTGGGGAGTGTTAGAACCTATTCCTAGACATGACTGTGCAGTGTTTGGATTGTAATCAGTACTACAGATGTGCTCTGTGATAACTTGAATATGACGGTTTGTCACTTTAAGAATGAAAGCCAGCTCTTGACACAATTTGACTTTGAGTTCAACTTCATGTTTGTTTTAGCTTTGCAATTCTGTGATTAATAGTGTCATATCAAGTAACCAAATAAAAACCAAAGAACCCCACCCAAGCCCTCAACACAGCATGGGAGGAAGAAAAACGTGATTAATGAAATAATTACGCGACAGAGATCACACAGCAGTGACCTGAGCAGTAAGTTCTTGAAGAGGTAGACAGAATATCTGCAATTTGGATATCGAGGAATGGCTGTAGAAAAATAACTTAAAAAAAATTAAAACAAAAATATTAATGCAAATTATTGTTGTCTTTTCTTTCAGATCCTCCTCATTGCAGCATAAGTATTGTGCTAACTGGGGTAACTATTTAAAACTTTACAGGTCTGCTTTTGAGCAGAAAAGAAATGGACTTATGTGAACATGACTCTCACAGTGATTAAACATTAATCCAGAGAAAAGAGAAAACAGTATATGAATTACCAATTCTTTCAGGAAACTCAGATCAAACTGACTGTTTAAGTCATAAAGAACAGTTTATTCTTTAAAAATTAATTCAAATAGGAAACGAAAGAACCAAAGCAAATTTTTCTCATGCTCAAATTCTCATACTTCAAGGTTCAGTGCCTCTACATAAAAGCATAAATATCTTTATCTGACTGAACATTGCATTGATAAATAGCATTGGAGGTTGTGCATCCAAGTGTAACATATGAAAGAGCCTTGATTTCCCTGGAAAACTCTTTTAAAACCGTTTTTTTTAAAAAATTTGTTTGGGTTTGGTTTTTCCCTTTATCCCTAAAAAGCTCCTAAAAGTGTAATCTGTTTAATTAAAAGAGCTGCTTTGGGTTTTTACATGAAGAATGGATTGATGATTCTTGCAACAGAATTATTTGAGACAGGTAGGTTAAACCTTACTGTTGAGCGAGACTTTCTGAATTAGCATGCAACATTAAGAGTATTTTAATAAAAATTTCACAAAATCAGAAAATGGTTGAAATTATAAGGGACCTCTGGAGGTCATCTCATCCAGTCTCCTTGCCATAGAAGAGTCACCTAAAGCTGTTTTCTCAGCATTGTGCCTAGACAGGTTTGGGTATCTCCCAGGATGGAGACTCCACAGTCCCTGTGAACAACTTGCAGTGCTTGATGAAAATTTGGGTTGTGAGTTGGATTTTTTCTGCTACCTCTTTCCTGTGTTTATTAACACAGATTATTTAGAACAAGTGCTTTTTCAAAAACATGGCCACTATAGTTCTTCATACTTATTTATACAGAAAGTGGAGTTAAATTGTTGCAACATTAAATATGGAAATATATGTCTGTAACACAGTCATCTTTCAGTGACATAATACATACTGTTTATTATGAAGTTAATTTATACAATCTTTCTTTAATCTAATTACTTAATTAGACATTCTAATGAATTTTCACCAGGACACTGTTGGGTGATTAATATACTCAATGAATTAAACAATGTACAGTTATTTTTAGTGATGATAATCAGCTGTGATTATTGACCAAGTCGAGCCTTGACCATGACAATATCAAACATGGCAAGACACAATTAAGGCCAGAGTAATATACTTTACAGCAAGCAAGGTAATAAGAGCTGATTCAGTATCTCAAATCAATTTCTACTAATAGGCACTTTAAGAAAATAATCAAAATTGCTTTACTCCAATTTGGGATTCCTCTCTATTAATTTATAACAGATACTGCACTTTCATAAGCCATGTTTACCACCACCTTCAAAACAGTAATCTTCTTTTTTCATTTATTCCATCATCACTCCATAAAATTTCACTCACTAACTTCAAAAAACACTCTGAGTTAATTTGTCATGAATTAGCTAAAAAGACAGTTCTCTTAAGTAAGTCTCTTTGTAGGAAAAAGAAAACAAGAGTCGAAAATAGACCTTCTGAATTCAAGGCATTCTGGGACTCCATCACTCTCAAGAGAGACTATTTCCAAACAATTAACTTCTGTCTTTCTAATAATAAAATGATTCAGGTATTTTATGTATAATATACATGTATTTAGATATAAAAACATGTTTCTATGAGTATAAGTGAAATATTCCCTCATTTAGTCTATGAACTATCCATACACAACCTTAAATATGCAGAAGCACAATTGGGATCTAAGTCTTTGCTTTTGCTCTCTTTTCATCACACTCTGGTGGGGTCTTTGCTTAGAGGGACATGAGAGTTCACAGTGCATTTTGTTCCTAACAGGAATATCATACTGCTTTTCTAATTTCCAACAACATACACAAAGAGGATGTAAGGAGAAAATACATATCAGCAAACACTTTCTCAGCCAGCCCTTACACTCAGGGTTTGGTTTTTTTTTAAATCTCAGGAGCTCAGTTGTCCCTCTCTGATGCACCAGGGCAGCCTGAACTAAAAAATACAGATTGGACACCTCGAGGCTGCATGAGGGAGGGGAATACAGCAAGAGGGAGCACGAGCAATGGGAGAGCAACACTCAACTCCAACCCTTATGAATTCTGCTCAGTGCAAACAAACCAACCAACCAGAGCCTGGGTACCTATAGCAGATTCATCAATTCACTCCTAAGAGATGAATGAGCATTTACATCTCTGCCTACCTTTTCAAAACTAATGGATCATTAAATATTGTTTCTGGACCTCTCTGACCTTTCAGTGATTAAGTAGCTGATCTCTATTGCACCATAGAGTATTTAATTACTTGGAAAGAGCATTCTTACACCTAGTAAAAGCAGCGCCTTGCATGCCTTATATACATTGTATTTAGATTACATATAGGTTCCTGATAAATGTGGGATGATGCAACTACTAAACTCCTCCTTTAAAAGTCTAAAGCAGTATTTCTTATCCAAGCTTCCAAATCTGCAGCATTTGTCAAACGGCCATGACAGGATGGCATGAATATAGTGTGGGAAGCACTAATTACAATAACTCTAAGCTGGTAATTTTGCATTTAAGATCTTTTCAGAATCTTTTTTCTATGTAAATAGAAATAATTTCCCTCTCATTGTTAAAAAAATGAATCCTCTGGAAATGAATAAAATAGTCCTTCCAAAGTATCTTTCCTATCACTATGGAGATCACTGCTTTTCAGAATACTAGTTTTCTTAGCTACATTCATCTAAGGAAGACAAGATGTTTTTACCTCAGGTAAGTGAAAAAGTATTTCACTTATCCTAAATTATTGGTTTAATTGTTTGGTGATTTCTGGGGGAGATAAAACTGATAGAGGTAAAACTGAAAGTTTCTTTCCCATATTGATATAAAAAATATACAATCAAACATTCCACAGTCAATGAATAAACATAATCCTCATATACCTAGCAGACAGTATATTCTGGGTAAGGTCTGCAGTGCTCTCACTAGAAATTTAAAAATCACAAAACTATTTTATTAGGAAATGATCAGCAAAGACTTTGTGATACACCAAATGGAATCAGAAAGGACAGAAGGGAAGATGGAATGAAAGGTTAAAAGAACAACCTAATTGATAAAGTCTGGGAAAAAACACCCAGAAGCAGAATGTAATTTTAGGGAAACACAAGTAGCAGAGATAATGTCAAAGCTGGTTATTGCTTTTTGCACAGCACAGGCAATAGGACAGAAGGCACACACAGAAAATGGAACTTGAAGCCAGTCAGATTCCAGGGAGAGGAGGCTTTTTCTCATTGTACATTAATCCATTTCTGGAAGGTGGAAGTCACTCTTTTCATTGATTTCTGTTTGTCTCAACAATTAGATGTTCTTTGGCAAAAGCAGGTTGTAAACACTGGCTGAAGTGCTTGAGAAATCACAATATTAACTTGTAGAACTACAATTGTCTTTAAAGAGCACATCTTATTGTGACTTGGACCTAGAATCACAGTTCATTTGGGAAATTACTTCCTAAAAGACTCCAAAAATTATTGCAGTTGGATTTGGGTCACACAGTACTGAGTGACACAGGCTGTTTTGGAAGTAGCACTGTAAGAAGAAAAGTCCTTAGCTATTCACACCATGCCACGTTACTTGGTACATTGTGTATGTTAGTGCAGAACCTGGAATACACTAAGTATTACTTGGCTATATCACAAAACACAATTGCAGTTTATAAAAGCTCTCGGCCTGATGGGAATAAAGATGATTTTATGTTGCTTTAAATTCCTTTAGCTACATTTCCTGTTCAGCAGCACGTTGCTAACCAAAACCTGTGCTAGGTTTGGAACCAGACACCAAAGCAAACCCACTGTTTGGGAGAGGCAGCAACAGTCTCACTAAATCAGCTCCTGGCAAAAGGGAAGAAATTTTTTTTTTTTCTAGAAACTGCTCTTCTTCCCTTTTTTTTCTCAGAACATCCAATAGTAATAACTCATACCCTAGAGCAGGGAAAACCTAGTTTTCTTTCAGAAGTCTTGTTTAATGTTTTAATGTTTACCATTATAACTGTGGGGTTTATTAACTATAGCTCACAAGCTCCTAGTCCTGGACCTGTGTAAACTCTTCTCTGGACCTGCTGTTCCTCTTTTCCTCTTCTGCTTTTCTTGTGCAAGCCCCTGTTCAGGCTCAATATGTACATCCTGCCACAGATCATCAGCCGTGCTGTAGCCATTGACACCAACCAGGAGGTATTTCCTTGGCAGCAAGATCCACTCACCATGATGTCTAAGAGACTTGGAGGCTTTGGATTCTGTGTGTTGCTTTAGTAGAAAGAACTGCATTAAGTCATCTTAGCAAATATATAGGAAAGAAGGCAAGTTATCCAAAGGAAAGGACACCCTACTGCTCTGATGTATTTGCAACTCTTGGCTACATTCCTGTTGTACTGGGGATAATATTTAGCTGTTATTTGCAGCAACTTTGTGAGGAATTTGCAAAGATGAGCTTAGTATTTTGAGCTTTCAATCTGTTAAGAGTGTTCCTAGAAGAAAAGTTGCCAGAGAAAAAGCCAAGGGAAATCTTTATTTAGCGCAGAGATTTTCTGAATTAAATCAGACAATCTAATTTTTATTCAACCCTCACTAGTAAGCATTTTATTTTGGATAGATTTAAGCAACATTCAGAATGTTAAGACAGGTAGCACTCAGAATTACCCCTAGAAGTAGCACTGTAACTATACACATCAGGATATATTTATGTGTTTTTGTACTGTGCTCTACACTGGAAGGTAGAGCATTGAATGATGCTGTGGTATAAAGATCAGGAGATCGGAACCAATGAATTATTTGTTTTTAAATACTTGCAACTCTTTTAATTTTTAAAACACTTCAGGAAATTATGACTTATTTTCATCAGTATTTTAGCACATACAGGTGTACATCTTTTTTTAGTGATTTTACTGAAAATATTCCCACTTGATTAAGCTCAGCAGATTAATATCATATATATGTTGTATTTAAAATTTCATTTATTTCTCTTGCTCTTGATGTTGAAAAAGCTGTTGTTCTAAATGTTGATACACACTAGTAATTTAAGATTCTATTTAAGTTTATAATCTTAGGAAGAAAAATGTTCCAAAATAGAGATTTAGGGGGAACAACTGCAGACTTATTAATCTTTTGTCTTCAAATTTTTCATTGTGTAATTAAGCCCACAGAGATGTTTCTGAGAGGTACCTTAAGTACTTCTACATAAGGAATTAAACAGAAGAGGATTTCATTCCTCAGGTTTTGCTAAGCTTACAAAGTCTGCAAGACATTCTACTGAACAAAGACAGCTGTCACCTTTTTATAAACTATTTGGTGCTGTTCTTGATCTCCTAGATTCTCACAAATTATTGATTCCTAAAAAATATTGTATTAAAAAAGATAATCAAGAGGCTTTCCGGTACTTGCTTGGATTATATCATCACATGATTGTATCATTTCTAAAAAAAATAATTCTAAAAGCACAATGAAAATAAACAAACCAAGAAAAAAATCTAATACTTGTTCCATCCTTTCTGTTTATAGGGAAAAAGATCAAAATGCTCTTCTGATCTGTTTAAAAGTACCCTGTTAGTAAAACAACAGCTGAACCTACAGGTAGATTCCTACTTATGGGATGTAATCCAAAGTTATCACTCGACTTTAAAATAGGTTTTTTCAATTTATAAGTTAGCTTCTCTATTTTTTGAGAGTAGTCAATAGGACTTTCCACAACTGACTCAACCAGCATTAAGAGTTTCTCTGTTTTAATTGTGGGCATTGTCCCAGACATAGACTACGCCTGAGATGTTATTTCTTTGGTTTGACTGCCCCCATGGCAGAAAGCAAAACAGAAAGTCATTCGGGCTACAGAATTCTCCTCAGGATGGAAAAGATTTAAACTTGGCAGAATGCTGTCTCTAGTCAAAAGTTCTCTCCTATATTAATGAGTGACAAAACCCCAAAAGCTTTGATTAATGCAAACATGAATGATTTCATCCAAAGCAAAACATTACTGAAGTCCTTACCTGCCAAATTTACTTCTCAATTTACAGAGACATTACTTTAGGGTCATAACAATGAGTTCTCACTGGACCTCAGCTGATTGAATTTCACCTTAATTATTTATTTGGGATAGGCTGGAACTTTAAGCTTTGAATGAGAGAATCAAGCTGTGATAGCAGGAGAGCACTATCTGTTCTGAGCAAAAGTCCCACAGTTGCCATCTTCTCTGAAAAGAAGTTGCATCAATGATGGCAAAAAAAGCATAAAAATTGACAGCAGAATTTTTACACGTAAGATTTCCACATGGGTTTTAGGAGTGAAGTAGAAAGCTCTATTTATACATTATTTTAATATAAATAAAAATAGAGAAGAGAGCTTTCTGCCTAAAATTTTCCACAAAGAGATCCCAAGCTAGACACCTGCTGGAGGGAGGTTAAGCCACACTCTTTCTTTAGACAGTAAAAATTCTAGATTTATTCTGACACATACAGTTACAGTGCTACTGGGGGGGCTGGTTCTGAGTACTCCCTGCCTTTTGTACTAACTCTAGCACAGTGTCCTCCTTGATAAAACTGGAGAGCCTCAGATGAATAAATCATATTATTAATAGATTTAATATCATCTTAATAGCAATTAGCAACCAGTTTTTATATCCTCCTGGAAGGGAAAAATGGCCTAATAGTTAACTGTCACTGAAGGTGAGTGGAAAGCAGGGATGCTTTCCACTAGACCAGGTTGCTCAGAGCCCCATCCAACCTGGCCTTGAACACTCCCCCAGGGATGGGGAGTCTACATCTCTGGACAACCTCTTCCAGTGCCCCACCACTCTTACAGTAAAGAATTTTCTCATATGATCTAACCTATACCTTCACTCTGTCAATCTGAAGCCATTGTCCCTGTCCTGTGATTACATCCCCTTGTAAATCTCCCTTCGTATTTCTTGTAGGCTCCCTTTAGGTACCCAATCAGGTCACCCTGAAGGCTTCTCTTTTCCAGGCTGAGCAATCCCAGTTCTATCAGCCTTTCCTCAGAGGAGATATGCTCCATCCCACTAATCGACCTGATGGACCTCATCCTCCATAAAAGAGGTATAGAAAAGACAGGGACAAAAAGTTTAGTTGATAAGTCTGTGTTTGTCTTCTAAAGACCTACATTCAAAAAGGTTATAAAATGGTGGAAAAAATTATTTCATGAGACCAGCATACAGCCAGAAAGGTCTTAGACTACTGTCTTGGCCTGGGGGATTTGCATATTCCAAGTCCCTAGGAAATCTAATCAGGTAACATGAGAAATCCTCAAAACTGCCCTAATTGTGAGCACACTTCTCAATCTTTCTGCAAAAAAAAAGTGAGGTCTAAAGTCATTTTGTGGAATATGCATTACCACTGTCAGCCAGCAAGTTATACCACCTCCCTGCTTGTCCTCTCCAAAGCCTGGGTGGCTGGTGCACAGCACCTCTTACCCAGGGCCTGCGTGATGCCAGTGGCTTTCTCCAGAAAAGTACGTGCAAGCAACCAGAAAATCACTGCTTGTCTAGGGTAGCTGTGACTGCCATGCTGATGAAAACCGGGCTTGAAAGTATTTCAGATGCAAAACAAATAAAGAGAGATGTTACAATTTAATTTCAGATCTTCAGTCTTTGTGAGAGATGCTGTGCACGTGCTCTGTGAACTTAGAATCTGCTGTACTGTGAACAGCTTACACACAACAATGTAACATTTTACACAACAGAAAATAATTTGACAAACCTCTATTATTTCTCACATGCCCCTCTCCCTGATTTTTGTGCTGATATTTAGAGTTGCCCAAGGAAGCAGTCACATTTTCTCTTCCCACACCAGAGCTCTACTTCCTTTTAAACTGAAGATACCTGAGCTATATCTTCCCCCTGCTTCAAGTCTGTCTTCACCCATGACAAGAGAGCCCAGATCAAGTCATGAACAAGTCCTTCATTGAGACTTTCTGATCTTGAGAAAATAATTTTTTCCTGCTGCAAAATAATTCTAATTTCCATTGAATTGAAATTTCTCATTTCATTGCATGTTCTATTTCTCAATAGAACAAATTTAAAATACAAACCATGCAGGTTGGTGAATATTTTCTTGCTTATTATCTTCTTTTTAAAAATTCCCATCCCAAATAAAAAAAAAAAGACACTGTTGCCTCAAGTTATTTGTGGAGTTGCAAAAAGCAAGCTAGTAAACATTAGATTACTACTTCCCTGTAATAGCCAACAACAAATATAAGTAATGAATATATTTTATGATATTGCTGTTCTTGCATTCATCTTGGGAGTGTTAGAATGCATGAATTCTGCAGTCATGTCTTCATGTGAAGAAGTAATTTGTGGCCTGGAGGAGTATGGGAAAGTAATTAATAAGCTGTGTATCAGTTTAAACTTAATCAGAAGAAACTGCAAATATCCAGTGGAGTTTATTCTATCAGTTTCTGCGTACACATATGCATTGGTCATCATGGTGGATTTAGATGGAGTCTTACTTTCAGATATCTCATACTGATTGTTTTTTAGTCTCTATATAGTATAGAAGACTTAATTTTTTTGATGAAGCAGTAATGTTTAACTAAATGATTTGGGAATAAATATGGCAAGACATCCAGTATATTTTTAGGAAAATTAAATGTATTTTCTTAAGTACTCTTAGTGACTTGTATATTCTTTGACAACTACATGCAAAGAAAAAACCTTTAAAGGCTATTCTACATCTCATTTTCTCACTTCTTCTACTTTGGTCAAATGGTGCAAAAGGGATTTGGGCTCAGCTTGAGCCATAAACTCTAAAAACAAGTATTTTTTGTGTCTAAATATAATAAAACTCTTCCAAAGGACTATTACAACTTTGTTCTCTTTCCTCAGTTTTACCTCCTGCATAATTCACTCACATAATTCCTACTTACAGCAGCTTTTGTAGGGTGGAATCCCATCTTCCTGCTGCACACAAATCCTGTGTACTGGGGTTTTCTGAGGCTGGAAAGCAGAAGATGAAAGTGTGGTGCTCACAAAAAGAGCACCACAGTTAAACAGCTTTTTTCTCCAGTATTTAAGCAAACCACTGGTCCCTCCTTATAAGAAACACTTGAGAAATAACAAGCTCTTTCCCTATACACAACATGCTCTCCTTGAGAACAGATTTCTCAGCTCTTGCTGATAACATGCTTGAACACCCTGCGTCTGCCATGCGCTCAGTGAGTCCAATACCACACAGCCAACACACCAGTTATCTCTTAGAAACCTATCAAAGCCGGGTCACTCCAGCACTGCTGAGGCTGCTGGCCCCTTCTGCCCCTCCAGCACACACAAACACACCAGAAAGTCAGAGCCCCCTCCTTCTGAGGGGCTGCAGTTACTCCAACTGCCTGAGGGAGACCAACGAGGAAAAGCAAGCATCATCAACAGCACTAAACTGGTATTGAGATGTAAGCAGTAGAAAGCTTGCAAGATCCAGTGCAGAGCATTCAGGGCTGAGAAAAGTCATTAGGGACTGACATCTTCCACAAGAAAAACATTAAAAATAGCCCCTCCACAAATCAGTAAAAAATAAATTTAATTGTATTGTTGCCTAAACTGTATCACTCTTTCATGGCAGCCAGCACATCACAAGTTTCTTTGTCTTGTACATATTTCTTATGTTGTAAAAAACACAAGGCCATAACACTGCCCTCATTGGTTTGGCTTCCTGGGAAGGCAAAAGGCTGTTCTACTTGTCCCATCCCACCAGCACAAGGAACCCCACCTTCTCACCAAAATCCCTGCAGCCCCAGGCTCCTCTAAAGCCCCTGAGAAGGTGAAATTGTCTTCCGGCCACAGGTGTCCAGCATGTCCACCAGCCTCAGAAACCCAGCAGGAATAAAAGCACAAGAGCCTAACAGTAATGAATCGCCCTGAGATGGCAGGAGATGGCTGCACTGCTGCTCTGACTGAGAATATGCCATTCTAGGAAGTACTGCTCTTTTTCCCAGAGCCAGTTTAGGTATCTCCACAGATTTTTTCACTCCTGTGTAGGCACAGGAGCTGTGTCAGAGGAAATCTGGATGTCTCTGGCTGGTACCCTCCTGTGTGGTTTCAAGCAACAGTGATGCAGCCACACCTGGGAGCATTCTCCACTCAGAGAAAAAGCAGTTTGTGAGCAGAAGTGCTTTCTCAAAAGCCTTACTTTCCCCTCTGCTCCTCACTCCAAAGAGCTTCCACGGGAGATTTTGGTGTGCAGGAGCAGTGGCCTTGTAATCAATTTTCTTCAGTTTCATTTCACTGTCTGGTAAATATCAAACCACTCACAGCTCATGTTTCTGTTGCTTCAAAAATACAACTGTGACTTTTCCTTTCAGGCTGTCTTCCAAGTTTTTTGCTGTATAGTAAATGGTGAAGGTAGTGCGCCAATAAAGTCAGATGTTAAATGAGGCTTAAGGGTTGTCTTGTCATCATGGCGAGTTATTATCTTTAAACAAGTTTCATTATTGCCATTACTTCCTGGGAGGTATGCTGGGAAAGAAAAAGAGTATTGGTAATGACCTGCCACTGCTTTTGTTTTCTTTCTTGTCTGCTGCATGTGAACTTCAAGAAATGTCATGGTCAGGAATTAAGAGATCCCATTCATTTATGAACATCCCTGGTGACAGACCCAAAGGATCAAAAAATTTCTTCTTCCCATTGGCTACAAGAGAAAGAAGTAACTGGGGAAATCTACAGCTAATGATATTTATAGGAAATTAAGTTTTAGAGATATACAAGACTATTTTTCTTTTTCTAGTTGTAGAAAATGTGGCCTTTTAACAACAGAAGAAGCAGAGGGTTCCCAAAACCAGCAAATTTTAGAGATGTCAACAGAAATGTGAAGTCTCTGTTCGGTCTTTTTTTCTCACAGTTGTACTTAGGGTGGAAGGAAGGGACCTCATTTCCCCAGAACTGATGTTCAAGATTTGCTTCATCCTGTCACCAGTTCATGGTGGAATGTCTTCAAACAGCAGCAGGCTGGACCATCACTGTGGAACTGGGGGCCAGGTTTAGCTCAAGATTGTCAAGAGGCAGAGGGCTCCTGAACTCTGTGTTTTATTACCTGCCTTAATATACCACTAAAATTTCACTAATGTGTATTAGTCGAAACCATTTGATAGTAGCACATTTCTGGTATTAGTGAAATCATCTCAGAGATTCTAATGGTGATTCCCTTTTTGAGACAAAGTGTGTGCTTGCTACTTTAGCAACTTTACAAATTCCCAGTGTCAAATGCAACAGCTTGCATTGCTTTTAAAAGAGGCAGACTAAGGCATTAAATACATACAAGTGCTGTAATGGTTAAGAGGGCCTATAAAAACATACTTCAGATGTCCCTATTTATTCTAAATTGAAAGCCATTATTCACAGTTATGAAAAGGGGTAAAATAAGGATTATCCCGTTGTGTTATAATCCCTATTCAAGGATTTAACACAGAAGTTCACAGGGGGAAATTTATGCCTCTCATCATTTAGACAGGAGTAAGAATTGTGGGAGCAGTGAGCATAAAACAGCACAGTTTGGTGGGTTCAGGATTTATGGGTTTCATCAGATAACAGAAAATGGGAAGGAGAAATCAAGTGATATCACAGGAAGACCAGTGTTCACAGAGCAGAGGCTAAAATACACATTATGTACACGATGGGAAGCATGTATAAATATGTCATGCTCTTATATAAAACACTTTAGCGTTTTGTCTTTGCCTCTGACATTTCACTGGATTTCTATTAACTCACAGCTAATTGGTTGACAGCCCTGTGCTTTACATTTTGTGCCTACCATTACAACAGCTATGAATTATGACAACTAACCATAGATTATGTCATATCATATCACTTTGGTCTGACATGCAAATCATAATTAATTTTTTCCCCCCCATTACCACATCCACGGCATATATATATTTTGTATTTGTACTTGGCCCTTCACAGCTGGCAAGTAATTTCAGTGGCACTAGACTTTTATCCTGTGGTTAATTCCTTCAGTGAAAGGCTCATTCATTTTGCTGTAACAGAGCCTTTCCTGGTGATGTTCTAGCTCAAATCCTGGATGAACAGTAAAATATATATTTAACACTGAATGACACTGAAGTTAAAAGCCAGATCTTAAGTTAAAGCTGGAAACACAGAGGCAAGTGTGCACCTCTTGGGGTTTTTCAAAAGTTCTCTTTTACTGTGACTTCTCATACACAATGGTTTCTAAATATCGTAGTAACTACAAGACATTTTAAATTGCAGTGTTCATATAATTAGACTCCGGTATCCACAGCAAAAGATTTGAGGATTTCTCAGTTGCCTCCACAAAGATTTTGAATCCTTCATTGAGGCATATCCTTTCAGAATCAAACCATTACTATCCATGTCAAAGCAACTCCTGGTACAACTTGGATAAGTCTACAAGAACACAAGCTGCTTTTCTGGTAGCAGATATGCTTAGAAATTTTATCCCTAGGAAAATATCACTTTCGAGGTTTCTTTCAAATATCCATAAAAGAAACCCAAAGCAAGGCAAAACAGACACCACTCAAGAAACATGGCAATAACTCAATGTGCACTATATCGACATTTTTACAGTGAGAAGTTCTCTCTCCCACAGAGGCAGCAAAGCAGCCTGAATACAGTACCACGAAGAACAAGGCCTGTGGTGTTATGGTACAGCAGAAATGAATCCGATATCTATCCTGACAACCAGGATTTTGACAGAGCGTCGGCATAGAAGACAGGAAGGAGATAAAACTATTGAAACAAAAGTCCACTCCACTAATGAGAATCCAGAGAGAGTCAGTGTGTCACCTGTATGTAATCTATAGCTGCAGATCATCTTGAGCCAAACCTTCTAACACCACCACAAACCATTGATTCTTGCATAGGCTGAGGAGATGAATACGTGATTAAAAGTAGACAAATATAAGGATAAAAGAGATAATGAAGAAGGCAAAATATGAAAAGGGAAACAAACCACTCTGATAGCAAGAATACATTCCTGATACCTTATTTCATAATTTTTATTTCTCACCCAGATTCATATCTGTGACACACAGATAAAGCTTATCTTGCTTTCAGTGCCTCCAGAAAATAAAGAATCAAGTTGGGGGAGAGAATATACAAAAACTCATTTTAAATCCTGCACCCAAATTTATACCACAAGACACTGTGCTTACTGTCTCCATCACTCTCAGTTTTGAGAATGAAATTGAGCCACATCTACAAGTAATCCAGCAAGCTTGGCAGTAACTTTCACAGGGTCCTACTGAATTTCTCCCACTAAGTGGTAAAAAGCAATCCTCACACGAACATAATCATCTGCATAGACCCTCATTTTCAAACAGCTTTTTGGAAGAATAGAGAACCCACATGAACTCACTAGGGTAGAAACTTTGTCAAACTGAACCTGCCATTATTAATCTCTAATGTATCTTTTACCACAGCTTCTCTCAGAACATGCTGTAAAAAATACCTTTTCTCTCTTCCCCACTCAAAAGAAGAGGCCTCAAGGGACATGATCTGCACCATCCCTGCATGCTGACTGCTGAGGAGGGACCCAGGGTGTTGTCACAGCCAAGCTGGCACACACACTGTGGCTGGGAGTCTCCACACAGCTGCTTGCAGCACTGCGATAGAAGAATTAAAATAAAGCAGCCTGCTACAAAGAGAAAACCTCTGCTTTTATCCCACATACCCACCACACAAATCTCTTGGCACTAATCACTTAAAATTTGCCCACGTTATTCTGCATGGTATCTAAATCTCTTTGTACAATAGCCTTGAAAATTTAGCAAAGGAAAATTCACATAATCTACTGAGCTTGAACCCTGAACACATCGAGCCCAGGTCCTGAGATATCAGCAGGACAATTCCACCTGCAGCTGGACTTCATCCTTCCATCCAAGAGAAGGCAGACCATCAGGATCAGATGTTTTCTTGTGTTGCCATGATCACTTTCCTAACCCATGTGCTACCTGTCACTGTTTTCCTACACATGACGCTGTGTGGCATGTCATACACACTTAAACAGAATACATGGAATTTGAATATAGTGGGAATCTGACTTGCAGAATACTGTCTGTCACAAAGGAAAAAAATATGTTTGTCATTGCTGTGCGGGAATCAGCCTATGCTGACTTTTTAATGACTTTTTTTAACTTGTTGTTCTAAACAGTTGTACAAAAAAAACCCTAAAAGAGTTTTCCTGTGTTGAACAGAACTGTGATGCTTTCCTCCACTGTTAGCAAGGTGGCATTTCAAACTGTAAAGAATGATAGACATTATTGTGAAGGAAATATACAGAGAAATATAAAGGCTTCCTTGCCTACACTTCTATTTCTTATACACCATAATAATAAATAAAAAAGTCAAACTCTATTACCTTCAAACCAGACACAAAAATGCATGCACAACTGCAGCCTGCAAGTGGCTTAATCATACACCAACAACTGCTCCACATCTTTCAGTTCAGAAATCATTGTCTTTTCACCTAGACAAAAACACAATTGTTTGTGCATTTATAGTGCTCTTGAGCAAGTATTTCATCATGCACCTTTCCTTTGGAAAAGACTGTCCAAAACTCTATATTTAGCCATCACAACCATGCTAGTCTTAATCTTCTTGGCATAAATCTAGAAGGCTGTCATCTCCTGAGAATCAGCTGGGAGTCTGTCTCAATGTTTTTTCAAGTGATAAAGCAAAACTCTGGTGTCTTATCTAGCGATGAACTAACAGAGTGTTAGTCACATGGGGAGAAGACTTTAAACATTCATTAATGTTTTAAAAAGGGGTCATGAAATGCAGTCAAATAAGTGCCCAAAGTTAATTTATGTTCTCATAACTATATACAGCAGGATGACTTGATAGTTTGTCTTCATGTTCTGGCTGTGAGAACAAACCTTGTGCTTCAGTTTGAAAACCAAGTGTTAGAGAACAACTGAAGCATGCAGGCAAAATGCAGCATTGAGTTCCTCAAGCACCCAATTAGCACCACTGTCGCTGAAAAAAGAAAAATGCAATATACTGTGCAAATATTCCATATGTACTGTTCTATTATAATGTTGCAAGAAAATAAAATATGGATTCTCAGTTGACTGAGAAACTGGTAGAGATTCCTTGAGACAAAAATCCCAGAGTTCAGGGGTGTAATACCTACAGGATAGCGGATGTGCTCCTAGATTTTTCAGATAACCCTTCCTTCTCCAGGTCACATTGGGCATTACAGCCACCTCAGCTCCTGACTGTGCTTTTACAAGCACACGAAATGCCCAGTTTGATGGGGCATGCCACTGTTGTCTGGGCACACCTCAAGCCAGGAACTGCTACAAAGCACAACCAGCCCTGGCAAATCCCAGTTACAAGAGTGGAAAATCACTGTGAGATTTCTTAAGACACATTTCAATTCACACAGAACAAGGACATTTGTTTATCAAGAGAGAAAGGAATCTTCTTCAGTTTATATACATTATCCTACTCAACTTCAAACATACCTAAAATGGTGTCTAAAGTTCAAACTGGCCCTGAAGACAACACCAAACCCTACCAGAACTGTGCAGACGCTCAGTAAGGCAATATACTTCTAGTGAACCTCTTTAGATGAAATACTGATTTCCTTTTCCTCACAGACATTTTCCAATTCTTTGATCCTTTTTTTCCTAAAGAAATCTCAGATTTAGGAGAATATAATCCTTTTAAGTACATCACCACAGAACTATGACACAATAATTTATATGGAACATTAGGCAATAGAGAAGCTATAATGGGAACTTCTCTTTACTTCTATTGTCATCTGTTCTGTGAAGCTGGAAGACAGTAATTTTAAAAACCCATGAAGGTAAATACGTCACCACACAAAGAATAATAAGCCTATGAGATCTTATGGAATGAGTATCACTGCAACAAAAAAATCAGCCCAATCCTTTACAAGGGAACAGATGTTTATTTCAATGAAAAGAACTTCTAGAGATGCTATAAAAAGACCCAAAAAGTAAAGTTTTGGAAAGGATTTAATGCATTGTATCACAAGATACAGTAGCCACAAATATAAGTGAAGTGGCAGAAAGAAATATTTCCTGTGAAAGCAATTATCAGTGTTTCTCATATTTTCTCCTAAAGTAACCAGCACTGGCCACTGGAAGAGAAAGATATTAGATTGATTTCTGTTCTGCTTTAGCACAGCAATTTCTTCATCTCCCTCATCCTTTTCAGTGCTGAGGATTTAATTCAAGAACTGCTGTATTTGCAATGGTAAGCAGTAGAGCTTCTGTTACTCTTAGCTAAAGAATGATTTTGTCAGGGAAGAACACTAACAAACTTTGAGCTTCAAAGAAAAGCACATTAAAAATAATATTAAGGTATTAATAATAAGAATGACAAATACACGGGCAGTCCATCATATTTTTTATTTTCTGATTTGTTATATGATTAGCAGCTCACATAGATTCTGTATTTGGCTGTATTATTTTCTGGGAATTCAAACTTTATCCTTCATAGCCCAGGATTTATAAAAACTGTTTGTACAGCAGCCTGATAAATTGGCCTGGGGCACAGAGTTTATTGCTGCTGATTATTTCCCATGTTCACCTGGGCCATGTGAATGCATGGACAGCAGGAGGATGTGGCACAGGTGTGGCAGTGCTCTGCTATGGCTGGGGAAGGACAGGACTATGCTTTTCCACGGCAGCTTTTCACAACAGTGGCTCATGGACCAGATTGTACCTAAGTCCCTTGGTCATGCTCATTCTGTTCCTATGGTTATCTATGTGAAAAGCCAGGTACATTTGCTACTGAAGGACAAAAACATATTTATCAGTGCCATGTGCTGCCTGGTCAGCACATTATCCCAGGAAGAGCTGAAAAAGTCCAAGGACTGTGGCCAAAACAGGGAAGAAAACTGACAAAAATTGATCCAGGTAACAAAAGTTTCTTTCCATCCTTTCTCCAAGCCAAACACAAGATACCTGCCCACCTCTGAATGCTTTTCATCCCAGTTCCAGCTGTGTAGCCACAGCTGTGGGAGCTGCACAGGGCCTGCTGCCCCATGGGTGCGGGTGACACTGTGCCCCGTGGGCAAGTTCACAGCATGAAAAAATTGTTTCCCTCCACATCACACTTGGAGTCCTAATCCTACATGAAAATCCCTTTAAATCTTCAGTAAAAACAACACTCCTTTCCCACAGTTTTGATTCACAGGTTTCATTTCTCAGGACAAGGATTTGAAACCATTTTTTTTTTTTTGTTCACAAAACCACAATAAAAATTTTCCACTTTGACAAAACAACCCTTTTGCTTCTGCACCCTTGCATACCATTACAACTCAGGGTTATGACAATCAGACCTCAAACTATTAAAATTTTTTTCAACTCTGTATCCCCTCGGGGCTTCTTTTATATGAATCCTTTATGTGGTTAGGTACAGCAGCTAAAACCACTCAGGTCATAGAGAATAATATTTTTATTTTAATCTTTCAAAAGGTCAGTAAAGCTGAACAGCAGTAAATTACACTGCTAAAAATGCATTGTCGGTCAACAAAGCACACCTTCCCAACCACTGCTTTCCTCAGTTTTGCTGTCTATTCAGTGCAAGAATTTTGCTGGGTGGGATGTAATGGGTTTATTCTTATTTAGACCATATTTCAGAATTTGTGGGAAGCAGTGGTACCTCTTGAAAGGGAGACTTCTCCCCTCTTTCAGCAATACATAAAAATTTTTATTTACAGTAATTTTAGTAAAATGCTTGATTTCTGTCCTGCCCCACTGCCAAATGACAGCCCCAAGCAAATTACTACTATGGGAAAATCTCTGCAATCACAACAGAATGGAAACTGGCTCCTAGCCCAGTCTGCTCTTAAACACCTGAGCAACAGCAGCAGCAAGTTTGGACCCTCAAACCCCTTTTTGCAGGAGGTGCTTTCACTGCAAACAGCTGCCCAGAGCAGCTCTCGGCACCAACCCCGCAGTGCAGGCCTTGGCACAACTGCCCTCAAAGGCTGCAGGGCAAGCAGGAAACAAAAAGAGCACCTCTGCCTTGCTCCCCTTCCCTCTCCTCTCTCATTGAGCCTGAGGAGGAGAATCTCAGTTTAGCTGGCTGATCTGCTAGGACACTATCCCTGGCAGAATCCACACTAACTTCCCACTGGAACAGGGAATTGCAGCAATCCCTAGAGCTGCAGGCAAGGGGCAGCAGCAGCTGGACCATCCCTGTCAAGTCAGCTCCTGTCACACACAAACCTGCCCACAGGAAACCAAAGGCACCTGCTTTCTGCCCAGTCCCAAGCACACTGCAGTGTGCTGCAGCCCAGCCTCAAGTGATTTTTAATAATCCTGCACTATTGTTAACTGGAGATAACATAGTTACACTGCCTGGCAGAATACCTCTCTCCCCTCCCTACGCATAGCTGCAATGAAGAAAACCTTAAAATAGAATTATTATTTTTTTATATTTAATATGAGACTCGCTAATACAAACAATGTTTTGTCAGCTTATATTAAGCATGATGGCAAACAAGGGCTTCTTCTGTCCTGGAGATTCAGCATAAAGCTATTAAATGTCACCAGTAATGAAAATCAGACAATTTGTTTATCAGTTAAGATCAACACTTGTTAAGGGGGATATTTCTGTATGAAAGCAGCTGTGAAGTTATGTTTTAAAGAAGGTTTTGTTTTGACAGATCTCTATCTGATGATATATCGTTACATATGTGAATTGCTAGGCTGCCTCACACAAATATACCCTGCCAAGGTATGCAGTAACTTAATTAAACTCTTCAAGAAAACTAAGTTATCTGTACTGAAACCAACTTAGAATTATAGAGTTTATAAAGTTTGTGTACATTCATGCAAAGCTATACAAAAAGTACATAAAGAGGTTTGAAAAAGGCCTTCAAAAGACCGAAGTTGACACGGGAATCCTGTCCTCAGATTTATACTGCCATTGCCATATAAATCAGCCGCAATAACGTGCATACAAATGCATTTGCTAATTAGCCACTTCTTTTCTTCCCTAAGCTGCTCACTTAAAAGCTGGTGCACCCTTTACACACAAGCAAATGAGGTGATTCATAGTCCCATGAAAAGTGTCTTTGCATTTGTAATGTCACAGAAGTAGATTTGCTCCTATGCTGCTTCTGCAATGCAAGAGAGTTGAAATCTCATTTTGAAAACATCATTGTGTTTTCTGTTGTTAAAGAAATTACTCAATTACGTAGAAACTACAAAGAAACAAAGAATTATTCTGTGAGCCTTTTACTCATCAGTTACCACACTACCTGAAAAATGCTTCAATGACTATTGAATCAGTATTTTAGACTTTTCTGGATAATGCACCTTGTCATAATTGTTAGAAGAGGCAAGCAGAAGCAGCAATATGTGTGTATCATTTGTATTGAGCTCACATGCCCCAAGACAGGGCATTCAACTCGTAGAACAATTTAACTCGAGAACTTGGACATGAGGGGAGAAGCATCGTGACATCGACAGACCCCCAGGAGTGATTGCAGCTGTACAGCCTCACCTTCAAGTCCTAGGAAGACTTTGTCTCCTATCCTACTGGGAATCACTGCAGCTGAGTTCCCAGCTCCAAAACTCCCACCTACTTTTTAAAGTAATATCCTCATCCAACAAAATTTTACCAAAACAAATTTCCAGTACCACGGGTCTCAGCATGAGCAAGCAATACTTCATTCAAATGTGCCCATTTGCCTTTTTTGTTTTTAATAGAGTTTGTGGTCATATTTGGTTTCTACAGTGCATCTGAAGAGACATGCATATTTCAGGCTGAATAAGTGGCTAAACTATTTAGTGATAAGGCCAAATGGATTATCTAATTAGTACCTGATGAAGTGAAACTCTCTCATTTCAGAGCTAAAATTGAAAGGAACATTTAAAAATGGATCTTTTCCTAGCTAGAAATATTTTTATGACATTCTATATTTTGTATTACACTCTAGGAATTTACATTGTCATCAAAGATATGTGCAGACTGCCTAGATAAAAGTCCTTTTCTGTGCATGTATTTGTCCTGTACAGCAAATTAAGTTAAACTACATGTCAGGTGCTATACATTACAGAATAAATGCTTTTAAAACAGGGAAATGTTTGGGGGTGGGGGGTTGTATATTTGTTCTCTAACATTTTTAGTGCTTTAGAAAATGTGACTTGAAGAATAACATTAGAATATCACTAATCCAACACTCACGTAAATAATGTTCCATAAATTGGTGTTGTCACAAGCAATGTTCCTATCTCTCTGCCTTTGTAAGAAAAAACCCCTAACATTTTCTTGTGCTGTTTCCTAGCAAACAGCTCAGCAGCAAGCCAGCAAAGCACCAAGGTGAGCAGGAACTAAAGCACAGCAAATCCTTTATCATAAAAAAACAGAAATTGTGAGGAAATTATCTAATTCTCATGGCAACAAGATTCTTATAACCAAAACAAGTACATCAGAGGAAAAGTGAAATTTAGGGAAATACTTTGCTTGGAAGGTGGGTCAGTCGAAGAAAAAGCCCTGTCCCCCAACAGTGCTCCACAAGGGCAGCATAAATGAGGTTAAATTTGTGTTTTTATTTGGTTTGCTGCACTGACAGGCTGCAGAACGAGCTCATTGACAGCTATCCTTTGAAAGCTTATGTTTGCACTTTAAACTAAATAACAAATAGGTTCCAGAAAGTTTTCCTCATAATTTCTTAGGACTATAAAAGCAAAACAAAAATACAATTGTTATTTGGTTTTGTTTTTTAATGTTTGCCAATAATTTCCACTTAAATATAATATTTATTCTCATCTGTTGAGTAAAATAAGACCCTCTTGAAAGATTTTTTTTTTCCACTAGTGCTAGAACACTTCAACATTTAATAATTTTTAAATCACGATTCACAATAGTTCACAGAATTACTTGAAATTAATAACACTACCCGCTGGTGAATTAGTGCTGTTAAATTAAAAACTGTGCCATGCCAGCCCTAGAAACCTGCCTCCTGCCTACATGGGAGCAGATAAGGAATTACTTCACTTAATCTAATTACAGTGCTGTAAAAGAGAAGAGAAATGAGTTCTAAATATTGCTAAAAACGCTCTAGTCTCTGTTCTCTAGTGGAGACATACAAGAAACTGTGCTTTTATTATCTCAGATGTAACTGGCTTATTCTCCTTTCCCCTAGCCACAGTACGACGGCTCAGCTCGCTACTGAGATGTATTTATTAGAAAATTGCACCTACACCATACTAATGTTTTAGAATAAAGGGGTTTTTTGTTTGTTTCAGATTTTTGTGTAATTTTAGCTAACACACCTATCCCCAGTGCATCAATTCAGGCACAGCTCCCAGGGAAGGGTTGTGATAACAAGATACATATGTCAAGCTCTAGGTCCATTCTGGTACTAGGTAGCCTTGCATGCAATTCTTTAATAAAGAACAGCACTGAGAACTCTTTTTGCCAATTGTTTGCCTTGTAGGTGAGCTGCATAAAAAGAGTGAGTGACCCTCACAGAAGTCCCGTAACTCATCTGTTCTAGAGTTTGCTCCTTTTAATAAAAATGTTTCCATTGTATCCAATCTTCTTTCCCCTTGTGACCTTCAGAGCTTTTTCTTTCTTACTTTCTTTTGTTAATCTATCCCTAAATGGAGCATCTTAAAATGCAAGTCTACTGTACAGCTACCAAAGTGAGTCTAACTCAGCGTGCCAGAAGTGTAATTAAAACCAATTTTGAAAGTTCCGTTTTCATAGCTCTGATATCTTCACACAGCTCCTTCTCACTGAGGTGAAATCACAGTAAACTACAGAATTTAGTATGCAGCCTCAGTGGTCACTGACAGTACAGATGAGCTGTACTGATTTCCCAAGCAACAAGATAGGAACTTTCTTCCTTTTAAAATAATTAGAAGAGCAATAACTCTCAGCTAACATCAGTGGACTTGCACTGTCACACAAGAACTTGGCCCACAGGTATCACTGGAATACCTCACATGCAGCACACTTGCCAATTCCCAAGTTTTCTTCCTTTGGATCAGGGACCCTTCATCCAAGCTCCAGTGGCATGCAAAGAGTATGGGCATTGAAACTGCATCTTCTAATTCAAAAGCTAAACAAAAGTAAAAGTATTTTTATAGTACAGAGCTACACAAAAACAAGACTATAAAAGGCACCTTGCTGATTTATTACCATTTAATCTGGCCCATTTCTACCCAGAAAGAAGTATCATCACTGCACAAACGTTCGTTCTTTATTTAGGAGCAAACAGTCAAAGGAATGAATGCTGGCTGAGCCTGACATACAGTTGCCATGCTATTTGCTTATCTACCAGCTATATCTTTTCTGGACCAAAAAACCCCCCTTTTCTAATGTATAGCATACAGGTAAAATTATCACAACCAATCCTATTTTCCCTGATCAATTCTCTCTTGTACCCATCTTCTATAATTTTGATATCTTTAGGGCTGATTAACATGCCCAAGTCTTCCCCAAAGTATTGCTGTAATTTTGAGTCTCCCCATCAGCCATATTTGCATACTTACACAGTGCTTTTTCTGCTTTCTTGCTCCCTTTTACGGCTCCCTCATTTGCAGATTGCAGGCACTCTGCAAGGCTGTGCGCCAAGCATTCAATCTTGATAGACACCAGTTTGGTGTAATATACACAGAGGGCATCTGCCATGGCTTCTCCATATAAATTACATCTAAATTGTGTGGAGATAGAACATAAATCATTCATTCAAAAAATTCATAGGTGAATAACTCTGTAGTTCTTGACAATAATATTTTCTCTTTCTTGAAAATTAAAAAAATGTGCTTATATATCACCCACACACAAAAGTTTACATTTGAGCCTAGACTGAAATGTTTATTTGGAAATACACTAATGTTTGAGGTAAATTTAGTGCTATAGAACATCAATGTGGTTTATAATTACTCTAGATTTTACTGTGGCTGCATAAAGGAATTTGTGGGAGCACTGCATCGCCAGGTGAAAGGCAGCAGGCACCATTGGATTTAGCTGCACGAACATGTATGAAGCTGCCAGCTGATGGCTGGTCCAAAGTGGCTTAAAGATCAAAAAATATTATCCTTGAAAGACATTGATCAGGTCTAAAATTCTTAAGCTATAAATTTCATTTAATGGCAATACAGGTTTTCAGTTACAATTCTTTTTCCTCATTCACACTCCACCAAAAAGCCCGCTTCAGATAGTGCATTCTAAACAAGAGGCTTGTTTTACCTTTCATCTTTCACCTTCAGCAAAATCAGAAAAGAGCAAAACTCAAAACCTTTGCACATAAATAAGCTTCACTAAATCATCTCATTACTGAGGAACCACACCAATATCCATTACAATAATTAGATCCGATTTTAATGCCACAAATCTAAATGTGGCAACCTAGTAATGTAATCTAATATTATTACTGCTTGCATTCTTCCTCTCATGCCCCTCAAGCGCTCCTAAAATGCCATTGCACATGTGAAGTTCTAACATTACAAAAATGTCTGTTTGATCTAATTTCCAGAATCAGAAATTGCTTACTGTCCTCCTTGTTTAATAGGCTTCCCTAAAGAACAACAAAAAATTTAATTCAAAGACAGTTATAAAAAGTACTGTCAGATTCTTTTCCTCTTTAACATTTTCCATTAAAGACATTCCTGGTCTCCAGTTTTACAGGAGCTGTGTGCCACTCCACTGAGCCCACATCCTGCAGCAGCACACGCTGTTCGTGACTTAAGTACCTCTTATTTCTAAAGCCATCAACAATTATTAAACTCTGTGAGAATAAATCTCCTTATTAGCATGAAGATTAGAACATCTCAGGTGCAGAAAAATGTCAGCTGCTTGTCAGAAGTCATTTTGAGTGTGCTCTCTTGACCCGTTCCCAATTTAAAGCCTGTTCCTGTGGAACAGGACAGATAATGAATGCAGCATGGAAACAGCCAGTAAATGAGCAATACAAGAAATTTGTCTTTCTAATTGAAAGAGCATAAGCTAAAATTATAGTACATTAGCTACCTATGCAAAGTGCTAGAAATGTCATGAGAAATAAATAACTTCATCTTGGAGTGTCTTCCTCAGAGGAACAGAGAATACAGCATTGCAGGATAAGCTAGAGGAAAAGCAGCAGAGTGAGCTAAGGTCACTTTATTTCTAAATGAGAAGCTTACATAGGATGCTAATTTGGTTTGATTTGTTTTAAGCCTCCCTGAATCATCACAGATAAAATCTTAATGATTCTTTCATTCAAAGAGACTTAGAAGTATCAATTTTAATTCAGAGAATCTTCCATGAAAGAATTCTGCCACACTCAACAGTCCTGAGGCCAAAACCACATGGAATTGTGTAAAGGGATCTACTGGCTTTGGGTTTATTTCTAAACTTCAGGAAGACATAAAAGTTGGGAACAAAAGTAGTGTATTTTAACAGAACTTCAATAATTGCAAAACTACTAACAAGGACAGAATGCAAACATGTTCATTAAATTTGATAGTGCTGCACAAGTTATTGCAGCAAGGGAAGCTGTAAGACTCTGTGAATATGATACTGTTCTACAGGATTTCCTCAGAATAATTATGCTGCCATAAAAATGAACGGCAATAACAGCACTTAAGTACACTTTTGAGCTCAAGCATAAACAAAAGCATTGGTTAAATCATATTTATTAATTTTTTAGGCTTCTCCTTCTTAAAACAGCAGTCTAGAAACAAGTGTGTCTGATTCTGTAGGGGAATAAGCCATGCCACATGTACCTTCTGTGGCATTACATATGCACAGGGAAAACACTTCTGGAATGACTTCTAAAAGTCATTTTAGAATCATAATGTGATTTAGGGGAGAACACTTTGACTAGGACTGCACTGAGGTCACAGCAGTGGTAGGATGGTACTCCTGTCAAGAAGACAGAATGATATAACCATCAAAGTCATCTGCTTCACCAATTTTAAGAGTGGATGGCTCACTGTTCTCTGACAAAGTTTACCAGGAAGCATCCTCATTCTACCCTTAGGAAGACCCTCCAGTCTTGTCTTTTCAGGTTTTAAATACTCTTGGATTTTACATTTTTGACATTCACTTTCTGAAATGACTTCCCAGGTGATTGAGCACTGCTTTCACAGGATAGTGATATGTGAAAGGTAGGTATGTTTTTTCATATCTGTTCATACCAACCCCTTATACAATAGAAGAAATCTTTTGTTCAATCCTAGAACAGTGCTTATGTTGAACATAGTTATTTTTATTTTGAAGCTGCTAGTACACCTGTGAAATCATTCATCTACACAGCAGTAATGCCTTACCTCTTCCCTGCACCCCATTCATCTTCTGTGAGGCTGATAAACATGTCTCCTCTCAAAGATATTATCAGATACTGCCTAAAACACCCCAGGATTCAGCCCAAACACAAAACACCAGGCCAAAAAAAAGTTCTGAGAAATCAATTAAAAATGCCACTTTATCTCTGGCTGACATTCTGAGCAGATACAGCTGCAAAGACACTGGAAAGAGAGTTATGTCAAACTCTGACAAGACTGCCTGGGAAGAAGCAGCTTTTTTAAACTTCTTGTGCAATAACTTCCTTCTTTGACCACAGCATCTGAGAATGCTCAGAGGGATTCACTGGGTTAGAGAACCTCAGAAGTTCTGCCACCTTTTCTGTAACACATCTCCTATTCATCCCTTTCTGGAGGCAGCAGACAAAGAGCCTTTCTTTAATACTGAGATTCTTTCCTTTGCATTAGTTCTGCCACAGAAGCCATGCAATTTTGTGAGGAATGTCTGCACATCTGACATCACTGCAATCATATTCATTATCAAGTCTCTGTGATAAAACTGTAGGTGTAACACAAAGGAAAACAAAAATAAGTATGATTGAAGAGTTGCACTGATGTGCAGAAATCAACATATATCCCCTCCAAATATGAATACAAAGAGATGCTTTGCATTTGGTGCTATCTTATCTGATGAAATAGTAGGACTATTTCCCACAATACTTGAAAATTGGAAAAATATTAACAAAGACTTAGAATCAGAGATAGAATCGCTAAAACTTTGTCACTCCTAGAAAAGTCATGACTTTCTGAAAGCTTTGAGGACCCCAGTCAGATTTTTATTTTTTTTATCTGGTCCCTCTTTCGGCTCTAATGCCTGCTCCTCACAAGAGTAGGACTGGGAACTTATGTGTAACTTCCAGAGCTTCTGCTGCTATTTTACTCTGTAAAATCAGCATTATCCCATCTAAAATGCTGCTTCTGAGGTGCTTACTTGGGACCTCTGCTTTTGTGATTGCAGTTTTATATCATTGCATTTAGAGACACTCCAGAAAAAATCTAAACTCTCCCCCCAGCAGCTGTGTGAGTGCCAGATTTTTCAGTGAAAAAATTGTTACAAATAGGTGCTACGTCAGTCTGCTGAAAATATCTCTCCTATTTTTTATTGTTTGGTAACAATTCCATTACACATTCTGGGTTTTTTTTTTTTCCTGTAGGATCTCCTCTACATTCTTTAAAACTACACCTAGCTTTTGTAACCAGACAAAAACAACAAAACTGCCTCTCCTGCAGTGAAGCATGATCTTGCCAAGCTGAATTTGAACAAGAAAAACAGTGCAGAGAGTACTGCCCAGGCCAAGACCATCTTCCCAGATATTACAGAAATATGTGATATTAATGCCATTGAAAGAGAAAGGACTTCATTTTACAGAGATGATGCTAGATTTCCTTCAGCCACATTTAAAAAGACCTGCATTTTATCTTTAAGTTGAGCACATTTCTTTGCATCCATTTATCTTAGAGTAACAGGTATTTGTTTCAGGGAAACATCATTTCAAATCCCTCAAAAGGAACAACTAGATTTTATTATATTTTCCATTAACCATAAATCTTTTGGTAGCACAATATAGGTACATATTCAGTAGAGGAAACAAAACTGGAAAACATTAATTCAACAAGCATTATATTATAGAACATTAGTAAATGAAAAAAAATCCCAAGGAAATAATGGGAAATGAACAGCTAATGATAATTACAGCACTCACACCACACCACCATTAAGCAGAAGCATATCAATAAGAAACTGCAAGATAACTATTCATTTATGAAATACTCTTAGTGTTTTAATGCTATAGTGAGCATATAGCAATTATCTTAGCAGCTAAGGTGAATTTCAGCTGTTGAGTATCCCTTAGTTAAAAACTGTCACTGGGTCAGTTTTAAAGCAAACACAATTAATGTAACATCTAAACTTTATGTTGTAGAGTTTCTAGGAGGGCTCCATATGTGTTCCTTTTAGATTATACAGGCAGTTTTAAATTAATAACTCAGCCATTTCACAAAGGCTACCACTCTACATTTGCAGAATGCATTAGATTCAATCATGCTGGAACTATGTTATTACAGGTGATTTTACAGTTGTTTGTTTCATTTCTCAGACCATGATGGCACTCAGAGTAATGTAATTATTCACCTAATTATATAATATGGTTGTAATAAAGCATTTGGATCGCTCAGCAATGACAGCTGAGAACACAGTTCAAACATGTGATATATGTACAGCTTTCAAATTATCCTACAATACAGGAACATCTCTCAAGTTAAAAAGTTATCCACATCTTCATCATCATGAGCTATTTTACAAAGGCATAATGGCATAATTGGATTAAGTAAAAGTCCAAACCATATTTGTCCATTTCAAAATAGTTTTGGGGTTTTTTTTGGTCCTATTTTCATCTTCCAATGATTATCCTAATTTAGGGACTGACTCATTACAGCTTAACCCCAGACAGGGCTTGCTGATGGCAAAACTCCTCCAAGATACAGGAAATATTTGAACAGGCTGCCATAAAGGTCTACAAAAGGTTTGGCATGGAGAGTTTTGAACTGTGCCATACAGCTATTTTCATCTAGCATCCCACAATGCTATTTCTCAGCTCTGCTAAGAAAGAGGATGTTAAATTGGGCAGAATGACACTGTAATGTGACTATACTGCTTTCCCTCTTTGTACTAACTCATTTATTGCAATTTATTTATCATTTAGATAGCCCCACAAAGCCTGTAGGAACAGTCTCTGTGTTGGAGAACATGCTTGTCTTTCCACTTCATAGGAAGAAGAGTTACCAGTCACACCAAAGGTTCTATTCAAAACTCCAATGATATGAACACACTGATCCACACAACTACACAAAACAGGCCCTATTAACTACATTTAGCTGACCAAAGCAGCCTTCAGGGGAACACCATAGTGATTAGCAGCTATATTTTCCTTTTGGTCCTTCCCTTGACTGCAGAACCTGCAGCTATGAACCACTCTTCTCTCAACACACCCTTCTGCAAGACCAGGACAACAACTACATCCAACAGTATTTTTCTATTTGCTTTCTGTGTTTAGAGATCAGTTGTAACAAACCATCAAGCATAATTTGGTACTTGGACATACTTCTGTACTAGAGTTTGTCCTTGATATACTAGACTCATTTTAGAGAGAAGAAAAAAAAAA
Source organism: Anthoscopus minutus (assembly GCA_013399455.1). Taxonomy (NCBI): domain Eukaryota; kingdom Metazoa; phylum Chordata; class Aves; order Passeriformes; family Paridae; genus Anthoscopus; species Anthoscopus minutus. The sequence continues at coordinate 49,443 of VWYI01002268.1, forward strand.
AATCTTTCCAGATGCTTTCTGCTTGCTGACCCATCTTTCCCTCCTTAAAAGTCAACACACGTTACAGTAACAAGGGCTCAGAAGCTGCAGCTTTGTGCTCTGCCCTGTCCTTTGGGTGGGTTAGTCAAGAGAGTGTGAACAGGGTACGGATTCCGAAAGTTACTCGTTTTGAACACTGTTAAATTGCAATATCAGATTGCTGTGGATGGTCCCAGCAGACCAAAAGCAGTTTAGTCCTGTGCTCAGATAGAAGCTGACTTCACTGGTTTGTCTCTACACGGTGTTTTCCTACCCTGCCTACTGCATGTATTTTGTTTCTGGCATTTCTTCACTTGTGAAAAGAAAATGCACATGTCTTTTCTACTAGTTCTTACTAGAACATGCAATTTTGTATTTTTCATTGATCACAAGGCAAAGAAAACTCGCCTCAGCCTGCTCAGGCGCCCCCTCTTCACAAAGTTGACTTTTGTACTGCAAGTCAGGGCTTTAACTGGAGTCCCATTAAAAGTGGAAGACCTTCAGGGCAACACCCCAAACCAGCACACTCACAGGACTCTGTTGCGGCGAGTACTTATTTTGCTTGTTAAGTTGAAAGTTTGCGTGTCCCCCCCTCCTTTCCCTGCCCCGCTGTTCCCCTCAGGCCGGGCTGCGCGGGCCCGGCCCGGCCCCGCCGCACTCCGGAACTGCCCCTTTCACATCCCCCGGGCTCCACTGCCCCCAGCCCTGGCTTCCAGCAGGTTCTGGGTACCCCATCCATGAGGTGTCACTCCATAATTAAGCCTTTTCCCTTTCCCTGCCTGTCTCCCCGATTCCAGCCCTTTGTTCTCGCAAATTCTGTGTCATTCGTCTGTCTCTCCATCCCCTCTGGGGAATCCCCTAATCCCCGATATTTCATTAGAAGATCCTTGTGTCTCTTACCCCATGTCCCAACCTGCCCGTACCCCATTTCTGGAATATAAACCCACCTGCTAGAAACCTAAATATTCTTCTGACTGGTCCTCCAATTGCCTTCCCCCAGGTGTTAACCCTTTACAAGATGAAGTTTGGCACGGTTTGGGGCTTTTTCTAGGACCTTGCCCCCCCCCCCCGGAATAAACCCGTGGACTGCAAACAGAAAAAGCCTCCTCCTGCTTCTGCCCTGGATCTCGGAGTCGTATACAGCATACAGCAGGGCTCAGAGCTCTAAAGTCGGGACAGGACTCAGATCGCTGTTCTGACCCGGGCCGCTCCTGGCGTGGTTCCGGAGCGAGACACTGAGCTGGGCTGGCTTTTACACCGGCACGGCGCCAGGACTCCTCACTACCGATGGGAGAAGTCAGATAATTCCCAATGATCTCAATACAGCAGCATGTGAGCAGGGCTAAGGCGCAAGGTATTTCACCTGGCAAGAGCAGGAATGGAGAAAATAGTAAAGCACCACAAGCAGGGCACTGCAAATTCAATATGCTCGCTGAAGCCTAAGCATTGAGAACATCATCTGACATTAGGCAGGCATTTTTCTGTCAGCAAGCTCCAAAATGCAAAGAATCACAATGACTTCTTGGGATTAACACGAATTTCCTTCCTCACAGAACTGTTTGGTTTGTCAGGGTAAGGAAGCGTAAGATATTGTCAGCCAATAGGTGAATTACCCTGCACAAAAAAAGGCTACTAGTTGGAAAAGTGAGATAAATTCAAATGAGACTTAATTCCTTGCAAAGCTCTAAGCTCTTGGATCTGCTCAAAAGTAAATATTTTGGCCAAAAATGATCTGGAGGCAAAAAGAAAATACACAATTGGAATGCAACACAATTGGCTGGTCCTGTCAATGTCGCACTTCTTTCAAGAAGTATTTAATTCCAAATAAAACTCTCACAATTTTGGATGCCTTTCAAATGCATTTTAAAAATGGCTGTAAAGGGCTAACACAGTGTTTTTTCGTTCTGAAAACAAACACAACTGAGACATTTACAACCTTATCAGTGAAAGGGAATTGCCAGCTGGGGAGAAGTATTTGAAACTTACTGCAATAACATTCTCACAGAATAAAAAACCAGAGCTCCCACCTCTGTACATGATTTTGTAGGACTGTCTCAATCTAAGCAAGAAAGGATTCCTCTTTCTAATTAAAAATATGCTCTGCATAATTGTGATAAATGGGAAATAGAGTGAGATTGAATAGATTTAATCAAGTTAATCATTCACAAGAGAAATACAAAGCTTGATATCAAAATGATGGGTTTCAACTCCACATCAACTATTTCTGATGGTGATAAAATGATCTATGCAATAAACCAGCTATTCAAATACTTGGGGAGAGAAAAAAAAAAACAAAAGGAGGCATAATTCAGCCCAAACTCTCAAAGAATAGAGAAAGACCGGTTTTTTTTTGGGCTACAGGATGGGAGTTCTTCTGGCTGGACATGTTTCCCAGCATTCTTTGGCCCCAGCTTTGAAAGGCAATTGTTTGTGTTCCTACTGAGCTCCAGCTCAGGCTGCATTAGGAAGCAAGGGATGAGCACAGGCTTCATATTCCCCAAAGCATTGATAGAGAAAGCTGATTTAGAAGCAGGAAAAGAAAACTTGTGTATATGTGCACCTGCACAAACACAATAAGGCCTTTGACAATATTCTGATTTCAGAGGAAAACAAACACAAGAAAATACATTTTTTTTCTTCACGCCTTTGCAAAATGCAATAGAGATATGAAAATTAAAATAGGAAGCATTCCCTGACATTTTAGAGAAATTTACCTTTATCTGGAACTGTAAACCACAAAGATTCAACCAAAAAAAAATTGGGAGGCAATCCAGATTCTAGCCTTCCATTTAGAACTGGGAAGAAACCTGGGAAAAAGAACAGCTAAAAATGTGGCAGACATACTTCTAAACAGGCAAATAATACTTCCAGGACACTCACAGGATGGCAGGGGGAAAACCTGCATAACAAAATCGACCTTGAGTCTCCTGCATTCCAGATGACTGGTTTAATATAAAATTTCTCCCTATTATATACATGTTTTAGCTAAAAAAATTTTTTTAACCTACCCTTTGAAAACTGATTTCCCAAATAAAAGATTTCCATTAGAAGATTTGCAAGAAAGCTACACTGGAAATTGAACTGATATACAGTTGTTTTTTGCACATATACATGAGCACAAGGGAACATCTTCCAGAAAACCGAGAGGCTGAGCAGAACTTTTTGCCACAGGTGAAAGCTGCACTGACCATTCTGCAAAGCATCTGATGTGTGACAATCTGCTGTCAGCTCCAGATGTGATACTGACACAGCAACAGGAACAAGTCACCAGGATTTTCAAAACTGTCATTGATCAAAGGAAACCACAAGTCTGATCCACCAAGTTGTTTTCCTGGGGCTCATTGATGCCAGAAAAACAGTCAGGGTTCAGGATTACTCAAAGTCATCTGTACCATAAGAGGAAACCTTAAAAAAAAAAAGCTTAATTTGGGGAAAATCAAAAGTTACATTGTGTGCCACATTGGAAGGATAAATCATTGTCTCAGAGGCTGAAAGTGAGTCAGGTAATTTAAAAAGGTAACAGAAATCGAGATGCCTTCAAGCACTGGTGTTTCAGTGTGGCTTAGAGCACCCAAAGTGGGAGACAGCCTCACAGATGACAGCCCTGCCTTTGGCCAGAATCCAGCACCCCTCAGATGGAGACTCACCTTTCTTTCCAAGGACAGAAAGTCAACCCTGCACTAAGCAGTGACCCTGCTCCTCCTTCCCCTGACTCTCTCAGGTGTACAAGTACCTGCCACTGCAGCAGGGCTTTAAAGAAAGAGCCTGCATCTGTTTCTGCTGTAGATAGTATTGATTTTCCAAATTTTTTTTCATTAAAAATGTATTTGTAATGGAAACTGCAATAAATCCATAAACATGAAATAAAGTTTGATACCATCATTTTTGCTAGCTTGAAATCCCCAATTAGTTATTTCTAAAAATAACACAGTCCTGTAATATTTTCCAGAATTTATTTTGGTGCAAGGCTGTGCAGTTCAAGTGGTAGGTCCATCTGGCTCCAGGTTTATTACTCCAGGACAACATTTTTAGTACAAATTTCATAGGGGAAAGTGAAAACCACAGTGAATTATTGTTGTCCAGAAGGAACCAGCCCATCTGCTCTTCTCAGGATGACAATATGATATTGCTTGCATGCAGTGACATATGGACAAAGGGGACTAAGAAAAAGCAGCTTCTTAATTGCCTTCCACAATATAAAGAGAGATGCATATTAAAGTCAGAATGTTAAAACTTGGACTCTGGCACAGGCAAGGTAAAATTGGTGGCAGCACTGAGATGAAGAATATTTCACACAGTCCATGGTTATCCTGTCTTTTAGTCCACTAAGGCATCCCTTCAGAAAATACACTGGGGCATTTCTCTTCATCAAATATTCAGACTTTTTCTTTGTTTCCATATACACACCCCTAAAAAAAAATTCAAAAATATTTTACTAATTAGAAAAACTAATTTGTTTTAGTTACTATCTAGAGTGCTTTCTGGCTCACATGTATAGTCTTGCATGTGAAAAAAAACCTCAGTTAAAATTTCATGTGAGCTCAAGCAGAAAAAAAAAGACAGTAAACTAACACAGGATGGATGTTGTATTTATAAAAATAATGAATAAAAAATCCTTGACAAGAGAAATGGAATATAAACCATATTTGCTGTTTTAACTAGGACATAACAGGTATGTTAAGAGCCAAAATGGAATTTCCTTTGCATAACAGGAAATTTTCTTATATGGAATTCACATTTCAACAATTCCCATTTCTAATATACTCTAGGCATAACAGAAAAGGTTTTTTAAGTTTCCACCAATATATTCCAAATAAGATGATCTTGCTTCACACTGAGAAATATATTTAAAACATTTTTCATTGCTGAATTACTTACAAAAGTTATTTTTGGAGATGTTCAAGATGTTGTCAATCTTTCATACTTGGGAGAAACTGAGTCTTATTCTCAAGATTAGTAACAGAAAATTTCTGTTAGGGATTTTCCTCTTAGCAAAAGCTGAGCATTCAAAAATTTAAGACCAAGGAAAACCATCCATGCTGCCAACATTACAAAAGGTAAATTGCAGAACTTTTTCAGTCAGTAGCAAAGCTAGAATAAATGTCCTTTTAAATATATGACTCAAATTCAAAACACTGAAATGCAAAGGGGTTGTGGAAGCAAAGTTAGGTTTAACAACAGGAAAAGAGAGCCCTAGCAGAAGAGCTCCCACTGCACAGGAGGTTATTACAAAGCTGTGCAGAGCAGGACAGAAGAGCACAAAGTACACATATAAATTCACATTTAGTTCAAATAAACTGAGAGCCAGGCTCAGACCTCCTGCCCACACCTCCAGTCAGTCACAGCCCTCCCCTGATCTCCTCCCAGCCCCAGGCACTGATTTGATGTTCAGCACCATTAGCACAGCTGTAAAGCCACAGTCACCCAAAAATCCCTAAAAAAAAAAAGACTATTTGCTAAACAGTTTTTAAGCACCTGGCAAATAGCAAGGTAATAAAGCAGCTATAAAATCGCTGAAAGCAGGCCACATGTAGCTATTTTAGTTTCCTTGGCAGGGTAACTGACCTGGCAGACCTGGGACAGCAGCAGTTGTGATGTGTCCTGAATTCAAGAGGGTTTTCTGGCGCTGCCTCAGGTGACAATTTCCTAAGCAAGCTGAAGAAACAGAGCACAGCTCTTGGAAAATTGTACTTTAAAAGTATCATCAGTAGCTTGCTGTCAACTTGTAAGACTTAAATTTGGTCTTGAAAAGGATTCAGCCTTAGGCCCAACTACCTGCAACAATTTCTTTATTGGCTAACATAATCAAATCAGGCAACTATAACAGTTAGAAGGGTCAAAATACTGGGAGTGGCTGCAAGAACTTCCAAGGACAAGCTCAGACTTCAAATTGATTTTGACAAATTAAAGAAAAGGGTCCAAAACAGATGAGATAGATGAAGGCATGCTTAGAAAATAAAGGGTTTACGCAGAGATTTAAATGGAAAATAGTAAGCCTGACCAAGAGAGCTAAATTGTTGTTGATCATAAGCCCAGTGACCAACTGTGGGGAAAGAGTGTCTGCTAAAAGGCACAGATAGCTGAGCCCAGTTTTTGGCATAAGTTTTTAAACAGCTTTCTTGGTGAGTTCAGAGTAGGTGAAAAAGAGCTGAAAAACACCATTTCAAGAGCAGCTGAAGGAAAGTAGTTTTCTGTGAGAAAGGACAAGTAGAATGTCATGTGGCCTTGAAAGACAAAAAAAAGGGTGCTAAGAGGACAGCAGTCAATTGCTTTCCATTTCCACTTGAAGAGTGCATTAATTAGCTCAATTTAGACAAAAGAGATTAACTTAGAACATCAGGAATATGCCAACATGGGAAGAAATTAAAACAACACACTACAGTTATTTGCAGAGACTTGTGGAGTTCAGTTTTCTCCAAAGTCCATTTCTATCAGAAGCACCAGGGAGTATTTAATTCCCATCATCCAAAGATGAAAGGTGGATTAGGTGATCCTCTTGGTTCTCCTCTTGCAGCAATTTCTAGGAAATCCAGTGCAAACTTTGGTGCCATGACCAATATTGTGCAGAGGATGCAAAGATACTAGACTAACAGAAATACATTCATTAACTCACGTTTCGTACCTGCAGCCTGTTTAGCTTGCTCAAGTGATCTGCAAAATGACTGCATAGTAGAAATGAATCTGGATTTTATATGACAAACAATTAGCAAATAATGTCATGGATTCATGAGGGGTTTTTAAGCCTACTGCCAGTACTGAAGTGTAAGTATGAAGCCAGATGATTTTCTTCCAGGATGTTATGGCTCCAATCTGGAAACCTCTTCTCTAGTGCTGCTTATCCTTCCTTCAAACTGGTGAACTAAAACCAGCCAAGGAAAACCCCACAAGGCCACTTTAGGGAATGCATGGATTAAATCATAAGCTTTGAGGGGAAAAGCTGCAAACAAGACGATGGGTTTGCACCTCCGTGATTGATGTAAAATCACTTATAAAACAAGTTGTGGGATCTGCAGCATAAGAACAGATAGGAGGAGGAGGAAAACCTGCACAAAAATCATAATGCCAAGAGACAAATAGTCTGAAGAAGAAGCAGAGGTTTGCAACAGTCTGCCTGATGATGTGGACAGACACTAAAGACTACAGTAGAGTTTTGTTCCCACAGCCTTTGTGGAATGTGATAAGAACCAGTAAGACCAGTGAGGTACTTCTGCTTGCTAAACTCCCCAGCAAAGGTCTCTGGCTTGCTCCAGGTCCTGCTCAGTTCCAAACCTCTGGTCTCAAGTCCAAACTGGTCATTTCCAACTGAAACCATTCTGTGATTCCATGATTCTACTTCAAGAAGCAGGGTGACAACCAAGGAAACCATCACATGGGACGGACACTGCTGAGAGCCCAGCATTCAGACTGCACATATTTCAGGGCACACAGGAGGGCAGGAAGAATTACATCCCAGCCCAAGCAGTAGAAGTGCACTGGGTGGGCTCCCAGAGTCCATCCCCCGGCTTTTTGTCCCAGAGTGTGGGAGCTCCAAGGACTCTACTATGAGAAATTGCAAAATCCACCCTCTTTATGAGGACATTTCCATAAGGGGCTTCTACATACAACATAGTGATCCAGCTCTATCTAAATCAGCCTGGGAAAACAAAAATAAAAGAATAGCACCACTCAGTTACATTTACTATAATATTTGGGTAATTTCCTTTCATATTAAAAATCCTATTAAAGCACCTGTTAAAACAAATTGCACAATAAAAATTCTACAAGCTGTTTTTCTTTTTAAAGCCAACTGCAAATCATGCAGTATTGCTACAGCTTCAGAAAAGAGCATTGTTCTGCTTTGAAAATGATGAAGACAGATTTGTCTCCTTCCTGCTGAGGAGCTCTGGAAGCTAGGGGGTGCCCTGGTAATGCACACAGCAAGAGATGCAGATTCTAGTTCAGAATCTTTAATGCAGTTGGAACAAGAGTAAATGAGTCTTATTCATACTATTTATACACCCCTTCAATCCATTGTCTTCTAAATTCTCAAGAAAAAAATCAGATAAAATTACTTGATCAATAAACTGGATATACATGTAGAAGATTTCTTTTTTTTCTATAATTGATGTAATATCAGTGAAATTCATTTCAAAAGGATGAGGAATGCAGTGAGAGGAAAGAAAAACACTTCTTCAACATTTCACTCTTGGTGAAAAAAAATTGGCTTACAAAAATCTTCTGCTGTTCTTCATTTTAGAATGTCTTCAATTTCTTTTCTTTGACTTAATGTTAAGTCAGTACCAGATTAAATTTACATTGCACATGAGCCTAATGTCATGCTGAAAAGCTGCCTTCCAGAAATCATTACACAGAAGGGTCCTTTCAGTAATCTGAGTCAACCCAATAGATTTAAAAAAGACAAACCAAACCCTTCTCAATAAATGTACTTTTTCTACTTTTAAATTTCAAAAGAAAAGTAAAAAAAACAACTCTGAGGGGGTAATCTTCACAAGGGATATAACTCCTGCAGAGAGCTTGCACTACTTGCACTCATGGTGGCTCAAACTCTATGCAAAACTGTGTTTCTGAGTGTCAATCGATAAACAAAATACTGAACCAATTTTTTTGGTTCAGCTGATTTCTGTCTTTTGTTGAGGATTTAAACAATCAAGTGGAACTGGTTGCTTTTTTTTAGAGTAAAATTTTTACAGGAAATGCCTTTCTTCCCTTTCCCTCCTATAACAAAGTTGTTAATATTCCCAATATGTGGGAGTATTGCTACTTCTTATCAAAATAGTGTTAAGTAGATGCACAAGTCTCCAATTTGTAGAAATGAATCGACCTAAAAATTGCTCATAAATTTCCCCTGATACATACTGAGTGGAAAAAAATCCTCAAACATTTTTAGATAAATCCCACATGAAAACCCCTAAGATTATTTTTCTCATGATCAGGAGAAAGGATTGTATTTTTCATTGATTATCTATATCAAAGGGGAAATTTCTAAACAAACTATAAATATATCTATACTTCAGACAGAAAAGTGTAAAACATGAAAATAGTGAAAAAGGCCTCTGGTTTTAAAAGACATGTGCAAAACCATTAGTTTTCTGTTAACTGGGGCAAACACAGGAAGAAAGCACGTGGATTTCTTTAGAATTACAAAATTTGTTTGGGAAAAAAGCCTCAACTGAACTTTTCTTATTCAAATCTTCACTTCTTTCAGAGTTACTCAAACCCCAGACCTTCCCACCACATCCTTTTACAGTAGTTATAAGTAACTGCTGCTCTGAAGGCAACTTCCAGCAGTTTTTGAAGGAGTCAATCATTTAGGTATTGAGCAAATTGTCCTCAAGCCAAGGTCCACTGTTTTCCATAAAAGTTCAAGCCAAACAGCTTCTGTTATTTTCTGAACATATAACACTCAAAGCCAAAACATTAAAAGGTTTTAACTTGCTCTCTATTGATCATGTGAAGGATATACCTGAAAACACATCTGATGGATGCAGAAATCAGAAAGATTTTCCAGGAAAATAATTTGACAGAAAATCCTAACCTCCTCCTTACACCTGGCTTTTGATTTTTCATATCCCTTGATGGAAATGTTCTGGACTTGGCTTGATAGCATGCTAAACAATTTCATCCAGGGCTCTTTTTTTTAAGAGAAATCTGGACAAATCTCCAGCAGCCTCTTCCCACCTAAAATTTCCTCTGGTTGCACATAGGTTTCAGACTCAATAGCTCTGGTCAATAAACAGTGACTCATTTTGTACTCATATTGAGCCAAAATCAAATTATTTTAGATCAAAGGAAAAAAAACCAACCCCAAACAAATGGGGCACAGTTCTCTGAGGAAACTCCACATTTTACACCCATAGATATGCACAATAATTTAAAAAAACCTTCTTTAGAACTGTTTTTTCCTTTGTGAAAAGTGCTAATCAACACACTGGGTTATTCTTTTTAAAAATTAAGCATTAGGGTAAATTGATTAAAGTATTCACCGTTTATTTTACTAGGCAAATTTCCTGTATTACTTCATGCTTATTAACCACTCTAACATAAAAATAACAAGGCTAGATTGTGCCTATGAATCCATTATTGGATTTGTGTCAGCAGGTGTGCTATAAACACCTTAAACCTCACAGAAAATATTGCCAAAACAGCTCCAAAACAGTTGAAAACAAATCATTTTTCCTCTAGGAAAGTGTTTATTGCACACTGGGATGGCTGCTAGCTAACAAAGGGTTTTGATTCAGCTATTCTTGCAGTATTGTTTGTTTCCAGAAATTTCTAGAGGAGTTGATCTGGTTCAGGCATACCTTGTTACCCAGAGTCAGGTATCACATATTTCATATTTTAATTTTAGGATCACATTTCCAACTTGCATCAATACCACCGAAAAAAACAGAGGTCTTACATGACTCTGGTTACTGGAAAAGGTAGAGGAACAACTCTGAGGAGAGAAAAAATACATTTGTTCTTGCTTCTCTGCTTTAACCCAAACCCATATTCCTCATGGAAACTACAGAAAAGCAAGGTCTGACATCCCAGAAAATAATGATTATGTAGAAGTATCGCTGTTGCCACTGACGACTGAACACATGGTTGCAAATATGTTTTGGTGCCACAGCACACCAACTCCGCCTGTGACAGAAACTGTGTACAAACCTAGATCTGAACGGGTTCCTTGATTTCCTCTAGACTGGAGTGCCATGAATTTCATTAGAAAAAGTTGTGCCATCACACAGGGAGGTCACTGCACAACCTGAAGTCTGACTCAGCCCAG
>VWYI01002275.1:0-24725 GCA_013399455.1 Anthoscopus minutus
AATATATGTATATATATTTAAAATTTTTTTTCTTTTTTAATTGAATGAGGTTTAAACTTGCATTCTAAGCATATATCCCTGTGTAGACTTGTCTGTAGATTGGACTTGGACTTGGACTGCTGTTGCCAGCTCTGTACTCAGCTAGTCTGGTGATCCTGACCTGACCACCCTTTCGAACAAAAGCTACCTGTTGAGGCTGACTGCAGCAAGTCATCCATTTCAGCACAGGGCTGGTTGAGGCAGGGCATATACTACATATTGAGGTAATGTGTAATTTATATTGCATTCCTATTCCTCATTAGCTGTCCATGGAAATATGCTTAGTGAGAAGATGATGTGGATAACAACTCCTCTCTGACAGTGAAAAACATCACCTGGCTTTGAAAGCAAAGGAATTTCCTTGTGTTGGCAACTGTTTGGTTGGCCTAGGCAGACTTTTTCTTGGTAAAGACAAAGTAACTGTTTCCAGTCACAGTAGCCTAAAACTTCTAAATCATCCATCAGTTAACCACTCTTCTGTGGCGCCCTATAACAGCTTGTATGGTCCAAAGACCACAGAGCCTATGGTTGCTTCATTATTTTCAGAATTAAATGCCTAGTCCAGAAAGATCTGATCCTATCTCAGTTTGGAGGGGGTAAATTTTTGATTTGCTCTGACTCTTAATGGAAGGCAGTGTTCTGGTGAGCTGAGGCTTAGGCCAAGCTGAGTTGGAGAGGCCCAAAGGATCACCTTGCACACCTGCACTGAGGATGTAGTCAGCCACTGTAATTCCAGAAATATAATCCTCTCAATGTGTTAGTACCATCCTACAGAGGTTCAGTCACAGCTGAATAAAAAGAGTTTTTGGTGAAGCACAGCATATGAAATTTAAGGAATAGTTCCTGAATCAAAGACATCCCAAAGTACCTTTGCTTCCGTCCAATGTGCATAGCACAATTTCAGTAACTTCCTGATGTCCTCAGCTCCCCCTCTCTGCATTCACATTTACCTTCACCTTTCCTAACCCTATCCCAATCCACATCTCACCTATGGCCATAGGTGCATCCTTGTCTCTGGGAATGATGGAACAACATCCTGAAGTATCTAAAGGTAATACCTTCTTATTTTGGAAACTCATATAGTTCCTTTCCCTTCCAACAGAGTGATGCAAAGTATGATAAAGAGTAAAACAAAGTTGGACAAATAATTTAATTACTATAATACAGTATTCATTTTTCTAAAATATAAGTCCTAAATAAAGAGAATCCTGTAGACTTTTACTATAGGAATTCATTTTAGTAACATAAAATTTCCACTTAGATTCAGCAGTGCATTCAGTGTAGCAGGCAAAAAGCTAAGTAACCTATTTTTGGGTCACATTCTAATATTAAGAACAACTTTGCCCTGCATTTGGGAACATTTGGAATGATGTGGTAAGATTGTCATAGTACTCTACTTTGTCTAAGGACTTTTACAGTTCTCTTTGCTGAAGAGGTATCTAAGGAATCTTAAGGCAGGGAGGTTCAGGTTCATCTTGCTAAGTTGTGTCTCCACTCCCCTTGCAGGCAAGAGCATAGCAATTCTAAACAATGTTGTTTAAAGCAGCCTCTGAAGTCCTGGGGTATCTTGAGAAGAGAATTAGGGTTTATAAAGCCTCCATGGAGATTAGCAATGGCTTCTTCAGCTTTGAAGGCATTGCTGTAGAAACTTTGCTCATCTGCGTTTCCAAGCTTGCAGTGCACAAGTTTTTAAGCCCAGGTTGCACTATAGCCTGGATGTTTGAGCTGAGATCCAGACGAGCATGTGTGCACAGGAACAGCCAGACATGCCCCTGTTCCAGAGGGCATGCTGTCCTGTGCCTGGAGGTGGCTGCCATGGCTCTACAGACTGCTTCAGCAGGCTGCCACGTGGGCAGAACAGGTGCTTGTGGGTGGCAGTATCATTTACCCACTGCCATCAGGATGGAGTCACCACTCCACAGACTGAACAGTGTCAGCAGCAGTTGTCTGTTCAAGATTGTGATCCACATAGGCATAGGATTAGAACAGATTGCTGGTTGCAGCCACCTGAGACCATAGTGTGAGTGCTTGCAGATGGGTTGCTGGTTTTGCTTTCTCTATATTTGTATTCAGTATGCTTCACTTAGTGTAATGCAGTAGGACACAAACTGATAGTGATGAAGAAAATTAAGAGGGTTCTTCTAACATGCTCGTAGATGCATAGATCCTGAAAGGGAAATTAGAGGAATTACAGGACCGGCACAGATTTCTCTGCAAAAATCTTCAAGGAAACCAAACCAGAAAACACTTTCCATATGAAATTCTTTTAAAAAGGAAGGGAATAAATAAAGCACATCTTTCTCACAGGAAGGAGCTCTGTGATGTGTTTCAGCACAGTGCAAACTTCTGTTGACTGCAGAAGTAAAAGCAAAGTGGTGTCTGGTATGTACCTAAGCCCTTGAGCTGTGCTGGACAGAAATAGAGGTAGCTCAAGGGCAAATGGCAGCAGAAAGAAGCAGCTGCAGTTCCTTGATGTGTGCATCTACTCTGTTACTCCAGAACCAAAGAACTATTGATTTTTGTGAGGTCAAATCTTCTGTTCACACAAGCTCATGGAGGGTCTTGGTTTAGCTAAATCTCTCAACTTGTAAACTTGTTCTTCTGTCTCTCAGAGTGTTGGGAATACCCTTTCATTTGGGATGCTGTAAATGTTATCAATAGGAAAAGCCAATGTTTAGTAATCAGCCTCCACCTGTTTACTGTGAACATCAACAAGAACAGCATGTTGTTGTACCAACCTGCTTCTCCTCTGCAGGTAGCCTTCATCTCATCTTCATCTGACAGCGTGAGACTGCTTCATTAGGAACCATGTGATAAGGCACAAACCTGTCCTTTTAAAACTTTAAATGAAATTTAAAGGAATTTAAAAAGAATTTAAACATAACTTTGCTGTACCTTTCCTTATTTCTGGGTAGTAGAACACTGATTTCCATTCACAGGCTTAACGTAACTGAGTAATTTTCCTTGCTGCTTTATGGAGAAACCACTTTGAATCGTGAATTCATTTTTGCTTTATTTCATATTTATTAAGAAATCAGCACTTAAAGTGCTTTTCATAGGGGCTCACTTTTACAAAGGGCTACTGAATACCGTCAGCTCTGTAAACCAAATGTTTCCAGAAAATAGACAAGACCTTCCAGAATTGAGCTCAAAATTAATCAGGGAAAACAATGTTTCTTCTGAATATGAAATTTGTATGAATTTTTGCATGTTTGTGAACAGAAGATCCTGGGCATGTATTGAAGCTGGGACAATTTTGCCAGAAGTGTTTCATCAGAGCAGTCCTTCTCTGTAAGAGGTCAAGGACACTGAGTAAATTGCAAAACTGATCCTGAAAATGGATTTATTTCATGGAGTCTTAAAAGAGACTGGTGAAACTTAACAGCCTTATTTACAGCAAAAAGCATTTCAAACAAACTGTTATCTAAATGCATTTGTCCCTGAAGGTCAGCACAGGGAAAGAAAGGTAAAATACATCCTTTAATGGTGTCTCTCAGATACTGTTTTTGTTGTTGATTTTTGTCTCATCTGGGTACCATCCCTTGTAGTAGGGGTGAACTACAAAAGAAAAGCTTTTCAGAAGCAATGAGCGGTCTAGCAGCCTCTATCATGATTCTAGGACTGCATAGATAGTTGCTGGTGCTGGTGGAAGCATGCACAAAGATCTTCACATGCTTACACCCTTGGATAAATAGCTGGAAAACCAAGACAGTGGAACAACTACTTGACATTCAGTAGATCTTCCATGGCTACATTAAAAGATTTTAGTGCATTTATTTGTGGCAGGAAGTAGGGCTTGAGAATAACTACAAATTCAGCCTCAGCTGTCAGCAGAATGAATATGTCTGTTTAAATGCTGTGTTTGAATTTGCCTTTGAATTCCGGCCCAGGGGAAAAGCAGGTATGCTGCTATATAAATATTCATGGTTACAGCAGCAGAAATGCATGTAATGCACAGAAACCTGTTTGTAATATTTTGTTTTGTAGGAGTTCTGCCAGTTGTGAAGGCTTTCAGGATTCCTGAGGGCTAGCAAATGTGAAGTGCTTCATGCTACAAACTACTGCTCTTTCTCCCCATTTGTAGTATATGCAGAAGAACAAATTCAGAGCTGATCCAACTTTCCTGATTTTTTTGGGATATGGCCGAGACAAACTTTGCCCTTTTAACTCTTGTTTTTCTTTACAAGCTGTGTTTAAATACTTTGGGCTTGTGTAGTTTTTTATTACAAGGAAAACATACTTGCTCTGCGCCTCCTTGTGTCACTATTTTGACATACCAACCCCTTATTTTCTCTCCAGGCAGTCTCTGGGGAGCCTGGAAGAGTGTAACAGCTCATTGACTTGCAATGTGATTAATCCTTGGATTAGTCAAAATATGATGCAAACAGATCCTGACCCAGTGCTGAATGCTGTTCTAGCCTGTGCATGCAGTGTTAGGTACCTTACAACTGTCTCGAATTGATCAGGACATCCGGATTTTGTAACCTCATTTTATAACTGTTCCTCTCTCTCAAATTCCATCCTGTGAAGTTCTGAGGATGTGTAACAAGAAGCCACCCAGTTACTATTCCTTGCAGCTATCTGCCAGTGTCACCTGCTTCTCTGGCATCATCATGCAAGCATGCACTGTCACACTCCCCGCTGGAATCTCAGCTCGCGAGTTGAGATTCACACCATCACTCAGCTTGACAAGAGTGTTGACTCCTGGAGCCAGAGCTGTGCTTGGGAGCACATAAAAGCACCACAGTCCCCTACATCTTGGCAGGACTTCAAGGACTATCCCAATGAAGAGATCTTGACAGCATAGCTGTAAACTCCACAGGCCCCAAGGGCTCAAACACCATGATATTTATGCTGCAGACTGGATTGCCAAGATAGTATCACAGTTATACAGACATTGGTCCCTGGGTAAGAAGTAGCATTTCTTACACCTGTTAATTGGCATTTGAAAAAATTGAGGCTGCCTGGAGTGGGCTGTACCACTGAGAAAGACAATGCTTCAGCAAACTACAGCAAAGGTTGTATCCAGTGTTTCTCTTTCTTCAAAAAGACTTCAGCTGCATGGGTACCACAAATAATTGCAAAAAGCCAGCATTAACTGAAGGAATTGTATTCTGAATTACTGACATTTCTGGCATATTTAAGACTGTTGTTTAACAGCCTTTACAGTCCTTATTACAACTTCAGTCTCTGAAAAATTATGTAAGGAGTCCAGAGCTGTTAAATCTAAAACATGCTTAGGAAGCATCTAAGAGTATGACCAACTACTTTAAGATTACATGCAGGTTTTCAAATGGGACACTCTTTTCAAATTTCACACTGTTCATACTTTTCTCAGCTCTATCCCTGATGGAAACACTGTATCTAAAGTAGGTCCTTCAAAAGTTTCACTAGACTAATCTGACTGTAAAAGTAAACCCAGGTATTTTTGTATTAGTAGGTAGTAATTAGAACATTAAAGAGAAGAGATGAAGCTGGAGACCTTTGGCAGGTAGCACTTCTGGCACTTCAGGCAGTGTGAGGTAAGTGCAGCAGCACTAAAGTTCATGAAGTTGAATGTTGACAGTAGATTTCAGACTCTACCTGTTGAAGTAAATGGGGCAATTAATATCTTTAAAAACTAGTTTTTAAGTTTGTTAAGTTTTTCGTGGGGGAAAAACCTTGACAAATTCTGAAGATGTAACTGCATCACTCAACTCTGATCCTCAGTATTTTTTCCTGAGAATTTCAAGGGTTATATATTACCATAATATTTACAAAGAAATTGGACCATAAAAAGCATAATTATGTGACTCAGATAGATTGCTCCATAAGCAAAACAACAGAACAGAATATTCAAAATTCTGCTAATAACCCTGAACTCTATTTTTTTTGTCCAAAGACAAAGTTTCTGAACAAATTATTTTTAACATGGAACAATTCCATTCATTTCCAAGAACTTATAATGAAAATAAGGTCCATCTCAGTAACATGAGAATCTCAAACATGGGAAGTCAAACCCCAAACCATCTTGAAATTATTCAGCCTCATGTAAAATATCTGGAAAGCAGCCCCATCTAATAGCAGCAATTAATCAGATTCTTAGGAAAAACCTCTCCTCAATGAATGTAAGAAAAATGAGAACAAATGGTAAAATTTTTACTAGCAGCTGAAAATAAGCACTCTGAAAGTTTACTTAGAATTAGAGCATGGCTTGGGTTGGAAGAGATCTTACATATCACCTGGTTTCAACCTAGCTCCTTTCAATGGGCAGAGGTGCCACTCACCAGTCCAGGTTGCTCAAAGTCTAATCCAGCCTGGCCTTGAACACTTCCTGGGATGGGGCATCTACATCTTCTTTGTTCCACTGCCTCATCACCTTCTAAGTGTCAGTATTCTCCTAATATCTAACCTAAATCTCTCCTCTTTTTGTTTGATCATTGCCCCTTGTCCTATCATTATCTGCTGTAGAAAGTCACTCCCCATCTTTTCTATAATCTCCATTTAAATACAATAAAGCCTCAATAATCTCTATCCGGAGCCTTGTCTGCCTCTGAATATCCCCAATATCTCTCTCTCAGCCTGTCCTCACAGCAGAGGTGCTCGAGCCCCCTGATCAGCTTTGTGGCCTCCTCAAGACTCTCTCCAACAGGTTCATGCCTTTTTAATGTTAGAGACCCAAGAGCTGGATGCAGCTCCCCTCCAGGTGGGGTCTCACAAGGACAGACTAGAGGGGCAGAATCACCTCCCTTGACCTGCCTGTCTTATCTGCAAAAATTCTGTAAATTCTGAACTCCTGTTCAGAATTTCTCCTAGTTGCTTCTCTGTTTCTGGTAAGAGTGGAGAAAACAACACTCTATGCCAGCTACTCTTGCGCTTTTTTCACTTCCTCCCTCTGTCTCCCCTCATCCCCCCATTCTGTGTGTACCCTTAGACTTGTTGCCCTTTTCCACAGTTTTATTTCAGGTGTCAACCTTTGTACTTTTCTCCCACTGAATATTTTTGTTGTTTTGTTTTAGGGGTGTTTTTGGTTCCTTTTTGTTTGTATTTTATTTTAATTTTTTTTTTAACATGTGCTTTCCCGTTTTCTCATGTAACCAGCCTCCTGTCTTCCGAAGAACATCCGTAGCATTTGAAATCAGCGCAAACAGATGCTGCCTGTGAGGTAAAAGCGCGCAGGGAGCGACCGCGCTGAGATGAGACGAGCGAAGGACCGGGAGAGGTCCGGCGGGGTCCGGGGTCCCTCTGGCGGCCACCAGCCCGGCCCCCGCTGTCGCCCCGGTGGTGCCCGCTCGCACACGGGAGCAGCCGAGCACCTCTCCTGCCGGCCTCTTCCCCATTCTAGTCACTCTGCCCTTTAGACCTGTTTGCCTCCCTCTTTTTACTTCTCTGGAGTAGCAGTTTTCAGCTGTCGAACTCATTCTCCTTTTCTTTGCTAAGTCCAGTACTTATCCTGTATTATATAAGCGGCTTGAAAAAATGTTGGCTGTGTCAGCTGCCAAAAGCTTGACATCAGAATTTAAAGTGCAAAAAAGTTTACATGATGCTAGCCTACTATTTCAGCTGGTGCTATTTTAAACTTACAAATCCCCATTTATTGACTGAATATTCTTGTCATAGCACACTTGTGTACACTTTTACAGAAAGGGGAAGCACCAAGAGAATCCTTTGCACACTGTGCAGCTCAAATTCTGCATACTGCCATGAATTTTTTCAAATGGCAGCTCATCTCTTTAGAACTAACTGCAGGTTTGTGTAAAAATTTTGGATGCTGGACGCTAAAAACATTGACCTTGTCCTGCATTTTTGTGCCTAAGATGCTTCATTTGGTAACATTAATATGGAGGTTTCAGCTTTTTCTGACAAGCAGAACCTGTTATTTTCAACTTAAACCCACTAGCAGGAGACCTGTTTCCTTAGTGGTCTGACAGTGAAATGAAAGTTTGAACTCCTGCACTTGTTGTGATTGAAATTATCATATTATGTTCTTTCTCCCTCAAATCATGTATTTTGTGAGTTTACAAGTTTTGGTACTATAGTATTGCAAAAAATAGTTTAGGTTTCTTCAAAGCATTATAAGAGAGCTCTTACGTCCCTTTCTTGATTAAGCTTTATAAGTGAGAAAAGTCCTCTACACAGGACCTTAGACAAGGACCTCACCATAGTTATTTGAATTCATTTAAGGGCTGAGCACAAAATACTAGGAGAGATTCCTTTAGCAGTGTTGAAATAGCATAAGCGAGCATATCTGATGCTGACCATGCATATGATATTCCCACCAACTGACTGACATGCCTCCAAAAGATCAAATTCAGCCTTCCTTGCATGATGCAAGATAAAAATCTGGCCTAGGATTTAACTGTACCTGGTAATTAAGTTTAAAGAACAATAAGGCATCACAAACTTCTCCTGGCCTACAGTAAGCATGCTGGAATCTTGGTTGCCATTTCTGCAAATTGTTTACAATTCACATACCTCTACAAATCCAATCCTGATCTCAAATTGCTGCTCATAAACAACATAGCAGAGATTTGATGTATGAGGACATGCTCTGAATTCCCTTTGCTAGCAGTAGCATGGCTAACTTCTAGCATTAAAAACACCTTTTATTACAAGCAATGCTCAATTAACTACTTGAATATATCTCTCAGCCAATTCTTTTTTTTATGACTAGTGGCAAAAAAGGCAGATACAACATGCTTTATTCTCCTCTTCTTCTGCTAGCTGCCTGTAAATAAGTACTTTTCACAACTGCAGTCAGGGCAGCCTCTTTAAACCATCCCAGAATTTCTGTAGCAGTCTACCAAAGCCAGACGTTGTCACCTTCAAAGCATGATACAAAGCTGATCTTTCAGTCAGTGTTCTTAATCTTAACACATCAGTGTTTATTAGTGAACCTTGCTAGTGCAGTGATTGTGAAAAATGAGGTAAACTTTGTTTCATGAACTGTGTTTTTGAGAGGAAATAAAGGTCTTTGCAGGACACATTGTTCAAATAAGAAAGAAAGAAATTACACACCTGCATTTACTTTGTTTTACAATATAAAAAAATAAGGGCTCTATCTCCAATATTAGCTGTTTCATGAAGATAGGCAAGCATCCCAACACATATGTTACTCTGGGGAACTCCAGAAATTTCGCAGAAGTGAAGCTTGATCTGATTCTAAAATAATTATGTTTCAAGAGAGATTTGAGGGCAGGAGAGGAGAACTGGGATATACAAGACTGAAAGGAAATTTGTCCATGGTCAGGAAGAGGAACAACTCTCACTCGTTTTATCTTACTCTTCTTTACCCACATTTATGTTTTAGGTAAACTTTATGTTTTCTGAGCTCACTTAAATTAGGGGGAAATGTTACGTCCTAAGCTGGGATTATTCCCAGTGGCCATTATATAATGGCAAATTATTTCTAAGAGAAAAAGGATGAGGATCTTAAAAGAACCAGAGACCTCGAATATACATTCAGACATGAACACCCATCATCCTAGTCTCAGGATGTATAAGTTGGTTGCAACTGAGCCTCTATTCTTGCAGTGTGATATCTCCAGAATGGGCTTGCTCTTGCCTGGGGCAGTCACTGGCTGTGAGGGATGATACAAAAGAAAGTGACAAAAATACAGCCCAGGGAAACTCAATTCAGGCTCCATGGCACCACAGCAAATTAGATTTAGTAGAGACATGAATTGACATGCCATAGTGAGGTAAGATTTGTTGTGACTTTACAGGAAGAAAGTAGCTCCTCAGGATTGTGTTGGGTCTCTTTGATGAAGCTCTTGGTTATGTGAGCACATTCTAATCTCCAGGAGACTTTCAATGAGTCAAAAAAAAGTTAAAAAAATCCTGCTAGTCTATAAAAGAATGAGATTAAATGTTCTTCATAGATAGATGACTAGTTACAAGAAATAAGGAGTAGAAGTCTGTTTTCTCAATCCTCTGGGGATCCTAGGACTTGTGCTATCTGACATGATGTAGGAAAAGGGAGTGAGGATAAGACGGCAAATTTTGCATAAACTCACCATAATAAGAGTTACTGGAAAAGGAAAAGTAAGTAAAAGGGACATAGCACTATACTACTACAGAAATTCATGGGTGTATCCTGACAACTGTTTTCAGCTCAGAACTGCTTTCATTGAGAGGATATAGCAGAAATAATAAAAATAGAAAAAGTTTCAAAGGGTGGCCAAGATGAACCAAGATTTGCAGCAGCATCAATTCAAAGGTCAACTGAACAGGCAAAGTTTCTGCTAGCTAAAAAGAAAGGTATGTTAGAGAGAGAAATTGAGCAACACAGAGAAAGTATGTGGAAAGAGAGTCTTATTTTTGGGGATAAATTGTCTTTAACATTAAGACTACAGCTAGTGGGGTTTCACTGCAGATGTGGTCTATTTAGATTAGACATGAGGAAGAAACCTTTTCTTACAAGGAAAGTGGTGAGGCACTGGAATAGGATGTGCTGGATTTCCCACCTCTGGAAACATTTAAGATCAGGTTAGACGGGACTCAGAGAAACCTGATCTAGTAGTGGAGGATGTCCCAGCTGATTGCAGGAGAGTTGGACAAGATGACCTTTAAAGGTCCCCTCCAACTCAAACTACTGAATGATTCTGTGGTTCTTTTTCATAATGACATAGAACAGAGAGATGTCAAGTGAAGCAAGGTACTGCCAGACTTGACATCAAAATGATATATTTCATAATAGGCTCTGAAGCGTGGAAAACACTGGCAGAAGTTTGAGAACGACAGATGGTGGCTTAAAAGATAGGGTTTATTCCTTGAATGGAAAAAAATTCTGTTTGACTCAAAGAGGAAGCTCAGAGTAGTTTCTGTGACAGGAATGTCTGGCCTCTGGGAAGGTACACTTAGACCTGTGGCTCTTTAGGGACTGTTTTGGGAGAGTAATGCTGAATGGGGCAAACCTATAGGGTGACCCACTACAGCTTATTGACTTATGACCAGGAGAAATAGCAATGGGAGTGTACAGGCTGTACAGGATTCTGGTAACATGCTGAAGTTTTCAGCCCATGCTGATACCTGTGCTCTCTACCTTCGCCACTGTTTTTACCACGTTACTAAGTGCAAGATCACAGCCAGCAGAGGGAATGAGTGCCTCTCTTAGTGTGTGTGTGCTGCCAGACTGCAGCAGAAGAGCAGAGACTGCTTATGCGCTGGGAAACAGGCTCAGAGGTAGCAGATGTAGAGTAGCAGATGACTTTTCTCCCAGGCGCTCAGGCTTTACCTGAGCAAGAAGTACCCTTATGTTTCTCACAACTCTGCTTAATGTTGTTGAACTTGCAGGGTTATCCTCCTCCTTGAACAGTTTGAGAAACCGCATACCCATGCCAGTAACTCTTTTTTCCCACTAGATGTCCCACAAACCCAGCCATTGCAGTCATGCTGCTCAAATGGCACTTCTTTCAGCCAAAAAAGTTTATCATCTCTAAAATAAAAGGTTCCACTGAAGAGAAATTCCTTATTCATCTATATGCTGATGCTTGAGAAATACTGGAGAAGTTAAATATTCCAAAACACATTGATTAATCTAGATTTCAGTGGGAATTTATTGTTAGAAGCTGGACTTCCTTCAAGGATTCAAGTTGAGCAAGTTGTGAAAGTCTAATTGGACCACAGGGAATAAGAATGAACAAATCAGTTTAGGACCAGGTGCTTCTTGGGCTCTAATTCTATTCACAGCTCACACATAAGGGTTCTTTACAAAGATGGTCCTGACTTGTTATTAATAGTGTTTGGGGCTTTTTGTTTCTTTTGGGGTATCACCTTTATAAATAAGGCTTTTACTTTCAAAATTTCAACTCTTCTGTCTTGAAACATATATAAGACCCCCAGAGATATGCAAATTGCTCTGCTTAGCACACAAAGATCCACTTAATAACTCTTCCACTGAGCATATGGAGATTTAGCTGCCTGAGTATCTGTATCTTTTTATTATTTGAACAAAATCCAAGAGCTGCTGCTCTTGCCTTTATGGTGAGAACTCTGGATTTTTCATCTAAAACTTATTGCAATTATTGATTCTATAGCTCTATAAACTCCAGTGTCCTGGAGTTTATTTTCTGTGCTATATAGGCAGCTGAATTTGGGACACCCTGTTCTAAATGTTGCTAAACTACATTTACAGCAAATTTTTTTTCCTTTTGCAGTAGGGATACTACTCAAAAATGTCTTAATAGACTGCTTTGTTAAAATTGTATTTTATAAATGCAAAGAATTATAAGAACCTTTTTTCTGACATGCTTTTGGTACAGACCAGAGATATAGGCCACACAGTTTTTAATGCAAGTATTTAGAAAGGTTTCAACAGTTGAAGTGTTTGCTGAGAGTAACACAGCTAGTAGAAAGATACCTAAAGTGCAAGGAAGATTGTAAAATCCCCTGTGATCCTAGGTGTGTTTTTCTGCTAACTAATTGCTCTCATTTCTTGAAATGTGTAGATTTCTGCACATGGAATTTGCTCACCTTTACTCTGGCCCTGGACCTTTCCATATTAGGCTAAAAACCACCAGAGCCAATGTGGAGAACTCTATTTGTTCTAACTGATGAAACTGTTTAAGACCTATCAGGATATTTACATGGCACCAGTTTAAAAGAGATTAAGAGTTCACAGAAACTAGATTTAGATTACCAGGAGGAAACTTAGGTCTTGACTATTACATCACTTGCAGTGTTTCTCCCTTCAAGTATCTGCTTAGTTAGAGACTGAGAAAATAATAGAAAAGTTATGGTGTGTTTTAATGGGAAGGAAAACCTTTGTGCTTCCACAGCCCTGTCTGGCAGAGCCTTTGGTAAAGTTCAAATGAAGATGGAGGGTTGTCTTCTTTAGTTAATGTTTCTTAAAAATCACCGTGTCTTTTTGGTAAGTGTCTTTGTAAACCCAGATAATGAGATAAACTAAGATAACCCAAAATAATAGCCTAGGACTTCTATGGCTATTTCAGTGTTAAAACAAAATAGGTTAACAAAGCTTGTCTTTGTTGGCAAAGAGATTTTTAGTGCTTCTTTTTTTTTTTTTTTCTTCTCAAGCCTATCACAAAGTTGTCTTCCCTTTGGAAAATGAAAATATTTTATATTTTCAGCATGTTCTCAGTAGTTGCTGCCAAAATCGGGTTCTTTGACTTCATATTTCTACTTATGACATATCTCAGGGGAGACTTTCTAGCAGGCCTGGGGTGAAAAAGGCACCGGATACTCTGGCTGCACAATGCGTCCTGAGGGGAAATTTGCTGTGTAGTGATAAGACAGCAGTTGAGGAAATGGTTTAGATATTGACCTTCAAGTTAGAAGGAAGCAAAATCTAGGACAGCAGAAGAAAATCTGGTAAAGAAGAAAATCAAAGATCTTGTGAAAGATGTTTGAGACAAGAATGGAAAGAAGACTCTCTTGAAGTCGGGAAGGTTTTGAACAGACCCAAGCGTTCAAAAGTTTTTTGAACGCTTACTGCGTTCAGCAGTATTTTGAGAAGGTGGAGCAATAGTGGGAATAGAGGGTCATGAGCTGTAAGTCTGGCTTTCTGTGGGACACTACCTCACCCAGACCCATTTCAGCTACGAACAGAAGCATCTTTAATCTTGCCCCATGACCGGTCCTGTCAGAGATCTTACTCAGACATTTACTTCTTTGTTGATTACTAATGTTCTGGTTTTCAGATTAAATGTGCTCCAACACTGTTTGCAACCATTTTTTCTGCCATAGGATGTCCTGAATTGGAAGGAGCCCACAAGAGTCATCAAAGTCATACTCCTACCCCTTCACAGGACAGTCCCAAGAGTCACACCATGCTCCTGAGAGCATTGCTTAAACAATTCTTGAATTCTTTCAGGCTTGATGCTGTGACCAGTTTCCTGGGGAGCTGTTCCAGTGCCCAACCACTCTCTGGGTGAAGAACCTTTTCTAATATCCCACCTGAACCTCTCCTGACACAGCTTCAGGCTATTCCCTTGGATCCTGTCACAGAGAAGAGATCAGCGTCTGCCCCTCCTCTTCCTCTTCATGAGTAAGTTGTAACTGCAGTGAGGCCTCCAGGCTGAGCAGTAACCTCAGCCACTCCTCAATGGCTTCCTCTCTTTTCTTTCCTTGTGGCCTTTCTTTGGACACACTCTGACAGTTTAATGTCTGTTTTGTGTTGTGGCACCCAGAACTGCCCCCAGCACTGGAGGAGAGGCCGCCCCAGTGCAGAGCAGAGCAGAGCAGGACAATCCCCTCCTTTGCCAGGCTGGGCCTGCTGCCCCCAGGCCAGGCTTGGCCCTCCTGGCTGCCAGGGCACTGCTGGCTCATGTTCCACCTGCCGTGGACCTGCAGCCCCAGGTCTCTTTCCCCAGCCCTGCTCTTCAGCATCTCTTTCCCCAGTCTGTCTGTACTTCCAGAGTTGTCTCATCCCATATGCAGAGTCCAGCACTCAGTTAAATGTTTGGTCATTGCCCATCTCTAGTTTGTCAAGGTCTCCCTGCAGGGCCTCTCCCCTCTGTTAGAAGACAACAGTTCCTCCCAATTTAGTGTCTTCAGCAAACTTGCTCAATGTCCCTTCCAGTCCTGTGTCCACGTCATTTCTGAAGATGTTGAAGAGCACAGGGATGAGGATGGAGCCCTGTGGAACCCACCAGTGACAGGTCACCAGCCTGATGTTACCCTAACCCTTTGTTCCCCACCCACGAGCCAGTTACTTACACATCACAGGATGTGTTTATCCAGCTCTGAGCTGGACATTTTGTCCAGAAGGACACAGGGAGACACCGGGTTAAAAAATTTACCAAAATGCAGAAAGATTCAATCAATTGGCTTCTTTTTATCATCTGCGTGGGTTACCTTGCCATGAAAGGAAATCAAGTTTGATAAGTAGGACTTTCCCTCATGAAGCTGTGCTGGCTGTGGCTGATGACTGTGTTGTCCTTCAGATATGTTTCAGTATCTCCCAAAATAATTATCTCCATAACTTTACCAGGAGCTGAAGTGAAGCTTAGAGGCCTGTAGTTTCTAGGGTCATCCTTCTTGCCCGTCTTGAAAACCAGGACAACGTCCAATGAGCTGGGACCTTTCTAGATTCCCAAGACTCCTCAAAAGTCATCAAGAGAGGCCTTGTGATGACATGAGTTGTGATGACATCATTGAGTATTCTCACACGAATCCCATCAGGCCCCATAAATTTGTAAGGGTTCATCTGGAGCAGCTGGTCCCACACTGCTTCATGGTCAGCTGAAAATTGGTCATTATCACAAGCATATTCCTCCAGCTTAGGGCACTGGATGCCCTCAGTCCATCATCTGTGTTGAAGGCAGGCAAAGAAAGCATTAGGCACCTCTTCCTTGTCTCTGTGCCCGGTCTGTGAAGTGGCCATCCTCATCATGCAGCAGGCTGTTATTTCTGCACTGACTTCTGCCAATAATGTATTTGAAACTCTTTCTGTTTTACCCCAATTTTTTGTCCAGCTTCTACTCCAACGAAGCTTTGGCCACATGAATTTTCTCTCCACTGTGGTATATTTCTCCCACACCACCTAACTTCATTTTCAATGGGAATACACTTTTCTTTTTGCCATACCTCCTTATCACCATTCCTTATCTCAGTGCTGCCCTTTGTTTTAAACAGCTTTTTACTTTCTCTCATTTTTTTCCTAGTATAATCACAGAAATTATCATCTCAGCCATGATATTTTTAGAGTACTTAATATATTTTAGTAGCATCTCTCTTTTTATATTAAAAAATGCCTTTTGTTTGCACATCTTATATTTAAATCTGATACATTCATAAGTGTTTGAAAACCATTATTGATTATCTGTGAAATCAGCATAACAAGTTTAAAAAGAAATTATACTATATTACTGTAATTTTTTTAAAGTAAAACATACTTGTTCTGACAGATTGAAAATTGAGTCTGTCCCAAGCCTTTGTAAAGTAGATTTTGAAGCTGAAATATGTTAGTTTAAGGACAGTATTTTTGACACTACTTTTTATTTTGCTTAGGTCTGTGTCTTTGCAAACATTTTGTTTGCTATTTTTCAGTAAAATGGATTGAGGACTTATATTTTCATATTAAAAAATATTTGCCTGATAGAGGTAATACTTAATTAGTCAACAACCTCAGGTACTGCATTTTGCATTTCAAAAGAATATAACAATTTCCTTTTCTTCACCCCATAAAGTTCATTTTGCAGTTTGAAAGCACATATTCCTCCAAGTATCTTGTGAAATGACACTCAAGTAAAAAGTGCCAGGAAGGTATCAAGCTTGCAGAGTTAAAAGAGTTTTTATCTTCCTTTGGTGATTTGTTGCCATTCTTAAAAACTCCTTTTGGAATTTCATTCTTTTGATGTAGAGATCTAGATTAAAAAAAAAGAGAAAGAGATGTGTATTTTTGGTTTAACATGTACACTAAGGCCTGATCCAATACACAGAGAAAGCAAAAGTCTTCCATTAGCTTTTATGGGCCTGATTTGATGCCCTTTAAACATTATCATATCCTCCAGTGCAGCAGCTGATAAATTTTTGCTGATTGTGGCCTTTGAAAATGAACCATGCTGGGTTTTTTAACACTTCCAACAGAATCCCACCAAGGTAATCATTATGTACAAAGCTAAGTCCGAGAAATATTTGTTCTGTGGCATGCTATTTATGTTTCTCCCCTGTCTCCCAGTATCTCTTCCATTGCGCTCCCCTCTCCTATATATTATCTCTGTAATCAGATTCTTTAAGTATGCAAAACTTGTTGTAACGTAGTTGGTATGAAAAGCACCATAGGAAATAAGGTTTTATTTCGTAAAGAACTGTTTTTAAACGTTGGGCATATTGGCCATTGATTTCATTTTTACTGCACTGTGTAATCATAAGCTGCTTGAACAGTAAACTCTTATATCCTTCACAACAAATAAGCAATGAAGTAGTGAATAATAAATTTTTATTTATGTTGCTTCCTGCAAGTTCCATCTAAGCCCATTGGGTGAAGATTTAATTTGCATTGCACTGTGCAGCTAGCACTCGTACAACCATAAACTGTCACAAAATAAATATTTGTATTGCTGCAGGCAAAAACAAAAGGAAAAGCAGGGAACTGCAGTCCTGTTGAATAGGGCCTTTCCTTTTGTTTTTGAGATAATTTTTTTCCCGGACATCCTACTATGGACAGGTAGGGTGAGTTTCATGTTTATGTTTTATGTGAAGGTAGGTAAAAGTAAATTGTATTTAGGCATCTAAGGAAATGCTTGTGGGTCGACAGACTGTTACCTTAGGTATTCACATTAATTAGCTTTGGCAATGAGGGTCGATGTGCCTGCTTTGCAGATGACACACAAGTATTAGAGCAGCCTCTCGATTATTCCTACCTCAAACATTAGACATATTACCACATAGAAGTCTGAGGAATTTGAGTTTCTTGCCAACACTTAGATGGTATCTTGATGTTTGTAAAATGAAGTATCATTCTCCAGCACCCTCCCTTTCCCATTCATCTTTCTCTTCCATGGCTCATTTCCTCCATTTTTGCTAGCAAAATGACCTAGGGTTAATCCGAGCTATTTTTGTTTTGTTTTATTTTGTTTCAACAGACAGTGTCTTATCCAGCCTTTTTTGAAAGGCAGATTTGAGGGTTATTATCAAAATATCTGCACAGACAATTCTAAAGGAATAAGAAGTCAGGAAAAGGCATATGCATAGGATCAGGAAAACTAACAAGCACAGATGTGGCAGTTTTTCAGGTACTGGAATCTTTCTACTAAGCTACAGGCAAATACTTGTTTTAACCCAAATGATTATATTCAAACTTTCCAGTGCCTGTTCTGCTTTTAAATCTCCTATGTTAAGGATGAGGAACTCTTTGTAACGCAAGAAACATTGAGAGGTGGCCTTAGTGGTGTCTTAAAAAGTGGTGCAGATGGAATAGAAGCATCCTCCAGCACTAGAAAGACCCCAGATATCTGGACTCCACTGAGTGATTCTGACCGTGCCAAGGTTGGGAGGGCTCCAGAAGGTCATTTCTCCACAGCTCAGTTCTGTCACCACCTATGTGGGTGTAACCCTTTCCTAGTAAAACACTTCCAGGCTCACTGATGGTGGTTTAAGAGCTGGGGACTGTCAAACTGTAATGCAGCATTGAGAGTGTGTCCACAATATTCCAGTGACATCGCAGGTAGGCACTGAACATAAAACAACACTATGAAGATAGCCAAAGACCCTCGCTAATGTGTGAAACTGATCTGAGGGAGTTTTCCTCTACTGCCAAATCTGAGCAAGTAGAAAGGTTTTATAAACACAGTATCATGTGTATAACCATTCTGTTTCTTTCAGTGAACTGGCCCTACATCTATCATCTCTGATGCTGATAGGCAGAGCTAAGCTCTTGTTTGCCTGTTCTTGCTGGTGCCCAAAATCCATTGGTGTCAACACATTGAAGTTTTCTTCAATAATTGCCTTTAATACCTTTAATGCTTTTAATAATAATGACAGAGAAGGTCCCTCTCAGTCCTGTGAGTCTGTGCCGGGGCCCTTTTGAGCTCTTTTTTGTCCTACAGCACCATGGGTGTTTTCCCTGAGACACACAGTGGGCTGAATTAAGACTGTCACTGAAACACAGGGGTAGCTATTAAGCTTCATTACCATATATTACAGGTACTTGTATCAATTACCTTCATGTTTATAAGCTTTCCTCCTTGCTGCAAAGGCTAGAACCTTACTTGTTTTCCATAGAAGCTGCCCTACTGAATTGATCTTATGCCTCTAGAGCATGGGGCTCTCAGTGTGGTATGGTAATATTTACAATATGGGTTGAACCAGGCACTCCTAAAGAAAAAAAGCTCAGATGAATTGTTAGTTTATCTGGGGTCAAGGGCCCTCAGTGACTTCTAGTTTTACTCCTATATCTTCCACTTGTGATCATTTGTTGCTAAACTTAATTCCTCTTCCAAAGGTTCCCTCTTGTTCATCACTATTTTCAATTTTAAATACCTAACCACTTTGAAATAAGCTCAAAGCTCAGATCTTGCTTCACAGCTTCTCTATCATTGTGCTTCTTTTGGTCTCTCAATGCCTTTCCCGGCCCATTGCTGTTGTTAGCTGTTGTCTTTTTCTTATCTCCCACAGAAGAATGACTTCAACAGGCTCAATTAGCATTGAAGCACATTAGGTGAGTGCCTCCTTAGCACCCGATATGATGTTCACAGAAAAGGAAGTTAAAAATCCCAGTTTTTCTAAATATTCTTTTGTGTCTTCTCCGATGAAGGGGGCGAATTTTGCATCTTTTACATCTTGATTCTGTTGCTCACCAGCACTTGGGCCATTGAGGTTTTATTGCCCAGGATCCCTTGCTGACATACACAATTTCCTTGAATGTTGTAGCAGAAGTTAGGATGCAGCTTTGCTGATTAAGCGGTAGTATTGAGCAACAATAGCACTATACATAATCAGAGTATTTTTCCAACCAGCAGCTCTTGGCAGCACAAAGCCCCCTCTCATCAGGCGATGCCTATGCATATGCGGAATACAAAGTCAGGCTGTGTGCAGGAGCTGTTTAACAGAACAGCACCGTGCACTTTACCAACCACTGGCGACAGCAGGAAGGGGACCAGGGCATGGAAACTCAGAGCAAGAACAAAACTTAGCTCTTGGACACAGGGGCTGAATCTTGTAACAGCTAAACTTGTCATGCAAAGGCCTGTTCAGTATGAGCAGTCCCCCTGAAAATGTATTACTGCAAGTGTTCTGCCACAGAAAGAAAATGTGTCTGCCCTATTTACCCCATGGTAAATTGGATACAGTGCAGATTTCCATCCTGCAGTAGGGAGGCCCTGTGCTAAAGGAGACAGGGTAATCCAGTAACACCTGTGCAGAGATTTCTGAGAAGTCAGCTCTGAAGTGTTGGAGGTTATAGGGCTGCTCAGAAGTACCTTTCACATAAAAAAATGATCCATAGGATGTGCAGGGGTATGCTATAATGCTCATATCTAAAACCAGCAACTTTCTTCACATACCCTGCAGAAATTTATTTGCCTCTATACCACTGCTATACAAACTGTAAAGAAAGGCGATGGGAGTCTCCTTGTTCTTTCAATCTGAATCTGGGCATAAGTCTGAGACTGAAGACTTCAGAGTTACCTTCAGAATAAATGCCACTAAATACCTTTTATTATTTGATTGTCATTCTTTCCACATGAGAATCGGTCATGCTTCACTTTTTTCTGCCAAAGCTGGACTAGGGGGCTGGGTAGGAGGTTGTGAGATGTCTTCTGATTATGGTCTCAGCACATCCAACTGAGTGCCACAGGGTTTCTTTGAGGTTACATTGCAGTGATGAGGCAATAACCTACCAATGTGTTCTGTTTCCTCCACAGGGACTAAATGAGCTGAGCACCCACAGGGAAATTAACATGAGATAACCAAAATACTGCAATTCCCTTGACAGTCAGTGACCCTCCTGGCAGCCAAGCTTTCTTTACACCATGCTCTTAAACCAGTGAAATGTGTGCTTAGCATTGCTTTGCTCTAAACTGTCTGCTGTCCCAGTAAATTAGGACTGCTTTAACTGCACACATCAAACATGCCGATCCTTGGCTGAAATACCAACCTCCTCAGAGAAATTTGCACAAGCTTGGCTTGCATCTGCATGTGGACAAGTCTGGGCAGCAGGATCTCTTTGGAGTCCTGGTACAGTGTGGCCATGCAGTATCTTTGCTCATCTGTAACAGCTGGGCTCATCTAGGCAAAACAGAAAATAACCACAACTTCTGTGCGTCCAAAACCCCATCTGCACTTTCCATATGCAGGATTTTGCACTCAGATTTTTCCTTGTTGCTGATCATTGCAGCACAAAAACAGCTGCACACATCAACATATTCATGATCCCAGCATCTGTATACAGCAGGGCAGAAGCCTTCTGCTTCAGGACAGGGATGCAGCCCCAGACTGATGTCTGGCATCTTTAGGAGAGGAGCTGGTAGAGAGAGAGAGGATTTTTCCCCAGAGTACTGAAGCTTCTTTTCACATAGATTTTGCATCAGTAACATTACCTGCCAGCTTAGCGTATTTAAGTTACTAGAAATTTAGAGAATATAACATTGATACACTGACAAAGACACTGACCAAAGATAGAATCAGCCAGGTGGAGCCAGTACAGCTAATGCAAGAAAATACTTTTGTCTTTTATTGTTACCATGTGCTGTTCTTTGTGTTTGAGTGTGTGTGTGTATGTGTACTTTTAGCAGCTTGCATGTGGAATAAAAGTAACTTCATTCCCTTTACAAAAAATATTAAACATCTGACAAAAAGTGTATGTTCAGCAAACGCATTCCACATCTATTTTCTTTGCCTTTTAAATTATTTATACGGTTACACCCCCAGTAGCTTCATGGTGCTTTGCACTCAATGGAAAAGTTTCTCTGTGGATAGGATTCACTCTTTTGTCTTTGTCTTGATAAATTAATTGGAGAATCTAACATATAAAATACCATGCAATAACAAGAGAAATGGCAACTGATTATATGAAAAAATTAGATTTTTCTTACATGAATACCTCAAAGATAAAAAGACAAGAGTTAATTTCTGCAGAGGACAAACAGAGAAACAGAGAACAATAATTTAAATACTGTAGCAAAACAAAGAAATAGATCATATTCCTAGGCTTGCGCTTCTGATTTATTCCTAATAAAATGCACAGATTTTTCTGGATTTAATCCTAGACACAACATGAGTGGCTTTTCACTGATGAAGTCACAGTCTGATGGCCTGAATTCAAGAGAATGGTGGAATCTGAATATCCAGCATCATCTTGTGAATCAGGTTACATGATTCACAGTCAGACAAAACACATTGGTAAGGTAAAATTATAGAGATAATGAACCTGAGGCTGTACCTTGTCCTTATCAACACTGATGGCCAACTTCCCACTGGCTTTCATCTAAATTTTTGCTTGTTTGTGAAGTTGAATAAATTATTATTAACTTGAAGCTATATCAAAGAAATGTTAAGAAGGCAAAAAGAAATAACAATGACACAAATTCTAACAGGAAAACTAATTATATATTACACAGAAAATAACTTATGTTCTTGAACTCTAAATTATCCTTGGAGTTCACTCTTTTGCAGATTTCTCTAAAATTAAACATCAAGAAAAGATTTACATTTTTTTTAGGAACATCCTTGTTGCATTAGAGAAAATTAAGTCTGAGTTAAAACAGAAATGTGAAACTAAGCACTGACATTTTGAAAGAGGCACTTTGGCTAGTTTCAAAATGTATTTTGAAAAATGGAAATATTTTCTCAAAATCAGTATTTTCCCAGGTGTGGATGGGACTCTTTAAACTAGAAAATGCTGGAAAATTTTCTCCACTAATTAATCTACTCGACTTCAGAATTTGAGAGTGAAGCTGAGGCACTTCTTTGAAGGAAAACTGAGTGTGTAAAAAGAAGAATAAACTCCAGTGTTATCTCTCTATCTGCACAATATTATTTCATGTCATATATTTTCTGCATTTTGCAAAGCAGGAACAGAAACAGACTATACATCTGTGCTATACTGTGTTAACCTAAAGATATCCCGATTTTTGCCACAGTGCAAACAAGAACCAAAATGAGTTTGTCCAGTTCACTGTAATATTTAATAAGCAATGAATAGGACTTCTGCACATCCAGGGGAGGTAGATTTCAACACTTATTCTACCATTTTTTTTCCTACATGTCCCTCAGGAAATTACCAGGACCTTCTGCTGCTCTTCAGCATGTTCCAGGCTGCTGCAGTTGTAGCCGTGTCACGTGTTTCAGAGCTCTGATGTCTAACACCTGTCTACTCTTACCTGCTTCGAGGCCATCACTTCCCTGCACAGTGTCTGATTTTCTGCAGATTTTCCTGAGGTGAAAAGTACTCGTGCACCAGACAAACTCAGTCCCCTTGTGCTGGAAACAGAGCTGATACTAATCTTGCTAAGCCTAAAAGCTCAGCTCTAATGTCCAATATGGTAAATCGGTCTCATCCTGTTCCAGTTTCATAGCTAAAGATTTGGTATTTGACCTTACATGATGGTTTTCATCCGGAGGAGCCAGTTGTTTCAGCTGGTTGCACNAAATAAATATAAATAAAGAAATGACTGTCTAACTCAGTCCTTCACAAACTACACTGCTCTGTGTATCACATCCTCCTAGTTTTGTCCTAGCAAAGAAATGAAGTAGCCATCAATCCTGGCCTTCCAGCCTGCTCCAGTGTCCCCCCCACCATGCTGTGCCAGGATCTGCACCAGGCTTAGGCCACAGCACAAAGGATATGTGCTCTTGCTCATTTCTCTGTTCTTTTAACTCCCTGCCCCCTGAACTTGAACTTGCTGATAGAAAATCACAGTCTGTCTCCACATGTTCCACCCAGCTGTGCTTTACAGTCCGCCACAGCCAAGAAGTCACTACTGATTCTCTGGTGCACAGATGCCTGGGATAACATGTCACTTCCTTGCAAGCTTTGCACTGTCACAGTGTGAAATCACAAGTCTGGACCTTATTTTGATTTTCTATTAGTAGCTGATTGACACTGGTAGCTGAGTAGAAAATAAGACTGATATCGTGGAATATAGGGAAAAGCAAATGGAGTTGTCAGTTGCTGCAGGTACCCCAGGTTATCTTCTCATTTCCTCACAGAATGGGAGTCAGTTTTCAGGGCTTTGCTGTCATTTGGCCATATGAGCAAAAACAGAGTCAGTGCAGTCACGTCTGGCTGTATGGATCCCAGAAAGAGCATTCCAATCCCAGGGTCACCTTGGATAAGCTCAGTACAGCCCCTGGGCATCCTGTTTCTTCATCATTCATTCTCTTTTTTTGGATTATTTTATTTATTATTGGAGGTGCTACTCAAACACCTCCTTATGAAGGCCTCTTGTTGTTAAGCACTAAGTTGTACTGGACAAGGGAAATCCCAACACTTACACAACCCCTTATTTCACACTCCCCTACTACAAAGGGATAATCCCCAGAATATAAGTTTGTACATGGATATCTTC
Organism: Anthoscopus minutus; assembly: GCA_013399455.1. Taxonomy (NCBI): domain Eukaryota; kingdom Metazoa; phylum Chordata; class Aves; order Passeriformes; family Paridae; genus Anthoscopus; species Anthoscopus minutus. Next base: position 23,991 of record VWYI01002275.1, read on the forward strand.
TTTGAAGAGGATTTTTTTAAGTAGGGCTGCCCGTAGAGATAGAAAAAGGGCTAGTGATTTTAAAGTGAAAGAGGGTTAATTCAGACTAGATATAAAGAGGAAATTTTTTATGCTGAGGCTTGTGAAACACTCAAACAGGTGTTCCCCACAGTAGCTGTGGATGCCCTATCCGTGGAAGTAATCAAGATCCAGTTGGATGGGGCTCTGAGCAAAATGGTCTAGTTTAAAATGTCCCTGGTCATGGAGACTGGACAAGATGACCTTTAAAAGCTTCTAACCCAAACCATTCAGTGATTCTGTGATTTTTTTTCTTAATAATTCTTTTAGAATATGTATTTTCTGGTTCCAGTGAAAAACATCATAATACCTATGTCAGGCAAGTGGTCATAACTGGGATGTGAGGGGGTATGAGAGAGGATGGAAAGGTTTCTCCTGACTCCCCTGAACTTCTGTCCTCAAAGTGGGACTGGGAAATAGATAAGAATGTGAATATTCAGAAATAATATTATTTGCTTTAAAATAATGTAAAAATACCCAGCTGAATAAATTTCCTTCCCACTGATTGTCTTTTGCTATTATANATGCCTCAGATGACCAAAAGCAGCCAGACAAGGTTGGTGATAACTGTCTGTCAGAGATGTGCAATGCTTAAACTCACTGTCCCAGCCTCAGTGCTGACAGAAAGAAATTGGGATTACCAGCAGGCTACTTTTACATATATATATATATATATAT
>VWYI01002278.1:0-23424 GCA_013399455.1 Anthoscopus minutus
AGTTTAACCAGCTCTAAACCAACCACATTATTCGGTGTGTTGGCCAGGAAATTCGAATTGGTGAATCTAAACCACTACACTAAATTGGTGTTTCTGCCCAGTTTAAACTGAAACTGCCACTCACGTTTTTGCCAAAAGAGTTCTACACAACCAACAATTTACACGCTTTTCACAATGACATAAAAATTCTGGGGTTGCAGGTTCCACAGGAGAACCAGGGATGTCAGGTGGGACCTGTGGGCTCTCTGTTCAGCTCACATGCACATGCTTGTTTCTCTGCTCTTGGACTCATCAGCGCATCGTTTGCAATATGGTTTGATGTTCTTTGCTGGAACCCACTTAGGTCCAGCACCTGCAGAGATGCCAGCGTACCCTTTGCTCCACGTTATTAGGTGAAAAGGGACTTCGATTTGTCCAGTCTCAGGGTGTCCAATTAAAACAGGGGCGTTTTCTTTCCGTTTCACCTCTATTATTTGAAAAATGCATAAAAAATGGTCGATTGCCTTCTGCAAATGAGCTGTTGAAAAAATTAAAAACATACAAAGCTTTGCTCAATCTCATCTGTGGTGTAGCCTCTGCTCCTGCCTTCTGTTGGTCTACAGTGCATTTTAGGGTGTGATGTGTCCTTTTAATAATTGCTTGGCTTGTTGGGGAGTAGGAATACCAAAAGAGAGGTGAACACCCCAGTCCATCAAAAGTCTGGCCAATTTTCAGCTACATATGCAGGGCTATTGCCTGGTTTTATTTCTTGGGGTATACCTAGTGATGCAAATGCTTGTAAAAATGTTGACAGGCATGACTGGCTGTTTCTCTTGTGTGGACAGAAGCATAAACTGCACCTGAAAAGGTGTCAGCTGATATATGAACATTGTAACATTTCCTGAAGCAAGAGTACTTAGTCTGTTTGCCGTAACTGCAGGCTTTGCAAACTCTGTGGATTGACAGCTCCTGTAGAAACAGGGGGTTTCACAAGCTGAGAATCAGAGCAAGTACTAATAAGGGCTTTAGCTTGACTTTTGGGAATGTGAAATGGCTGCACAAGTGCTTGTGCATTTTGGTAAAAAAAGGCATGACTTAGTTTTTCATGTTCAAAAATATTTGGCAAAGTGTTAGAAACAACCAGTTTTAATTAATCTGCTGTTGTATTTCTTTCTGCTAGAAGTCCTGTAAGCAAGGAATGAGTCCTAATGTGAGAAACAAAATATGGATTAGTTCTCTGTTGCAAAATTGTATAAAATTGTTGTGCCATGAGCTTTTATTTCAGGCACCAGTCTCAGCTACAAAGACAGGAGATGGCGCAAGCTGACATCTGCAACAAGCAGAACAGGTCTCTTTGTTACAGAAAATCTTAAAAGTTTTTCAGCCAAGAGCATATTGCTAAAGCTTACAGACAATAATTCTAGCCAATCACTAAAAGCACACAAACACTGGCTTCAAACAATGATTGTATGTATATTTTCTATTACTATCCTATTCTATTAACAATATACAATACTCCATTATTAAGCTTAAAACCTTCTACTATCTTGGTAAGCATATTTTCTGCAATCTTAAGGTCTATCTTAGCCAAGCTTAAAAACTCAACTATTGTTTCATGTCCTTGTATATTCTATTATTGTATCTAATTTACTTTTATGCTTTGCAACTGCAGCTAGTGCTAAGCTCTCTGGTTTTTCTTTTCTGAAGCATATTCTCACAGCTTCTGAAAGTCTTCTTCATTTTACTGCTTGCCACACTACTGCTAACAAGAGGGGATAGTGGCAGGTGGTTGTTTCCAGAGTCACATCCTTCAGTGGTAGTGTGCCATGTGTGTCCTTTGTCCGGCCCGGCCCCAGGCTTAGGGATCAAATGCAGGCACTGCTGCTGCTGCTGCTGCCGCTGAAGTCAGCGAGGATTTGGAGGCTGGCTTCCATCCCAACAGAACTGGTCACTTACAAAGCCAGGGGCTGATGGTGTCCTGCAGATCTCTGGGCTGCCTGGGTGTGAGGGAGCTGTCCCTTGTTATTCTCCCACAGGGAAAGCTGTGCCGGCCACATGTGCGTCAGCAGAAAAAAGAGGGAATGCATGAGTCTCTTCCATCGGTGTCTGCCAAGAGTTTTGACCTTTGAGATTAATTGGCAGCAACTCCTTTTCTTTAGGTCCCTCCTTGTATCTCTGTGTCAGGTAATGCTACTAACTCAACCTGAAGCACAGCAGCAGGGGACAAAGGCTCTCAGCTGTGCATTTGTGCTAAGTTGCCATTGATCCCGAGCAATATATTTTCACAAAGTATGCAAAAATGTCTTTAAAAGTGAGACAACAGGGAATGATGGTTCCAAACATTGGAACAGTTGTGGTTTCTCTGTTTTCCTAAGCCTACCTTCCTGGAGCCTGACTACCTAGTCCCTGCCTCAGAGGTCCTATATCTGATGGGGCTTGCCCATTTTGAATGAATGGTTAATTGCACCACTATTTACTAAATTCTACATTTCACATTCTGTTTAAACTGTTTTTTCTTGTTTCCTTTACATTCATTACAGCTAGTTCCCTACACCTCACAGATGTATCCTGGGAAGAAATGTAGAAAATTGTTATGTGGGAAAATATAAAGGAATATAAGAAGAACATTTATAAGTAGACCTAATTGTTCCTCATGTAAATTTATAGTGTGACTTAAGCATTTAAAATACAGTCAGTATTTAGAGCTATTGAGTTGATGAATGATTCTCTGACGCTTTAATTATGTGACATAAGGATCCGGTAAAAATTTGCCAGGAGAAGTTCACATCAAGTTGCAGAATAGTCATTTGTGTCTACTTGTTAGAATGTATGAGTGTATGAGACAAGAACCTCTTTGTACCTGTGAAAAATTCTGTACTGAAAATGGAACTTTTCCAGCAGATGTTGTTAACCAGCTTTCCTGGAAGTCTAGAAAACACCCTTGGAGGTACATCCTTATTCACTTCAGTGACTGGTAAGAATGTAGTTCGACTGCAAATTGCAATGCCCATGCGTCAAACACCACTGGCCAAGTAGTCTCATTTGAAACATGCGCTGGAATTTGTTTATCTTCTTTTCTTTTTTCCTTTTTTTTTTTTTTGAGCTGTCCCTTGGTCCAGTGAACCTATGTGCTCTTTGTAAACATGAAAGAAGAGATCAGACCCTGGGTTCTAAGGTAGAGTTGGTTTATTTCAGTTTGAGCTGGGTGCCACCAGAGAGGGACCCCAACCAAAGAAATCCCTGGGCCTTTATACCCTTACAGTCTGTGCACCCAACCTTCAAACACTCCTCAGGTGCCTTGCATGAGCCTCTTAATCTTATGGTGATTTATGGCCTGGGGTCTTCTAATATTTCTTTGGATTCCAGGTTCATGTGCCATTAACTGCTTTTATCTTCCAGCCTAGGGCAGACTTGGGGCCCTCCAAGATCTCAGCCCTTATCTGAAGATAAGTGTCTTTCTCTCTTTTCTCCCCTGCTTAGCCATTATGATAACAAGAGTTCATTTAAAGCTCACCTAGTATAAGTTTTGAGCAGGGCCTTCTCATGCAAAGCTGAAAACAAATTACAATTAAAACTATGCAGACAATTTCTTATATTCTATAAGTAAACTTATTTTGATCCCCAACAATAAACTCCTAGTTTACATCTAGCACCAGGTTTACAGTGCAAGTTCTGCCTATCTCAAGGCCACACAAATGATCTCAGCACCCTTGTTTGTTGGTTTATTCCCTTTTAAGTGGGCTCTTGGTGCTTCTATGTGAGTCAGTCTGGTGTATGTCATTAAGGTTACTCTGTGCTCTGCTGTGATACACCCACCTTGTAACCAGTCGTATACCCATCCAAAAGTAAGAATCAGAAAGAGTATACAAATCCTGTACTCTCTCAAGCATCTTTCTCCAAGTTTTAGGGGATGACCTGATGCACCCAACTGGGAAATCACTATGGCCTGATGGACAGTTATGAGCTGGTGAGTCAGGGGCAAAAGGGGAACATATGTGCAAAACGTGAAGTTGGCTAATACGTGAAACTTAGATAGGGTAAATCCATGAAATGCCTTGTGCTTGGCTTGACACCCGAAGTTCAAGACAATCCTGCCTCTATTTGTCTTACCTAAGGACTAGGGGCCTTTCTGGCAGGTCAAATATCACTCTTTTGAAGCATCTGAGTATGAGGCCATACCACACTAGAGACAGAATAAAAGGGTAAAGTAAACAGAAATAAGTCAGCCCTTGTATATAATATGTAGTAATTTATAATTATGCAGTGAAAGTATTAAATTAAATACAAATTGAATGAGTCTTATGTATATGCAGGTGAGTTGTAAAAATGTGGTTTACAATACGTAGCATGCTCCTCAACACCATGCTTCATGAATATTGCTGTATGGCTGCCTCTGAGAGCATTAAACACTTCAAAATATATGTATATTTTGCATATAGGCAAAAACTGACAGTCACACTAGGCAATGAAAGAGCAATAGCATGCCTTATATCTTACAAGTGTCAACAGAACTTTTGACTGTATTATTTCTACCAGCTGACTTTTGCATTCAAACATGAGTCTGTCTTAATTATCCTTGTTGAGCACACCAGATTACAATTTCCATTGTTGCACTGCAACTGCTGAGCATTATTGTTTCAAACACAATGGAATGTATATGGAATACTGCAATAAGTTAACCACTTTGCTATGAGTAGCTCTTGGAAAATATAAAACAAAACCCCCTCTAATACGGCAATACCTAATGCATTACAATATGTATGTAGACATTATATCTACACGACTAGGAGAAAAAGAAAACCCTGCAAATGAAACAACAGATTTCATGACTTCTGTCTATACCTGCTTTGGACAGTATATACACTTCTACAGCCTGTGAAAGCAGAGTTTACTGTGTGATATACACACACATAACTATGGTAAAACAGTATTGCTGTAGTATATATAGTTAGAGCTATACACAGTTCTACACAGAACATCACATTTTGGGCTCCAGCAGATAGAATTTTGGTTTTCTGTAATCCATCACTGATGAATAAAGATTTGTCCTCTCTTAAGCAGCTTCTTCAGCGGAGCAATCAATGCCTGCATAAGTAAATTTCTCATATAGGGTAGTATTCACATAGGTCTGGAAAGAAAATAAACAGAAAAGGTGTGATGCAAGGTGCATTACCTCAAGAACCCTAAATAATATAGAAATTATGCACAGCCCAATTTTTTAATATATATATTTATATATTCATATAAAATAGAGTTGTATTCTTACCTTTCTCTCTTCTAACATCCTATTCAGTGCAACAAGTATCTGAGCAAATGATGGTCTTTCATATGGTTTCTCTTTCCAGCACTGTCTCATTAGGTCATACCTTTAAAAATCCAACACCAGCATTTGATAATTTAGATACATAAGTTAAAGTTACAAATTTTTGGCAATTTTAACATTGTGCACATCACTTTTCAGAGAGAAATGGATTTATATATAGTTGACATTACATTTTCCATAGTTAGTTGCTGTCTGAAAAGAACTTTCTTTTACTCTGGAATAATGAAAAAGCTCTCTTTGAGCTAAAACCCTGGCATGTTGTGTAAAGAACAGAATAACTGGCTGGAACAGAGAACCTGCGAAATTAACAGTGTATGCTGTGTACAAAAAGACTTGTGTACTTTTAAAATTTTTGTAATGTAGCTTTTATATTTTGTGTACCTTTTAATTTTTTTTATGTGGTTTTATACTTTCCAGTAAAATTTTGTTTATTAGTTTCTTGTAGAAATTATCTATTTTCTGTAGTTGAGGTTGCATTTTTCTGTTTCTTTTTGGTTTTCTTCTTAGGCAATACTCACACTTCATCATCACAGTTGAGAGGCTTTTCCAGTCGGTACCCTTGAGGGAGTTTTTCATATAGTTCTGCACATGTCATTCCACAATACGGTGTTCCACCTAAAGTTTAACAATTGTTATGAATAGAAGTAGGTTTTAATAAAAGAAAGTTTAATTTCATAGTAGAAATGGAAAGGTATGACTGACATAGTAACAGCTAAATTAATCCAAAATTAGGGGATATTTTGAAGCTACATTTTTATTGTTAATGCTGCCTTACTGCTTGATGCATAATATGGAAAAGAAAAATAAAACTAGGTGTCAATTTTCTCAATCTGTGGGGCTGGCCTAATTTTCTCTTCAAGTCTGATGGCTAGGATCTGATTGCATTCAAAGTGTTTTTTCAATAGCTTTGATTCACTGGGCAAGTCATTCCTTCATTAGCATCATAAAAATAAGATCCCGTATGGACTCATGGACCTCTCACTGTCAGCTGGTTTTTCCCTTTTCTGCAGGTATTTGGTTGCTTAGACTCCCGATTTTCCACACTGCATACATATCTACTGTAAACGCATTTAGTAAGGAAAGCCAGGAACAAATCAGAAGTCCAGAGCTCATGACCAGTCTGCTTGGCAGTGTGCACCTCAGTAGCATCTCCTGGCCAGCAGACCATGAACACGTCTCCAGGGAAAATCACAAGAGAGGTGTAACATGAGGATTTTGCAAGGCTGTATCACAATCATGATGGGTAGAGGTGTCTGCAGAAATGAACTCTAAATTTCATTTGAAGGTTAATGTTCAAAAATTTTCTTCATGAATATTTGGAGTAGGAGGCTTTTATGCCCCTAGCCTGCAATATCATTAAAATATAAGACTTGATTTAAAATGCAGGAAAGCTGAGGAAAAGCCACCCACCAAACTCAATGTTGTATTAAGGCTATATATCATATCCCAGAATCACAGAATCACTAGGTCATAGAAGAGGCCTTCAAGATCATCGAGTCCAAATCAGCCCTAACACCTCAACTAGATCATGGCACCGAGAGCCACATCCAGTCTTTTTTTAAACACATCCAGGGATGGTGACTCCACCACCTCCCCAGGCAGAGCAGTCCAGTACTTGATCATTCTTTCCATGAAAAACTTTTTCTTAATATCCAGCCTACATTTCCTCTGGTGCAGCTTGAGACTGTGTCCTCTTGTTCTGTCAGCTGTTGCCTGGAGAAAGAGACCAAACCCCACCTGCCTACACCCACCTTCCAGGGAGTTGCAGAGAGTGATGAGGTCACCTCTGAGTCTCCTTTTCTCCAGGCTAAACAACCCCATTTCCCTCAGTCACTCCTCGCAGGCTTTGTGTTCCCAGCCCCTCACCAGCCTCGTTGCCTCCTCTGGACATGCTCAAGTGTCCCAAAGTCCTTCCCAAACTGAGGGGCCAGAACTGGACACAGCACTCAAGGTGCGGCCTCACCAGTGCTGAATACAGGGGAAGAATGACCTCCCTGCTCCTGCTGGCCACACTATTCCCGATACAGGCCAGGATGCCATGGGCCTNTGGTGAGCAGCCACCTCCTGGATGCAGCACTGTTCACCACCACTCTCTGGGCCTGGCCATCCAGCCAGTTCCTAACCCAGCACAGAGTGCTCCTGTCCAAGCCGTGGGCTGCAGCTTTTCCAGGAGCGTGCTGGGCGGGGACAGTGTCAAAGGCCTTGCTGATGTCCAGGTACACAACATCCACAGCCTTTCTTGCATCCACCAGGTGGGTCACCTGGTCATAAAAGGAGACCAGGTTGGTCAAACACGACCTGCCCCTCCTAGACCCATGCTGGCTGGGTCTGATACCCTGGCCATCCTGTAAGTGCTGCATGATGACACTCAGTACAAATTGCTCCATAACCTTACTGGGTACTGAGGTCAGGCTAACTGGCCTATAACTACTAAGATCCTCCTTCCCACCCTTTTTGTGAATGGGTGTCACATTAGCCAGCTTCCAGCCATCTGGAACCTCACCACTGAGCCAGGACTGCTGGTAAATGATGGAGAGCAGCTTCCTAAGCTCATCTGCCAGCTCCCTCATCACTCTGGGAGCGATCCTATCTGATCCCATAGATTTATGAACATATGATAACCTGAAGTTTATATTTAGGTATGGCCTGGGTTTTATAGTGTAATGAAAACATGGTCATTATGGTCCTTTCTCATTTAAAATGGTACCTGAATTGAAAATTTGACAATTGCATTTCCAAGCATACTGAACCTAAATAAAATGTAGTAGAATAAAGCAGAAAGAAAATTGAAATCTACTGTGAAAATATTTTTTAAAAGACTGAGTGAATAGAGCTGCCTTGGCACAGATTATTTGTGCAGTACAAAATTCAGATACTTACCTAAACTAACAATTTCCCACAAGAGGACACCATATGACCATCTGCAACAGAGGGATATTATGAAATGCAATAAGAAATAATATTGTAAAATGGTAGGTAGTTTTGCTAATATTCAGGGAAAACAGAGAAGTGTGATATGTTTTTCTGTATTTTTATAATGTTTTGTAAAATGATGGGGTTTGTAGAATTAGAAAGCAGGAAAATTAGGAAAATTCACTCTGAGTCAACCAAAGACCTTTGTCAGATTGTGAGCTTTCAACAAATACTGCAATTACAGGATTGCTTTTCCAAATCCAATTTCTAGTTTCCTAAATAAAACTAAAATTTCTTCTGGGTCTCCCAAATATTCATCAGGTCTCAAATTTTGAATGAGAAGTACAGCTGCAGTGAGGGACATCCAAGTAGATTGTGAACACAGACCTTTATCAGACCCTTATGGAGAAATAAAAGTAACTTTTTTGTTATGGATTTTATTTTTTGCTTCCATTGTTCAGTCATTACATGACTATTGAGTATTTTGTGTTAAGAGTGGATGTCTCATTCTTGATTTCCTTGTTATGAAAAAATATTTGTTTGTTTAAAAATGCCAATTGACGCATACTTACACATCACTATTTGTGGTGTAAACACTGTAATTCAAAGATTCAATTGCCATCCATCGTACTGGAAGCCGTCCCTGGAAATTATTTAATGGAAGTTTATTTTTCAGTTCTTGATACAGCAATATTGTAATTTGTATGCCAAAAACCGTTCTGTGTTACCTTAATGAAAAGTGACTTTATGCAAGTAAACTGTATCAAGTAAATAAACGTACTAAATTTGTGCAGTTTTACAAAAGAAATCTTTTATTGTGAGACTAGTGAAACACTAGAACAGGTTCCAGAGAAGTTGTGGATATGGGAGTGGTCAAGGCCAAGCTGGATGGGGCTCTGAGAGACCTGGTGTACTGAAAGGTGGAACTAGATGGTCTTCAAGGTACCTTTCCAAATAAATCATTCCATGATCCTATGATTATATTATTTTCTTCCCAAAAGAACAGTTCACATGAAAGCTAATAAAAAATTATCCAATCAGTATCAAGGTGAAATGTAAATAATACCTGAGGTGATGCCTCTGACCATCCTGTTGCCTTGACAACAGAGTGCTATTTCTGGTCTATAGCCACGTGATGCTAATTACATGTCTTCCTCTTTCAGATCATCCAAAGCATTAGCTCTGGACACATCCTGATGTAACTGGTTACCTTCTTGCTAACTTTGGCCTTGTTCAATAGAATTAGACTGGCCTGACTCATCTATTTTACTGTCATGCATATCCACATAAATAATTTTAAATTACATTTTATATTATAGACATGGTATAGGATTTATTACATGTATATCGGTTTATGTGTGTATTAATAAACATGCATGTTTTACATGTTAATTATAATAAAATTTAAATAATCAGTTCTGTAATACCAGTAAACTTGCATTTTTGTTCATATGAAAACACAGATTAAGATATAAGACAGAAAAATTAAAAAAACAGACTGTATAAATTTGTTTTGATCCTTACCATGGTCTTCTTAACATAAACTTCTTGACCTCTTGATAAGCCAAAGTCAGCTATTTTTGCAACATAATTTTCTCCAACCAAGATGTTTCTTGCAGCCAAATCTCGATGAATAAACTAAAATAATAATAATGATGATGATGATGATGATGTAATAATGTAATAATTTAGTAATTTAATAATGTTATAAAATAAGGAAATCTGTATAATTGAGTTTTGCATGTATTACTTTATTGCTATATTGAAAATCATGAACATTTCAAATAAAAACATAAAACAAAGAAATTGGCTTAGTATGTCACTACCAAGAACATTTTAAACTTTACGTGTAAATTTAAGCAGCTAACTACCATGTTGTTTGAGTTTTAATGCCTCTTCCATGATTCCCCATGGCATAGTATTTGATAGGTTTAAATGACGACAACAAAATAAATCTCACTCATTGTGCTAAAATTAAAAATTAACTTAATTAAGGAGCATGTTCCCTGGAAAAGTATTTGCCATGTTTTCAGTGGTTAGAGAGTTGAAGACTGACCTGTTTCTGGCTCAAGTAGTCCATCCCTCTGGCAACATCTGCCGCAAAATGTAGAAGTTGCTGAGACGAAAGTGTGGATGCAGTACTGTTGGCAATAGCAAAGGCCGGGTCTGTCTCTAGTACTCTGCTTTTCCGAAGGAAGTCCAGTAAATTTCCATGGGGGGCATATTCAATGGCAAGGTAAAGATATCCTAACAAAACATCAGATAGTGAGCATATTGCAAAGTAAGAGATGGTCAGTAGTAGTCTTTGGAAATTTACACTACCCCAAGTGAAAAAAGGAAATAAACACAAAACAGACTGGAGGGAAATGTCAAACAGGGTGATTTCTAGGAGTAGGGGAGAATTTAGAGCTAGTGTTGAACAGCATTTCTGGAGCATTAATGTAAACTTGTAGATCCAAACGTAAGTTTATCTGACCTCTTAACAAATGTTGTACGCAAACCTGCTAGTGTTTCTCTGGACTATGTGAGCTATATTGTGAGAAGGTTTTTTTAAACTAATTTTTAAAGTACATGCCTTCAATAGCATCTTACCCCTATGTTCACATGCTCCCAAAAGATTTATGATGTTAGGATGATGACCAAGTTTACAAAGAACTTCAAGTTCTCCGGCAAAATCTCGGTGATCATCTTTTGAGGCATACTCTGAAAAACAAAAAAGCATGCATTTATGTTTTACTTTGAACTGAGTTTATAACAATATTTACTTTAATTATGAGGACCCTGAGTTGCTTGGGCCACAACTGTTTCAACCCCAGTAGAAAGAGAACTATAAGGTGCATTAGTATTTACAGAAAACGGTAGGATTTTTCCATCAGAGGAAAAAAATGTGAGAAACAAGTGTCTGTAGAAGCTATCTGCAAAGAAATGAAGCATCTTAACACATTATGTCACTCTCCTTCTTACCTGAGAGTGTAAAGTGTTGTAGCAGATCTTATGAAAAGTAGATGCTTAAAAATCCTCCCATTTGTGTGCTGTTGATTATTTCTATCTGTATGCAGACCTTGGCTCTTTTTAAATTAATCATCACACTTAAAAGTGTTTTTCAATTTGCCTAGATAATGATCTAGTGAATTACAATAAAACATGTATATTCTTACAGTATTGTATGTATTGTAGCTCTCTCTGGAATGTAGCTGTCATGCCCAATGTATAAAAAGGTATGTGTGTATAAATATATATGTGTGGATATATACATATATATGTATGCGTATATATAGATGCATAGATGCAGTTGTCTCTGAATAGCTAAAGTGAACAAGACTAACAAATCTGTGCTTCAAGACTAGGTCTCTGCTCCTATCTATCCAATGTGTCTCTCCTTGCAGATGAACTCATGTGAAGCTCATATTGATCTATGAATCAAAAAATACATGATAGTTAATCATGTCAACCACTGAGGAGAAATAGAAACCATACCTAGCAGAAATACAGTCATTGACAAATCTTGGCCTAGTGACACCTGATACAATTTAATTAGCAATTTTGAATATTTCTTTTAGCTTTAGAAAAGGCTACTAAATATTTGATATGACAGAGAAACATTTGGAACACACAATCAAGAAAATTCTTTAGTCACAGAATCCCTGGTCTTTACTACCTTTCATCCTTTTTATTGCAGCATCCATGCGTAACCCATCTTTCTTAATGCGTGCTTTCAGGACTTGCCCAAAGTTACCTTCCCCAATCACATCTTGAAATTTTATGTCATTCCATTCAAGAACTGGATAAATAGTAGGATCTGGACTGTTTTTGGCTTTCCTGCTCAGAGTGAGAGTACCCGAGTTAAACTGCAGAGCTGGCTCTTCCCTCTGCAACAGAGTTAAGCAAATGACATTAACTGTGATATCTACTTCACTGAGCAATGCCCTGACTACATTTCCCAAATACTGACTCATCTATACACACACACACACACACACACACAGACGCGCACACACACATACACACACAGAGCTCAATCCATCTCTTACATAAATAAGTACATTAGACAATTATATCTAGTTTAACTACAACAAGCAGTTCTTCCCATATGTACAAAATTAATTAATTTGTGTGTAAGTACCTTTTACACCTGGGTCTCCTGAACAGTTTTATAATCATTTTGAAGATGAAGAACATGGGCAAAGACAATGTGATAGAACTGATCTAAAAACCAGTTATAAGTCTCAGGTTTGAAATATATCTCATATTAGGCTTAATTAAATCTTGTGTTGGTCAGGCTCAACAGGAAAGGTGAGGCAAGAAAAAACAACGAAATGATAGAGGAAATTATCTTCCTCCAAACTTAAGGAGACATCTCTTTCTCAGTTACACATTCTTGTGAAATACTGCTCTGGGAAATGTTTTAGGACTAGGAGACAAAGCCTGTGTGGCCTGTAGACTGATCATATCATTGGGTGAGTCCCCCACTCCTGTTTATGAAACAACCTATTTAGATACATATGAAGGAGCTCTTTGGGCCACCTTCATTCCGCTCCACAGGTTCCCCTCTGAAGTCAGAGAAAAGCATTAGAAAGCAGAGTGATAAAGAGACTGCAGCAGGATTCAAATCCATACATGTGTATTGAGAAATATCTCCATGTGATGTTAAAACCTTCAGCAATTTCCTCACAGCCAAGACTATGATGTTGCTATTGACAGATCCCTGGTGTACTGTCCCCAGGTTGAAAATGAATGAGCATGTATCAGCAGCTGCAGATGCTCAAAAGCAATATTAAATATTTGATAGTTTTCAAAATCAGTCATGATTTCATAGATGCTGAACAGGCTCCTCTAATCTGTCTAGCTTGGTACTAGCAAGCTACAAGGTGCTACAAGGCACCTTACCTTGTATGCAAGTGCTACAAGGCAGAAGAGGAAGTGCAGCAAATGGTCTGCAAAAGTTTTTTTCAAGTCAAGTTTCCTACCTCCTAGCCTGTAACTGTGATGGTTTTAGTTTTGGGGTCACTAGTAGAGAAGCTTTACAACAGTACTAATTGCATCCATAAAGAGAAGACACTGGGAAAGCCAGGAAAAAGAAATTAGAAGAAAAAACAAGAAAACATGAGCTAAAGTTAATAACCAAATTGACACAGGAAAGCTGGAAACCCACCACCACATTTTGGAAAGCCTGAGCCATTCGACGCTGGAAGTTGGCTCTCTTTAACTGCAGCATGATGAGAAAGGCTAGGAGAATTGTTACACAGGTCATCCCTGCAGAGCCAAGGATAGCAATAAGCAACATTTTGCCTCCTTTTGATTCATATGGAGCTGTTGAAGAAGGACATAAGAATTCATCATCATTTTCAGCTTATTTTGAATTTAGCAATACATTAGCAATGTGTAGCTGAATATTCCTGTCTTTTAAATTCTTTAAAGACTGAAGGATACATCCCTTTGTTTTCCAAAAATATCAGACACATTGGATGTCTGAATTTCATACGTATGACTGTTGAATTCAGTCAGAGCAGAGATGAGGCCACATTCAGTGATCTAAATGGTCTTACTATATGCAGCTCCTTTAATTATTGTGTCACTGGGCCCTTTTTAGTGGATATACACAAATGGTCTCTGTTGTCACTTCATCAGTACCAAGAAGTAAGAATTAAATTTTGGTGGAGCTGTGTTGTGTGTCAAGAGAAAAAGAAAGCCCAGATTAAAAAATTAGTATTATGACAGTGTCTTAGCTAACTAGTTTATACAACCAGACCTGATTTGTGGAAATCATGTGTAGTGGATTAACTAACCTCTAGTTTCTGGAAGGGTCTTCAGTTCAAACGATGTGTTTGGGTTGCTCAAGCCAATGTTGTTCTGAGCATTAATCTGAACCTGGTACACAGTGTCTGGCTCGAGGCCCTTCAGGTGATATTGAGTAATGCTGGTGTTCTTTATGATAATATCAATGTGGTTGTACTCAGCCTTGCCATAAATTTTGTAGCTGATGATGATAGAGGAGATGGAATGGCCCTCAGCAGCTGTCCAAGAGATGACTGAGGATGTGTCTGTGGTGTTAGAAAACTTGATGTTGTTTGGTGCAGGAGGGATTCCTGAGAACAAACACAAACACACAAGGTATTGGTGTTTATACCCACCTTTTTCTCCTTTCCACAGAGAACAAAACATTTTCCTTGGTGCTTTTGCTGTGCTAAACCAGATTTGTTTATGAGCTATGGTAACTGAATGCAATAATTTCATGATCTTGATGTGCTGTCATCCTTGTAGCAGTATTCCATACTTCCAGCAGAGGTTGGAGTGGTATTCAATATACTGTCTTGGATGAAGATACACATTCTCTGAGCTCTATGCAAGCACATCATATTTGCCTTCAGATTAATGCAAAAATGATTAATGCAAAAATGATTAATTTCCTTATAAACGGAATCATACCATGTCCCATACTGCTTCAGAGAGCAATTACCTGTCAGGCTGCTAGAAAGGAAATTGATACCAACATTTCCAAAAATATAATCAGAAAACCACCAGCAGGGGTGAATGCTACACTTGTGGGTGCTGCCATGAAATACCTTCTCCTAGAAAACAGTACCCTTATGTGTTTCTCAGCGCAGTTTGGTGGCAGAGCTCAGGAAAGTGAAGAGTCCTATGACAGCCATTGGTACTTCCACTAATACATTTAGGATTTCAGTGAGGGCCTCCTTACACGACCTGTAAGGAGGAAGAAGCCCACTTTTCCAGTGTGTGGTAAGGGTGGTGTCACCCATCAGCCATTCAGATGGACAGGTGTTCAGGTGGTACTTCGTTCACATAGTACAGACCTTGTTACGATGTTGTGAAAGCACACTGCTCACACTCAGGGAATTCAAGGGCAGTCTTCAGTGTAGCACACTTAACTACTTTTTGCTCACAGGAGTTTTACCTTGCATTGTATCTTCTCTTCTTTAAGTGCTCACTGTTTCTGTATTGTCATAGTTGAATTGTGTAACAAAAAAGCTTGGAATAGTGAACTCTGATGGTTCAGCATTCTGAGGAGGAAAAAACCGCTACTTGTGTCAGAAGCACGAGTCGCACTGAAATGAAGATATGAATTCTCAAGCTTGTTTTTCTCCATTTAATAAAGCCCCACATTAACAGTTCCTGACAATTTCCAGCGGAAGAATTCCTTTGGATGCTGAGTTTTCCAAATAATAGCAATAATAACCACAAGCAATCATCAGGAACTAAGTGTTACCAAAATAAAGGATTACAGTTAATGTAGTCATCAAGTGACAATTAGTCTGTTCACTGGGAGGAAAATGAAGAATTAAACAGAAGGATGTGAATCAGCACTTACTGTCACTGAAAGTCCATGCATACATATAGTTGCTCCATTCTCCTTGGGACCTGGTGTTCACCCGTACCCTGCACATGTATTGCTGTCTAGGCTCAAGATCTTTAATGATCAAGGTGGACATATTTCCTGGCACTTGAGTAATAACACTGCTCTCGTCACCGTTGTCATTCACACTCTTCCTTTCCACTTCAACACGAATATCATCCTCTGTCCTCAGTGTTAAAGGATGCCATGACAAATTCAGTGATGTCATACTTTTTGGAAAGAGAGTGATACCTTCTGGTGGAGGAAGACCTTTGAAAAGCCACAGTGAAACAGGGAACACATTTCATGTCTGGTATCTAAGCTAAAATAGGAGTACCACTTATTCCCAACCACTTGCCCCAGTTTGGGGTCACATAGGGTAATTCTCTGAGCCATCCCACATAAATTGGGAGAAGTTACATCTAAGAGGTGTTGATAGTCTCATAGTATCTTATCAACAGATGATGTGCCAATAAAATGGCATGGCATCTTCAATGAGCTGGTGTTGCAGACGCACTTTTTAGATGTAAGAAGCCAACAGTTGTCTTGCTAGATAGGTCCTGGTGCAATCCTTATTTATTCTGTATGTCTGTATTCAGTTTAGGACCTATCCTAAATGGACTAAAAACTTTCCACCTTCTTAAAACATCTTCATTTTTAAAGTAAATTGATCTAACACTAAGAGGAAGGACTGCAAAAAAATGATCTTTATCTACAACTCTGCTGCATAGCCAGCCAAAATATACAAATGTTCCTTTCCCAGATCCTCCCCATCTCTAAATCAGGGAAAATAATAGCTCTCCCTTTTTCTGATTTTCTTCACCTCTGTTTTTTGATTTTTTTTTTCTTTTCCTTCCTTTTTCTTTTATTTAATATCCCTTTGTCTGAGATTCTTTTGAAAGAGTCTATAAAGTTTTCAAGTGCAAGCTTCTTTGCTCAAGTGAAAGTGCTCTGGCAGAGATTAGGGAACAGACCACAGAGAAAAACAGCTGAAATACCCCATTTGTGAAAAGCCATGATGGTGACTTACCAAGCGCAGCTGTGGTGAAGCTGGCCTGTGGTCCAGGATGGCCTTCCCCACCTTCACCTTGTCGACTCAGCTGAACACAGAACTGATACTCAGTTTTGGGTTCCAGATTGTCCAGTCTTTTAGTTGTGCCTTTTACTGACAAAAAAAGTCAAAAGAAAGTAAAGCCGTGGCTCATGTTATGGAAGAAAATGTTTGGAAAATACAAGGTAAGATTCTCAGGTTCCTTGTTTTGTTGTTGTTTTTGTTTCAGTAGGATAAACTAATTAGAAGTATAAAATTATTATTTTTAAGTTGAGCTCCAGCCTAGTCCAAAGGTTGCTTCATCTGCCCTTCTTTCAGGACAAAACAACATTGCTTGCTTAATCATTTTTATTTCTGTACACAGATCTCAGGTTATACTGATTTAGTAACAGCTATTGTTAAAGTTCCTGTAATGTTTTCTGTAGTATTTTAGGCCATGTATAAAATTTGAAAGCATAGTTGGAGGAGGTCATCTAACTCATAAGCAGGTTTCATTTTAGCATTCCACAGTGTTATTGATAAATATTTTGTTAAGTTATTTGTCTCACTAGGGGCATAATGAACGCAATGCAAGATGGTAGATGCCCCAGCATGTCTCTATACCGCCTACTCCTTTTGAAAACCTTCTGTTTTATATGGGAGTTTAAAACAGCTGGGATCAATACTAAGTACACTTAATCCTAAGGCAGGAGGGGAAAACCTTTTGTTCCTGAAGTGAGTTTCACTTTTGACCACTGTTGGTGTAACACATCCACATGAGCATTATGAGTAATGATAAACAGTCACACATCCAGTCACAAAAGGTTTAACTTCTATGCACTGTAGAGTCTCTTGAGACTAATTAAGAACAGAAACATATGATAGTTGGTAGGTGAAATTTGTCTTTAGAGGAAATTAAAGAACGTTCTCTTACCTTCCACAGACATCCAGGACTGATAACGTTTTGCTGGCTTGTACAGAAGTTTTGTTGACACAACAGGTCCATCTCCATTGTGCAAGTCAGCATTGATATCAATTATGAGAAAATTATGTCCTCTGTCTGTCAGCCTTGGGGCATACTGTGGCACAGGAGGAACTGAACAAGAATGCAAATATTAAACTAAACTTTTAGCTTCCTATATCAGTAAGAGTCTGGTTATTCCTGGATCTGTAGCAAAATTAAAGATGTTCTTCAAAACTTGCACAAAATAGGGGCTTTATGCACTAAATAATGGGGCTTTATGGACTAAAGCTGACTAGAGTAAAGTTACGATATTTCAAAAAAACCCCTTGAGTGTTCTTCTAAACCTTATTATCACTCTCATTCTTTCAATATACATAATTAGCATGTTACTTATAATGAGTTTCTGTTCATATTCCAATGGTAAGTATTCAGGGATTTTCCAGCAGTGCAGAGAACAGAAAGCTCAGCCATGCTAGAGTATAAAGCGGTGCTTAAAATTAGAGAGACAAAGACACTTGAAGAAATTAATGTTTTTACCTTTGACTGTAACTTGAAATGGCTTCTCTGCCATTCCTGCTACTGTCTGCACACTGCAAACCCAAGTTCCTGTATCACCAGGCAGGATTCGATTAATTCTAAACATAGCTTCAGAATGATTACTGGTAGAAATTTCATCAGGCTGAAATGACAAAAGATGTACATGGCCTGAAAATTTGGGCATTTTTGAGTGTTCCGATGAGATTTTGAGTCTAGTAATATCTATGAAAAGCATCTATAATGGTCAACTTCATACTTTCATATGTGCCAAGAAGTTCAAGGGGTATCCCAGAATACCTAAATTTCATATTATGCTTGAAAACCATAGTATGCATTAACTACAGATAAAGTCAATATAAACATTAGAAACACTAGCAGAGAGCAATTGTGCAGGAGCCTACCCTTAGGACAGTTCCATCTTGCTTCAAGAGCTTGAATTCTTCAGATTTAGGAAGTGGCATCCCAGTTGCTATACAAAATGACTTGAACTCGACACCAGAATTGAGTTCCACAGGATCTAGTAAGTTTACTATCTGAGGCGAAAGATCTGCTGAACCTACAGAAGATGTATAGTATAATGTCACCCTTCCAACAGACGTTTGAAAAGACAGGTTTATATGTGCAGGCAGTGTAAGTGTCTGGTTCTGCCTTCCCTCACGTGGGCATATGAAAGAATTATGCTTGGCAAAGTAAACATTTTTACATCATTTTATATATAATGCGAGAAGGAACAAGCCCTGTGTTCACTCTTCTTTTTTTTCTCTCCCCTTTTTCTTGTTGACTTTTTAAGCACAAACAGTCTAGCCATGGCAAAATCATGCACACATTTTTTCTGAATGTACAGTACCTACTTGCTCTCTATTTTGTGTGTTGGTAAGACTAGCAAGATCACAACAGTATAATTTGGCTGGTTGGATCATGATCTTATTTGTCTATTTGCTTTTTGTTCTTGAAAAGTTTCACAAATCAGCAGTGGATTTGTCACTTTATCCAGCTAAAATAATAAATGCTGAGTTCATCTTACATAATACCTTGCCTGAATCCAATGAGACAAGGTATGTTCAGCTTTGTAAACTTAACTTTCTCCCAGAGAGACACAACAGTTTTAAACTCTTGTGTTGTCTTAGTGTCTCAGTCATCACTTTCAGGTCATGAAGCTTATGGTATAGGAATGTGTGTAGCCAAATAAGAGGTAGGTAATGGTAAAATACCATGAGATAATAAGAGAAGCTGGATGTGCAGTTTCACAGAGACTGATGTTAAGATCAGTCAAATCCTATGGAGTAAAGCTTGAAAATCTACCTCTAATGAAAGTAAAATCAGATTAAGTATTAGAATATCATCCTGATGAATGCAACATATAGGTCAGAGGCTTAAAAATACTGCATTGCTATGAGGTTGTAGCCTCATATGTATGGAGAAGTGTCTACACCTCTGTAAAGTGGTGAGTAGAGCAAGAATATCAGCCTGGAGTCATAATGCTGTACCAGCATTAAAATCAGTTTTAGTTACACTGGAAGCAACCATTTACTACCTTACTGTACCTTTTTTTTCACATTGCAGACCATGCCATCCAAAGGAGCAGATGCAGCCTTTAAATCTATCACATGTTCCTCGATCGTGGCAATTACATTTGAGTTTGCAATCTGACCCATAAAACCCAGGTTTGCATTCTGCAAGTACATATTTTGCAGTTAGTGAAAAGGTACTAGAAAATGTCTTCCATTATTTTTCAACCTCATTAAAGGAGAAAACTTCCCACATGACTATAAAAAAATAATCTATTACTCCCCTCTCTTGGTTCTCTTCTGTATTTCCTGTATGCAGAACATTAAGGACCACCCTCTCATTCCTTTTTTTTTCCTATACCTTTATCACATTCCAATCCCATCCATCCTGTCGCACAAGAACAACCATATGGATCTGGTAGACAGAACATATAGTTTCTGCAGCCGTAATTTTCTTTACAGGTCTCTTCACATGTTTTGCCAAATGTGTTGGCTCCACAAGCTGTGGAACGAGAGAGGGAAAGAATAACCCAATGACATTGTCCACGAAAGACCTAGTGCTTCTAATGATACTGCCTTAGACAAGAGAAAACATGAATTTATATTAAAAATAGAACTTTGATCATTCAAATTCAATTCAGATATATTAACAACCAGGGCAACTTAAGCCACAGCTGTCGTAATAGTCAAGTACAAGCAGCAGAAACAAACAGTTTTCTCACTGTGAGGATCTTTCAGCCAAGCACCCTTGTTTTAGATCTGTGGAGACACAAATTCAGCAATAAATTCTATTTATAAGCCTTCTTAATGTAAAATGAATAAGCAGTCCCCTGAAAACCAAATATTCTTCTCAGCAGTGAATGCTTGTGAAACTGCTGATGTCAAAGTTTTACCTCTTTGATAAGAGCAGTGCTATGCTGGAGTGGTTTGGGTGTCAACTATTCCAACAGCTTAGCTCTACTATTTCCAGTGCTGCAGTTCAGTCAAATAAAAGGATATGTATTTAGCAAGGAACCTGAAAGATGCTTGGAGAAGTCAAAGCAATGTGATGCCAGCTCTAATTTTTCTGGGAGCCAAACTACTTGCCACAGACACAGATTTGCAGGGACATACATAATTGATGTCGCTACAGAGACAAAGCACTCTGTGAGCACATCAGTTTTCCTTCAGAAGCAGCCAAGGAATCTCTGGCATACTTCCTAGTGCCAGTGTATCCTTAAGGTGGAGCCTAGGAGATATCAGGTGCACCTGACACTGTCCACCTGCATATTGATCAAGAAACATTCATCTTCCCTAGCAACATAATCTCTACTAGGAGAAGAGAGAAAGAAAGAAATTAAATCCCAACTGCAAGAACAGCCAGAACAGAATTCAGTGTTCCTGTCATGCAACTCTGTCCTGTCTCTAGCACCATCTGTAAATGCTGTAGCTTTCAAGAGTAAAATCAGGCACTCCATATGATGCTTCCCTCAATAGCATGTTAATTTCTCTTACTGAGAACAAATTAATAAGCAATTGCTGAAAATATTATTTACTTACCTTTCTCACACGTTTTTCCCATAAAACCTGGAGGACAGATGCATTCCCCAGTATCTTCATGACAAATGCCATTGTTTGTGCAGGAAGGACAGTGGAAGCTACAGGAAGGGCCCCATTTCTCAGCTTCACATCCTTTTATGGAAAAATATAATGACATATTTGTTGTCTTCTTATTCAGTAACCTATCAAATTGTAACGTTCTTCTTAGAGAAAACAGTAAAATACATAAAAGTACAATCTACATGGACCCTCACACTCCAGTGTACTGGACCACTGTAGTTAGTAAGGTAGCAGTAGCTTCAAAATCCAAATTTGGGCTATTACATTTATTCATTCACAACTTCTCATAGTATCTTGTGGATATTCACAACTGAAATGTGTGTTGCCATCATAAATATTTTCTCTACAATGTGAGATATACAAACAGCTATCTATTTTTTCACATCAATTTTATATTTCTGCCCAAGTTAACAGAATATAATTTTCTCTATATCTGATGAACACGGCAGCATGAGCAGCAAGGTATGTAAAATACTTAATGGAAAATATCCCTACTCATTCTTTCATCCAGTAAGAAATAACCTGAAGACTAACTAAAGCTACAGTAGTTTGTGAAATTATAATAACGTATGCTAAAGATTATGAACTTCAGTATATATGAAGTCTGTATATAGCCCACCATAGAGAACAGGGAGACCCGGTGAAGAATTACATCCTTCGTTCATTCTTGGTGTTTGAAAAGCTGAGATGCTGACAAAAGAACTAGCTGTCCTGGCAATAGCTAAGATGAGTTGAACTTAAATCTGATGGTTTTTTTGGTTTTTTTTTCTCTCTCAGCTGTTGACATCAATATTGGCTTGTACCAAAGGCCCTTGGGTAAAACTTTCTTCTGACATAATCTCACAGCAGCACATGTCAAGAAAGATTTTGGCCCTTATTTGGGCACAATATTTCATTTCAGATTAGTTTTGACTTTTAACTATTTATCATCATCACACATTAATGGAACTTACGTCTTACAATAAGCCTTGTGTAAGCAGAAGTGAAAAGGTTTCCTCCTATATATCTAGCAGAGTAAACCCCTGCATCCTGTGGTTGAACATGAGGATAGGAGACTTCCAGTTCTCCTGGCACTTCATGCCTGGGCACAGAGTGGATGAAGGACCCTGAGGAAGGAGTACACAGATACCACAGACAGATGTAATTCACCCTTTAAATCAACAAATGAGCTCGCATTGGTTACTGAACAACATCTGGGGCAAACTAAGGAGCAGAATCAATGTATTATGCATTTTCTGACAACTCTAGCTACACTCTTTTCCATAGTTGGAGAGGTGCAAATTAAAAGGAAAATAGATCTTGAGGAGATTTATTAGATAAACAGGACAAACAACTTCACACTCAGCTTTGCTAAGAGCTTAGTGGTTAAAAGTGTTCATTTTGTTTCTTGGTCTTTTCTGAAGTAAGGGATAATAATCTATAAGGATTCTAGGGTGTCTGGAAGAGCAAATGCCAGCCAAGTCAAGTTTAGTCTGACTAGTACAAAGATTTACTTAGGAGACCAAAGCAGGAAGAATTCAGCATAGCTTTATCTTTTCTTTCTAGATATAACACATTTCTGTCTCCTCTAGGTTTTTTTTTCACCAAAGAACTTATTTATTTTATTCTAAGTTTGCTGTGCTTGGTCATACATGTTTGCTAAATAAAGTGGTAGTATTTGGTCTTCTTCCATCCATCTGGATCACCAAGTAACAATATTTGAAAACTGGTTCCTGTCAAAGAGAAGCTGTGTCCATTGAACTTCAGGACCTCCAGGAGTCTTTCCACTTCAGTCTGTTAGAGCAAGGCTGCTGCAATAGGTTAATGACAGGTCCAGCTAGCTTTCACTAAAATATTTGTGCACATGCTCATCCACACTGTACAGTCATCCACCAATATACTCACACAGCACAACTGTGATTTTACGACTACTGCATGTCTGTGTGGGACTCACTGAAATAGCCTGAGTTGGAAGGAACTTGAAAGATCATCCAGTTTCAACCCCCCTGCCATGGGCAGGGACAACTTGCACTAGATCAGGTTGCTCAGGGCCCCATCCAAACTGGCCTTTAACACTTTGTTGGGGGTTACATGTTTGGTTTTTTTTTTCGTTTCTTAGCTGTTAGAATTTTTCCCATTTAGCTGAGAGAAAAAAGCCTGATGGCTGGTACATCATTGGTACTTTAAAAGACAAAAGGATCGGCTTTTTGTTTTTTGGGTCCTTCTGGGAGGGTAACACAG
>VWYI01002283.1:0-26013 GCA_013399455.1 Anthoscopus minutus
GAAAGGAAGGAAGGAAAGGAAGGAAGGAATAGAACAAATACATTGAGCTGCAGACACAGATACAGGAAAGGCTCACTAGAAATTGTGACACTGATACAAGATATGGGAATAACACTGAGAAAGGGAACTCACATTTGCAAAACTTGGGGTTTTTCTTATTTGTATATCTGTTCACCATTAATATTGATCACCCAACAGTAGAAAAGAGGACCTGCAGTCCTCTTTATCTATGTTTAAGGCAAGAAGATATCTGTATTCGTGCTGATTGTTACAGGGCATTTTTAGCTGAAGAGAACAGCTCATTCTGATAAAGCACCTGTCACCGACAGCTGCATCAGTCAGTACAGCATGAATGGGTTCACTCCAGTGGCAGGCTCCAACCTCACAGAAACAGAAGCTGAAAAACCCTGCAGAAATATCTGACAAGAGAAATTTCAAAAGTGCTACAAGCCATGAAGACACATAAATAGTGCTCAGAGATTACAGAGCAGCAGCAGAACACCACAGAAAGACATGAGTTACAATTCAGTGTTGAAGGGACACTTTCAGAAGTGTCTTTAATAAGTAAGCACTTTTATAAATGCAGACACCACAATTTGCATGGTCAAAGTGAGATAAAAGGGAAAAAAATAAAGAAAGTAATTTCTTTAGGGTCAAAAGACTAAAAGTAGTAAGTGGATGTGTGCAATCCCTTTCCTTTCTCTCCCAAAGCACTCTACCAAATTAGTTCCTCTAAATTATACTGTTAGTTTACTTTGGAGTACATTCATTTGTATTTTTAATTTGTACTTTTTATTCACAACGGTTTACTAGACTCAGTAATTAAAGAATATTACCAGAAGGTGAGAAATACATACTTACAATTCTCTTTGTGCAGTTGGACTCTTGAGTACAAAATTTGAGCTGCCAAATTTAAAAATACTCCAAACATCAATTTTCTTGCAATAATGTGATTTGGCACATGGAGCTGAGATTCAGGTAGTCAATTAGTCCACTCGCTTCTTTAAAGATCTTCTCTCATACCACTTTGCATTACTGGTAGAGAAAAGTACTGTACAGTCATGGAAGATAGTTTTTCAAAACAGAAGTATGAACATTTTTAACAAGATGAAGCTTAGAAAAGCATAGCCATAATCATAAGAGACAGAGCCACAAAAAAGCCTTTATACTTAAACAAATGCCTTCACCCTTCTTATCAGCAAGCCTGTGCACACTCTTGTCACACAATTTATCTTTTCTAGAGGGGGAAAGAGTTTCTGTGAGTAGTGGGATTGAAAGACACTTCATCAGTATGCAACAATTAAAGAAATACCACTATTTTTAGTTTCAGTGGGATGTTTAGTTCATTAAGTGGCTCTTCTAACTGCCCTAATCACCATGCCTACTTCTTGTAATGGACAACATTTCTGATCATCAGAAAACTAATGTGAGCTTAAGATACATAGATCATAGAATCATAGAGTGGTTTGGGTTGGAAGGAGCCTTAATAGTCAGGAGGGTTCTATGGTTCTATGACAGTGGTCATAGAATTGGCCACTAGGCCAGGTTAATCAAAGCCCCATGCAGCCTGGCCTTTCATAGCAGTGATGAGAAAGAGTTGGATCTACTGAAGAAAACAAAAAAGAAAAGCAAAGATTTACCATGTAATAAAAAATACCTGTACAAGCACCAGTGAATTGGAATCTGGAACCACTTTTTTTTTTTTGTCTTCTAAAAATACGTAAAGTATTTGTGTACTAAATCTGTGTACCAAGAACACAGAAAGAGTTTCATACATAGTTGTAAGCAGAACTACTTTTACCATAGGATAGAAAATGCACATTTGGAAAAAAGATGAAGTGCACTAAATTAGGAAAGTCAGGGCAGATGGACAAGAGCTGTGCTGGAACTTCAAGATAACTAATTTTGGACTGTAAAAATTGTGAGAAAGTAAACAATAAAAAGACCCATCTTAGCATCTCAAATATTTTATAAGGCCAGTTCTATGTAGCACCATTCTGAATTGTCATCATTTGTCATTTTAATATCTGTGTATTCTAAACTACACAGTCAACCTCGCTGGAAGCTAAGAACTTATGGACTGTCTTTCTACTCTTTATTCCTGTCATTTTCTTACAGCCTGTGAAAACATTGATTGAGCAAAGAAATTAACACAGCTGATGTTACAAGTTCTACACAGCCATATAGACCATTTGCTAGTTAGATACAATAAGTTCGAACACAAATAATAGTTGTGATGTTTTTTGACTCAACACAGACAAGCTTCTAACTCAATTTTTTACACATGTTCTCTGCCTAGACTACTTTTTGCTTTTGTTTTGGTTGGTTGGTTGGTTGGTTGGTTGAGCTTTTTGGCTTTTTGTTTTTACGTTATATTTTTATTCTTCATTTTAACATGTCAGACCATATCATCTTGGATAACCTCGGTGCTTCTGAGCCATCAATTGCACAAAGGTTGAAAAAGCAACTTCAGGTGCAAACTGTGCTATCTCTGATCACAGATGGTGCGCTGTAATCATCCATTTCTTAAGGCTTTAAAAACTGCAAGCTGACTTTGTGCTTTATAAATCATGTCACTTTTACAGAGCTACCCCCTTCAGCTGTTAACTGAATGGTTTTGCATAAGCATGCATCAAATCTTATTGTCCCTTTCCAGGCTTCCAAAGGGCATAGCTTACCCTAGAGGGAAAAGAAGCTAAGAGAAACCTGGAAGATAGTTAAAAAACCACCAAGAGCCCAGTTACTATAATGCAGCTAGTCAAAACCCACAGAAGTCAATGCCTATCCTGAGGACTCATCCCTCTTAAAACAGTTTCTGTCATTACTTAAATGCAGCATAAGTTTTGCAAGAGCATTCAGCTCACAAATACATTAGAAAGGATTTTTTTTTAATTCATAATCTTATTTAATTAACATAAGCACAGGAAAATGGTTTAAGGCTGGCCTTCAGGCAAGCAAAGAGAAGTATTTTTTGGTTACTGTCAGGACAGCGGAAGTCAATATATTAAGCTCATAAGGAGGCTCAAGACTTGCATCCATTTAGATACTCATGAAAACCTTGTTCCTTAAGCCTCCCTACCTATGTCTGTAAATAACCAAAGTTACTAAGAAACTTAATGCAGATTTAGGTACATACCTAAATGCATACCACTTTAGCTGCATTTAGCAGGAGTGGACTAGGTTAATCCATAATTGCAGAATAGAGATGTCAACATTTTCTGTCTTGTGGGTATATGCATTCAGATCACATATATTTCCAGACAAGACACAAAGGAAATATCAGCATTATCTCCTGCCCTGTGATTAGAGCCTGACGCCAGAATAAGGCACGACTCTCCAGTGTTAATGCAAAGACCTTTGTTGGTTTCAGGTGCTTATGTTTATACCTTTTAAAGCTGGAATAAGATGCTCCACTTAATGCTTACTGGTTACACGTTACTGTGCTGGCCTCATGAACTGAGTGTGCTGTGGTTACGCTGCATAAATGAACAGGATGACATGTTTCATCTCCTGGGCATGGTTCATGCCACGTGACCAGCTTCAAGGCTGGTGCTGCACAGGATTTAACAAATCAGCTGTGTTGCTTATGTCATTCAACTTATGCTGTTCTGCAACAACAACCAGAGTGCAGGACGTGGAGACCGGGGTGCATGTACTCATGTCTGTCCTGAGACTTAGAATCCATATCTCACCTACACTTTTTCTCATCATTTTTTTCTGCAAACACCAGGCTATGGGATACCTTAAACAAGGGGTTAAGGCATGTGTGACTAAGGGAGATATCCCATTACTCTGACACAATATGCTCTTGTGCATCTAGCCATTACATATTCTTGGAAATTCCCCCCCATAGTATTTGTTTACATGGCATTTTGCAGGCAGGCACATGAAAATTCCACCCAAACAGAGCCAGCAGGACATGTGCCAGCTCTGAATGAAAAGCCATACTGTGCATTTAGGACATTATTGAACCTCAAATGATAAACTCCATCCAGCATTAAGCAACTTTAAATCCTGGAATTTCTTAACTTTTTACTGTTTAACTACAAAAAAATCTAAGGATGCCTGCTTGCATTATATAGCAAGATTAAGGATTTTCCTCTACAACATTTCCCCAGAACTTATGCTAATGCTAGTAATAAAAGAGTAGGTTTTATTTTGTGTCCCTATCTGTAAGAGGTTAAAACACACATCTTTACAATTTGTCAGGTGTTTGTAAGACACTATTGCAGTCTGAGATCTTGGGAGGAGCAGCCTCTCTAGGCAAGCAGGCCACACTTAATGTGCCAGTCAAAATGAGGAAAAAAAATTAGAAAAAAAAATGGAGTGCTTTAAAAAAACATGATCTCAGTGAAAATACTCATCTTAGACTTCCCTGTTCCCCCACCAAATAAATTTATGAAAACCACTGACAAAACATCCAAGATCCACATAGAGTACTGCAACCTGTTATTGCTGCCAATTACTTGCTTACTTCAAAGCACTTGCTTTGGTAGGCTGAAAATTTCAGTCTATTTTAAATGAAAAAAATCACTCAAGAGTAACAAAGATATGAAACTAATACCTGCTTATGCAACATTAGTTCAGCTACCTGTTTATGTATGCTCAGGTCAGCTTTAATAGACAAGGGAGCTGAAAGGACATCAGTCTTTTACAAAGGCACTTCCCGAAGCCAAGGCTAGTAATATTCTCTGCAGAATTATTAACATTCAGAAAGTTACTTAAAACCATCCTCTCTACTTCCAGATAAGAGCTAGCAATAGTTTGTACATGATTTTGAAATTCTCAGTTTGCCTATTTGAAAAATAGGTTTCAGTTCACTAAGCAGTTATATACACGCTTAGAACCAAATCCCAAATAAGCAGTCCAACATTCCTCTCACAACAGTGTAACATATTGTATATACTTCAGCTGCTGGACAAACATTAAAATTCCTGCTTGATGTTGGGAGCCTGAACTTTGCCCAAGAGTCCGTCTCGTTCAAGGCAGGTAAGGGTTGTGAACAAACCAGAAGCACAAGTGACATTCAATTCTGATTGTGCTTGTATTAGTAAGAAAGGGGGATGAATCTGAGCAAAGCCTCAGGGCAAGTTCAGTATTACATGGATCATTTTATATCCAAAACAGAATTTGAGAGGACTGAGTCTTAGTCTTGATGTAAAGTATGAAAGTCTTCACCAAATGAAAGAGAAAAATCCCTCAGGAATTCATCTAAGTTAATGCTGTAACTATGGAGTTAATCCTGAGGTTGGGTAAATAGCTATTTACTTACTTGTTTAACATTTTCTTGTGTAAATGTTGATTCCAGCCTAAGAGACTAAACACCACTGCATTCCTTTCCTGTGAACGTGGCAATTCCTAAAACTGAGGGAAGTAACAGTATTTCAGCAGG
Source organism: Anthoscopus minutus (assembly GCA_013399455.1). Taxonomy (NCBI): domain Eukaryota; kingdom Metazoa; phylum Chordata; class Aves; order Passeriformes; family Paridae; genus Anthoscopus; species Anthoscopus minutus. Next base: position 5,393 of record VWYI01002283.1, read on the forward strand.
GAGAGCCTGAACCTCAGGACACTCCCTATGAGTCTGCAATCCTCCCTCCCTTCATCTGTCCATGATGTTATGTTGCATACTTTAATGATCACAAAACAATTTTTGATTAATGACCTCTGCCCCATTCTGTATTTTTGAGACTTGGAGGGTGAATCAAGGCTGTTCATAAAGTACAAAGGGCTGTCTTCTGAAAACACTCTTCTTGGCCAAAAACACTGGGAGAAATATTTGAACAAAGCCAGAACTGCAGAAGGAAGAGTCTGGTTTCATAGTCAAGGCTGATAAGTGGTAATCTAGAGCATTTTTCTCTGGGCTTATCTCTGCATAACAGTTTTTATTTTAGTAAATGCTATACAATGCCTTCTACATGATAGACAATAAATAAATAAATAAATAAATAAATAAACAGGAAAAAATCATTCAAAGACTTTGGAAACTGGACAGCCAAAGTGGGTTATAGCATTGAATTGCAAGACTAAGTTCTGATCTGTTAAATTGTCAAATATGGGACCTATTAACCTATTTAAAATGTTTGAAAATATTAGAGATAGTTGACTATTATTTGAGAATTCTTAGATACCATTGTGTGAATTTCCATAAGAAACAATCAGAAAGTTAATAAAACTATTTACTTGGCATCATTTTTAAAAGAACAGGAAATATGGTCAGGTTTAGATGTCAATTTGCTTGTTATTTCAACAGTTATGGTATCAGAAGTAGCAGAGCAAATAAAGCTGCAGAATGTATTTGGCCATCTGTGCAAAACTCCTATACATTGCATTAAGAACCTGTTTAAAAATGTTGAGTTTTTCTAACAACAGAATCCAGAATTCCAATTTTCCTGTTAACACTGTCATCCTGGTTAGTAATTATTACATTTCAAAAGGAGAAAAACAACAATTCTGTGGAATTATTATTTTATACCTTATTATTTTTATATTTTATTATTTTTATACTGTCATTAGCAAATAAAGTGCTAGAGGAAGATGAGACAGGCCATTTTCTCTTGTTTTGCGCAAAGCTTCTTAACCTCTAAAATATCTGGTATGGTCTTTATGTTTTCTATTTTTAGAACTTCATTAATGAAATAGCTCACACTAAGGAAATAATAGTTGCAGGTCTGTTTATTTTCTAAGGTTTCACAGGACACGTCTTTAAGCTTTTTTAAATAAAATATTACTTAGAAAAATTATGTCAAATAGAAGGATCCCAGCAGTTTACATTAAAGCTCATTTCTCAGGACAGAAAATACATTCCTTCTTTGTCTGTAAGAGACAAGGAACTTGAATACAAAAGTTGGTAATTAATTACAAGGTCAAATAAAGATTTTATTCTTTTTTTTCCTTTTTCTTTGTTATGAACTGCCTTCAGCAGATACTGGTTTGACCACAAGGCTTCAGGCTATATGTAATCCAAAGTCATTGCAAAACACTGAACAATTAGATTGTGATTTCTCTCCTCTTTATAGACAAATTGTGGGTTTCCTACATGGATTAATCTTAAAATGAGCCGTTTTGTTTCTTCTCCTGCTTACTTAACACTTCATACCTTCCTTGATTTTTTTATTGCACTAAATCTGGGAGAAAGAAATCTTCCTCTTTCACACTGAACTCCAGGTTGTCCGTGATTCAAATATCTCTTCCTAAAAATTGAGTGAAAGTGAAGTGTGTCTTTGCTTTTGTAAGTGACTTTTAGGTTCTTGACTACCTGAGAAACCAGATCATATATAAGACTATGAGGCCGGATGAGATCCATCCTAGAGTCACGAGGAAATTGGCTTACATAGTTGCCAAGACCCATCTGTGATGTATGAAATGTGGTGGAGTCCCCAGTGAAAAAAAGAAAAACATTTTTAAAAACAGGGAATGAAAAACAGGAATTCATGGGATCCTGGGAACTACCAACCTATCAGCCTCACCTGTTTCCCTCTCTAAATTGGAGAGAAATGGATTTGATGGGTGGATGGTTAAATAGACAAGCTGGATGATGACCTGCAGGGGGTATTGGTATGACCTGCGTCAGTCCAAACTGAGATCAGTGATCACTGGTATCTGCCAGGGGTGTGTAATGGCACCACTGCTGTTTTATGTTGTCATTAATGGCATAGATGAAGAGACCAAGTGCACCCTCAGCAAGTTTGCAAATGACCCCAAGCTGAGTGGTGTGACTGACACACCTGAATGATGGGATGTCATCCAGAGGGGCCTGGACCAGCTTAAGTGGGTCCCCATGAACCTCAGGAAGTTCAACAAGACTAAGTACGAGGTTTTTCACCTGGGTTGGGGCAACTGCCAGTATCAATACAGGCTGGGTGATGATCAGATTGATTGTTTACTTAGGGTGAAGTACAGGTTATTTCTTCAATTTTGCTGGTATAAGAAACTAGTACAAAGGTTCCCTGAATAAGGTATGGTTCTTCACCTCTCAGTTTTGCATGCTTTGGTAATAGCCTTTAATCACAGAGCTGTGTTTTATCTTTAGATCAGCTCAAGGAGGTAAATACCTGGCTAATAGGGTTGTAATGAACACCTCTTCTTCCCTCTTCTTCCTCAAAAAACTACTGTCTGAGTCTGACGGGGGCCTATCTGCCATCCTTATGATTTAAGAAGAAAACATTATAAACAAGTAGGTGGAATGCCTTCTGATTTAACTTTTGGAGAACAGTTCTAAAACATATGGTAGACAGATCATTTACCTATGTCCAGTTCCAAAATACGTCTTTTTTATAATACAATGTTATAGACGCATTCATATTCATATAGACGCAAGGTAAACAAAAAGTGCAAAATAATATCCACATATATGTGTTGAAAGGTAAAGAGAAATAAAATCTAAATAATTTGATCAAATTTTAGTCTCTTTTTCAGAAGCTGAGTAATGATATTGCTATTTCCTTGTACTTTCCCTTAGCATATCTGCACAGCTTGTTTCTCCCTATACTAGAAGCCAAAGATGGACAAGACAAAAGGCTAGCCCAGATTTACAGAAATTAAATCCTATCTAAATTTTAGTAACTAAAATTTTAAGTAACATGTTTCTTACTAGCCTACTACCAAGGCCACAGCCGTTGACCAAAGGCTGTACAAAACACAGTTAAAGGCTTGTAGATGGAACACTGAAGTAGAACACTTGATAGGCCTGTAATTATTTAGGTAGAGGCCCAATGAATCTGCTCCCAGGAATCACAGATTTCCCCTGGCAAGGGAGCCACCTTTTTATGAGACTGCAGCTGAAGACACACATTTGTCTAGTTTTCACAACTCTGAAATAAGAATTCTATTTCCAATCTAAACTAAAAAAATTAGCAGAATCTTACTAAGAATGCAGATAATTCCCTTCATTAAGAATGCTCTTGGTTTTGTCTGCCATATCTGATCATGAAAAGTGTCGAACACTCTAGTCCTTACAAACAAGGTCTTCCCCTTCCACTCTTTTCCATTTTTTCGGAGGAACCAGACAAGGAGGCCATTCCTCAGGAGCCCTTGATTTGGCTTCTTGTGTGAAAATGGACATTGAGTGAGCTGCTGGCTTCTCTGATGGGCTTGGCAGCCTCTCCCTCCTACCATTGTCTCTTCTGAGCTCTTTTGTGGGTGTTTTGTCACATAGCCTACCACTTAGATTTAGAAATAAAAGAATAGGCAAAGAATTTGAAGAAAAAGAAATAAATTTAGGGATACTACTCAGTTGTAGGATATCTAGAAAATTACTTCCTACAACTTAAGCTTTCCATTTGTCCTTATAGTCTCAAGCTGTAAAGATGCTAGAAAAGCAGTTAGAAATGCACAGTTAGAAAACAGGAAGTAAAGTGAAGATAAAGCAGTAGTTAAAAAATAATCCTCTCATACTACTTCTGCTTTCCTCTGCTCATCTTAAAAGACTTATATTTTGAACACATTCTGAGCTGTGTTTTTTCTGGGCTTGTCTTAGGCTCAGCTTCATCTTTTCAGAAAGCTTCTGCCTGTTTCAATATCACATAGCAAGTGACAGATATGTGGTGATAAGTAGCATTAGATGGGATAAGTATACATTCTGACTGTGGGTTTCAAGTGAAACCCCACTTGGACACAGAGACTCTGATTAGAGCCAAGTGTTTAATTTTTTTCTAGATCTCACAAGTTCTGGCACAAACAGTAGAGACCTCAACTATTTCTATTGCTTTGAGAATAAGAACGAGATAGAGTTCAGTAACACACTATAAATTCAGTAAATATAACACCAAAGGATTTTTGGCTTCATCCTAACAGAGAAGCCAATGAACCCATTATAAACATGCAATGAGGGGAATCTCACTTTACTGACTTTCGTCTAAAATTCCCTGGGATAAGGAAAAGAGAAACCATAATTGTACTTTTCTAACATAGCATAATTTTGACCATTAGCAAGATCTTTTTATCAAGATTACTAGGTTTCTCTTTTATAACACCCTGTTCTTCAAGTGATCAGCAATGCATCAAGACAGCAACTTTAGACATTTCACAGTTTTTTTACCACCTGGGCTTGCAGCATCTATAATTCTTTGAGCATCAAGAATACAACAACTATGACTAAACCTAGCAACATTTAAGCTACTGCTCTTTCAGCTTATTATTATCTCTTTAAAAAAAGTAATATCAATGTGAAAGCAGAGTATTAATAGAGCTTCTCCTTCTCTGTCTGTCCTAACAGGGCTCAAAATAGCTAATCACACAAATGCAGGCTCTAACTCTCCTAGACTAACAGAGTTCAGTGATGACCATTTGAATTGCCTCTTAATGTGCACGCATGCCAGAGCACTGCTTAATTTCAAAGCAAAGTCTCAGTCAGAACGACTTTATCTTCTGCAAGGATCATCAGACCTGGTCAGTCAGGCCAAATCTCTACTTATTCCTGCTCTGCTAATGTCTGCATGATCTACAACCTCTGAAAGGTAGATATTCACCTAATTACCAGATACCAAATGCTTGCTGCCTCACACATCAGTGATGTGGCCTCCCTTGTCGTCCTGCAAGGAACATAAGTAAAACTGCATTAACTACCTGAAAACCAAGACTATCTTTGCTCTAAGTCATTGTAGTCCCAAAGGAGTTATTTGCTGAGTTTGGCTGTGCTGAAGTTCTTCTGACTGATGGCAGACTCAGTTCCCAGTGCTGTGGGATCAGACCAAGCTTATTTTACTGCCTGTTTGTTTTAAGTAGAGATCTAAAAAACAATTAAATTTGATAGGGTAAAAGTGTTATTCTCCATCAATGATAAAGAACTTTTTCTTCTAACCTTCAAAAGGGATTACAAACAGCAGCCATCCTACATATCTTACCCTGATTAACTGTTAAAATTATATACATAATATTAAATGTATAAAATACATACATATAAATAGAGAGAGAAATCATAGATTACAGGACTCTGAAACACCATGGCCAACCTTGGATCTCTCTTTGTATCTTCCTAATTGTTCTCATTATTAAGACAGGATGTCTAGAATTGATGAAATGTGATAATTTGCTCCACACAAATCCACATAACTTAAATGGGCATTCTGCTAAATGGAGCTTTTCCTAGCTCCAGATTAGGCATCCCCTGTGGAATCCAGGCATCTGTATAGACCACTTTTAGAAATCAGCTCATAATAGCACCACAAAGACCTCTTGAAAAAGTTATAAGAGCAGCTTCCTATTCACTAGAACTGTATGCTCAAACATCAAGTCACAGGAACATCATTAAGAGTTTTAGCTTTCCTTCAGACAGATTGCTCCAACAGCAGTGTCAGAAACACCCTTCCAAACCTCAAAGGAAACACCAAAGAGCACATCAACAACCTTCCATAACCTCCCCCATCGGAAGCCTCCCAATAGGGACAGGCACCCAAAGGCAGTTTTGAGAGGAAATGGAAGAGTGTGAATAAACCCAGTTTACAGCCTGACAGCTACTTTCAAAAGTTTTAGAAAGTGCCTTAGGTTACCTAGGACAAATGATTTCTCAAAACTCTCAGCAAAAGGTTCACAGATGGTTTCCAACCTTTTTTCAAACCTATCTGTATTTCCAATGCCCAGCAGGATTATGACTGATGTTCTGCTTTTGTTCCACAAGAATTTTGAGTCTCTGATTTGCAAATAGGCAAGTACTTGACTCTGTTTGATACAGTCCTGTCTTTAGAAGGCCTTTTAGACAGCCACAATGACAGAACCAAACCAGGCAGTAACACATCAGAGAGACTATTGGAATACAGCATCTGAAGAGTTTGTAAATTAAGTACGCACATGTATTATCAGTTCATTTCTCATATATTTTTTGGCTTAGCCATGCAGAATTTGTATCTCAGAGCTCCATTAAACAGGAACAGCAGTTTTATTCCAAAACTCTTCCAGTCAATTTCATCCATGCATCAGTTTAGCAAGTGCATTCCCTCTTTTCTGTGATATCACTGTCCTGTGTCTGTCTCTGTTGGCTTCTGTACATGAGGATCATAGCACATAGTTTGTCTAGAGCAAGTTCTTCATAAATGTAAAAGAGGGTCTGCTGTGGGATGTATTGACAGTATTGACAGCTCATCCTAAAGCTTCTTCAGGGCTGAGATTTGCTTTTTCTTAGGGAGAAGGTAAGATCCAGAAGTGAACATGGCAACAGAGAGGAAAAATACCCTGTCCAGATGTAGGAACAGGTGGTCAAGCTTGTGACCCAGCCTAAACTCGTTGGTTTGACCTTGAGAAATATGAGGTAGCACAAAGCCCATGATAAGTAAATGAGCATTTGAAATGAGCTCGTTCTGAGATGAGTGGTTCTGTTAAAATCTATTGAAATAGATGCTTATTTTATGCTAACCAGAAGCAGTGTAAAAGAATCCTGTGAAACTGCATTGATTCTTGCTGAGCAACAGGAAACTTGTAACTAATCTGAAAAGAGAAGGATTTTTAAATAAATGTAGAAACATGCAATGTATATCACTCGGCACTTGGTTCCAGGTACCAATGGGATGAAGTGCCTATAGCTTTTAAGGATTAAATATGACTCCTAATGGCCAGTTTGCAAAAAAAGAAGCTAAAGGTAACTTTGTCATAAAATCATTCCCAAGCCACTTTCCAAAAAATTTTAACGAAATTTTAACATAAAAATATACCTGTGACAAGGCAGCATGCAATACAGCTGGAAGTTCCCAGAGGTTATATATAATGTGGATGAATAGCTTATGCAACTATCATGTCATGCAACTATCATGTTATGAAACTATCAAGCATTTCCATGCTTGGATATGGTAGTTTATACATGATTTTGGGAATGTTGGTGAACGTTCTGAAGCATTAACTGATTCTGTTAAATGCATCAAGGTACAATAAAGAACAGAGTGAGGCTTAACTGAAATGGCACCCTAAAGGGTTTTGCTGCCAATAAACTGCAACTGCATGTTAGCTATGCAGTGTGTGGGTCGCGGTGAGAGACTTTATTTCAAAGCTGTTTCTTCAAAGAATGTTTTGTGAGTATTTTTCCTAGTGCATGTATATATTTTTAAAGCAAACTGCTAACAGCTTTTAGAGACTGACTTGATTTGAATTCTAAGTCAGAAATGCTCTTTGTGTTTCTTTTTTTTTAAACTGGAACTGAAATCTCAACATATTCTTCAAATCATCTCATCCTAGCACTTCTTCAACAGATGCATATCATAAAAGTATATTCAGCCTGGAACCTCATGTAGGTTTCTTCTTAAACAGAAGGTAAAGGCGACAAAATAGATCTCTTGGGAAAGATCTCTATCAGTTTATAATGAGCAGCACTGAAGAAAACTTAGCTCTTTATCTAACATATTTACATATAAGTTTCTAAGATGTATTACTTTGTGTTTTCAGACCTAACTGTTAACAATTTTGGATGAATCACAGGAGTACCCAGATACCATCATATCAGCACAGTACTTCATCAAATACTGACATATGAAAATAGGTCAGATTATCTACCCAGAAAAATAATTCTTTTCCTTGTATGTTTACTTCAACACTGTTATGTACTTATATGGAATTGTTATTTAATCATTTATTGCCAAACTGGCTATAACATAATTAACCTAGCACTGACCAACTACAGAACAAAAATTAAACAAACATTTTGCTGTTAAATTTTTTTTCTATGGGTCTGAGCTTCTGAAGCCAGCAGGTCACTTGGATTATATATACAATGTTGATAATTGCATTCCTTAAATTTACAAAATGCAACAAAGCTCACTATTTTCCAAAATAGCTTTTAAAAAAAATACAATTACTGCCCAGACATTTTCAAACACAGCAGGCTATTGGCTTAGGCAGTGATGGGAACCCTAAAAAGAAGATAAATATTTTGAAATTCACTGTAAATCAAATTTGTGCACTGGACTAAGAATGGATTATCTGCCTCTAAACAGCAAAAGATGTTTTAGTTTGAGGGTTTTTTTCCATGCTTATTTACTAGAAATTATTTTAAATTGTGCCTGTGTGATTTATTTCTTTTTCTGTCAAGACTTTTAACAGTTGCTTTGTAATAAATGCTCTACTGTAATTAGTTCTACATACTTCGCTCATTACATTTACTGATGCACAGGAATCCACTGTTTCTCAGCCTTTTAATAAAAAGTACATTTTTCAGCTTAAAAATTGATTTGGAACAATCCTATGTTGGCCTTAAGCTTTTCTGTAAGTATTTATAGCAGATGTATCTACATCTCAACTGGGAAAACTTTGATGCTGTAATTAACAGAGGCCTTGATTGAGACTTGAGGAAGATTATTATATTATGATCTACTGTCTTTTGTTATTGTATTACCAACTAAAATTAACCACTGCTTCTGTGCTTCATTCCAGAAAGTGTTTGGGAAAAAAAAAGAAGTCAGTCCAAATGGAAGCCAAAGGCACTATTTTTGTGTATGTCCACTCAAACCTACTTATGAGTTATCAATAGTCTGACTTTGGGCCAGATTCACCTTCTCTGGCATAGCAAGACTATTGTAGGATGAAGACAAATAAATAAGTAAACCTTCCAAGGAACCCTTCAGCAGACCACAAGCTCAGGTTCACTGGACATCATCCTGAAAGAAGTTATGTAAGTAATGAAAGAAGTTATGTAAGTAAAATAGGATGATGCTAGACTGATGCTGATGGTTTACCAATTAGTATACAACTGGCGTTGCAGCCTTCTCTTTCCTAGCACATCACAAAGAGAATGTGGGCAGTTTACCCTGGACTACAAGAGTTTCCAGCTGGAAGACAATCCCTTGGAATGACCCAGGAGGAAGCAGCAGCATTTTGCTAAGTCAGGTCATTATTTTTATAAAATTGTAGAGAAAGTTTTAGAGAAGTTGCCTTTACAGAGGAATATACCTCTCACTTTCTTAGCAATGTAATGAGTATTTAGTGCTTAATCAGAATGGGGTATTATCCTGTTAGCCCTTGTAATATTATAACGTGCTAAAATATTTATGTTTCATACTGAAAGACTGTTCAGTTGCATAGATCTAGCTGTTGAGTTTCTTACCTTTCTTCTTCCCCTTAGAAAGTGATTTTCTGGTTTTCCTCAGTATACAGAGTAGGAAAATATGAAACAAGCAAACCATAGGACTTTAAAAAAGGCTAATAAGAGAATGATAGCTTGGAAGTTTGATTTTGGTTTGGTGGTTTGTTTCTCACAGACAATTGCATGATTTTTTTCTAAATCCTGGCTCAAGATTTTTGTGCGGTAGGGCTGATCATTCATCTGTCCATCCCTTTACAAATTTCTGTACATTATGTCTAGGTAAGAAGGGACCATACCGCCAAAACCAGCATTAACTTAATCAAAACAAAGATAAACATATATTGTTAAATGACATACATGGTATAATAAGGAAACCACAAGCAAAATCAAGCTGAGACTTCACATGTAACCACAAGACTCCACTGCACAACTCTGGACATCCTATGCGAGGTCGCTGCACTTGTAATCAAGTTTCTCAAGCCACAGAAGAATGATCAAAATTTCAGTCCAAAGTTACCAAAACATACTACTTCTCTCTCTTATTTTTAAAGGAGATTCAAGGTTTATTGTTTTGAAGGCTAAAAGTGTCATAATCTTAATGAGCAACATACCTCTTGGCAGTCCTTCACTATCTTGATTAACAGCTGAGAGTCAACACACTGTAACAGTTTGTTCACCAGTTAACTGGTGATCTAGAATTACTCAGGATTCACTGAGCACTTGGCATTCAAGAATGCAGCTGTGTTTGTGGCAAATTTACAGATGTGATTTTTGTAACTGCTACTTTTTGTGATCATTTACATTTCACTCATCTGCTAAACAGCATGGCCAATTAAAACTGGTTATCCAAAGTGGTATAGAGTTCTATTCGCTGTTGCAAGTCACTGAGACTCATAGCTTCTCTGGTTCATAGTATATATAACATTTCAGTTGTTCACCAAAGCAATTAAACTGACCAAGGGTCTCCCTATCTCTGCAGGCTCTGCAAGGGCTCTCCACTCTCCACCCAGAAGACAGAGCTTCTCCACAGGATTTCTCTGAGCTCAAGGCATTTCTGCAAGTTTCTTGCACTCCATCTCTCCCAGGAGCCGTGTCCTCTCCTCTGTACGGGTACCTCTGTCTGGGACCTGTGGTCTTGACCTATTTACCCAACTCTTGCCCCAGGATCCCCTCACTGAGATTTCCTCAGCTCCTCACATACTCTACAGCTCCATCTCATGGCCCTACTCTTTCTTCCTACTCTCTGGCCCATCCACAGCTTTCCCAAACCAGCAACCCCAGCATGGCTCCCCCAAAACCACTGTCACTGGCCTTCTACCTCAGCTCAAGCCATCCTTTTCCCAAAGACTCCAAAGGGAGAGTTGTCACAGCTGCTCACTGTGGCAGCCCCTCCACCTCTCCAGCTGAGCTGTGGTGCGCCGGAGACTGGGCAGAGGCTGCTGCTCAGCCGGGCCCAAGCACGGCTCCCCAGACTCAGGGTTCCCTGAAGGGAAGACAAACCGTGCCAGAGCTCCCGGCCCCCCCTCAGGTGCCAGCTGCTCACAGAGGAGACCCACCACAGCTCCGCACACCAACATGACTGACCAGGGCTTGCCAGCCAGAATTGCACATTCCAGCATTCCAGCACTCATCATGGCTTCAGCTCCAAGCAGCCACAAGCCACAGCTGAGCCAAAGGGCTAAGGGACACTTGCTGCTGTAGACCAAGAGGTGGCTGCTGGCCAGATCAGGAAGGTGCTCTGGAACCCTATCCCCAGCATGAAAGCCAGGTGACACAAAGACCACATTCCACAGGAACGTGCAGTGCTGGTCCAAGGCACCTGTGATACCTGGTGCCACATCAATCCCCTGAGACTTTCATTTGCATCTGCATGCCCTGCAGATGAGCAGGCAGCAAGCCTGTAGTGCCAGAAACCTGTTTGGCTCATACTGGCAGAAAAAGGCCACATGACAATTTTACAGCTAGAGGAGAAAGGGAGTGAGGGGACTTATCCACAGCCATGAGACCAAGGCCTCAAACCCATAATTCTTAGTCTTTCGCTCATTAAAATTTGTGATCATTACAACTAGAACAAGGGAAAAAATAGCATAGCAAATCTGGGGAGAAGCTTTACAGAAAGGTGTTTGTCTTAGTGCTTGAGACCTTTCCTAGATGTATTAGGATAACAGACTTAAAGAAACCCAAACCTTCCATGGAAATAGAATTCAGATAATTTGTCTTCAGCTTTATAAACATTTTACAGTGCAGTGAGCAACCAGTGCTGAAACAGTTTCTAAAACATCACTGAAAATCAAAATGGAATATTCTTCCCTTGCATTTTCTTTATGAATCTAGTAGAAAATGCAGTTTCATTTCTTTTCCTCTTTTAATTAAACTGGCTATTCATCACTTTATTTCAGAAGAACTCTGAGCAAGATACAGTTAATTGATATGTGTAATTTTAGCCATCATAAAGCCTCCTCTTTAGAAAGTCAGTTACAAGCCCTGTCCTTGACAAAATGCTTTTGAAGAATAATACATCTGAAGTCAAATGTTATTGCTAATTGACAGGACAGTTTCAAAAATGTAGCCTTATCTTAAGTAAATAAACTTCTAAGGAAACTTTGAGCCAGAAAGGCCAAATGAGATGTTCAAGATTCCTTTTTACTGCAGAAGGTCTCATTCTGATAGTGCATTTCAATACAAAGGATATTTGTGAAAGAGAATCTGAGACCAAAAGAGAGACCCAGTTCCTCCTGTCTATATTCGCTCCTCAGTATTTTTCATAATAGGAAAAAAGTACCTTGAAGGGGCCTGTAATTATTGTAGTAGAAAAGAAATATTAAATATTATTTTTACTTGGGCTACTATTTGAGAAAGAATTAATTCATCCCTAGATTTTTTCTTGAAATTCTTATTCAGATTTTATCTTTGTTTTTATACTTCAATAAATAATTCACAAAACTAGACAAAAATAAGCTTTTTTAACAAATAACTGTCTTAAATTACAGATGTGAAAAATCTCAATAACACTCACATTAAAGTGTCTGATCAAAGACAGCAGTACTGTACACCAAGATGCACAGATGTGTTAAAGCAGTGAGAAAGAGGAGAAACAGCCACCAGGTGGGCGGAGATGATGGAGGAAAAGACCTTCTGTAACAGTGTGTGGATTCCAAGTGGAGTCCGAGAAATGAAAGAGAGTGTCCTGGAAATGGACTATAAACTTTTCAACCACACATTGTCATTTGTGCATAAAGACTTGCCTCTATTTCTGGTCAGTGTTCAAAGATGTTAGAAGGCAGTGATCCTACTAAGCACACTGCACTTCTGTAAATCTATTTGCTTAATAAAATATAGTTGATCTCAGAACAAATGTGACAATAATAACTTAAAATTCATTCTTAACTCAAGTTTGTCTTCTGAATCCCTGGAGTGAGCCTTTGACTTTTCATAGAGATATAACTGGAAGATATTCCCACATGTCCAGAACTGTTACCTCACAGTTAATTTGGAGATGAAGTTACTCAGAAATGTTACTCGGCATTGCTTCTAAGGGGAGGTAGATTCTACACAGAAGACTGATCTCCATTGCAAAAGATAAACCATACTGCAAGATGGGCTTTTCAAGCAATGCGAGCGATAATTTTGTTGTGTTATATATGCTGCAAGTGTACATTTGTAGACTTTGATGTCAAGGTGGGGTTGGGGAGAGGAATAAACAAATATATTTGTCTTGATGCAGATGAAGAAATCCAATTTCTAAAATCCATGGCTTGTTCCTTATCAGCCTGGCCAAATCTGATCTCTCTGTGTGGTCACAGCAACTGAAACCTGGAGCACTCACTGGCTGAGTCTTCACTTCTAGCTTCCAAAACACTTCCTTTTCTATCGCATGCTGTGATCTGATAAATTTATTTCAAACAGGATTACTAAAGAAGTGAGATTATTTATTTACTGACCTTGATAGATCTTCTCTGAAGAGGCCTTCCTGTTTGTAGAAATTTAATCTTCCAATCCTTAATGCAGAAATACATATATCCTTTCCAGGACAGACTTCAATAACTTTCTGACTGGCAGCTATATGACCTCTGAACATAGACTGTGTCCTGTGGCCTGTCCAGCTCAGTGAAAATGTTGGTCCCGTGCAGAAACAGAAGAAAATAAATTAAATGTGGTGCTTAGGTAGTATGCCAATTTAAGGGATCCAGTATCCTTAAATGTATGCCACCCCACATTTTGAGTGGCTCATTTTCCTAAACTGGACATGAACTTCCACTTTAGTTGGGCCAAATACACTTGGGAAATGACCAATTCACTAGTTCTGTAATGAACCTTATTCTGTGGTTGACTGATCCTCATTACTGCATGGAAATGCTCTTACACCATTCTGTCTAGAACAAAGATTGGAGGGACCACAGAGCAGCAGTCATACATCCCTTCCACCTAATTGATGTTTGTGGTCAGGGGAAAACAGCCAGAGAGGGTGTCATTTCTTGCAGAACAACAGCCTCAGCTTAGTAATGGCCTTCTACAAGACTCTTGGATTGATGACTGACTGCCTCCAGATGATGCTCACAGGACTTATCCAAAGTCCATTGCAGTAAACAGAAGAGGATCCAGCAAAGTCCTGGGTCCTACTTCTGAGTAACAATAAAAAGGTAATAAAGAAGTCAGGAGAATAACCAAAGCCTGTTCAGAATTCTACAGAGGATATGTAAAAATGCTTCTTGTACATCAGAGAGCTCCAGATAGAACAGTGAGTAAACTCAAGAAGGAAGAGTTTTGGGGTATAGAAAGGGAAGTTGGGGAAAGGAAAAGCTAGTCTTTCAGCTAAAAATGGTCTTCATTTCCTCAATAATTAAACTGGAAAACTGTAACAGAGAATTATAGCAGTCCCTCCAGAATTAAATTCTGCTGAAAAAATGCAGTTTAAAAGGACTGGAGGGAATTTTTTGTGTCAGGAATTCTACAGTCATCATGGATTATGTCAGGTTTAAGGTAGCATGAGAAAAGGAGGGAGAAACATCTGTTTCAGTGTTCTTAGTCTGTCATTACAATACAAAATACAACCACTCCAGTGGGAAAACAAGATTAAAAACTGAACAATAATGGGAAATCTATCAGATTAAAGCTTACAGTGTAAATGTATGGGAGGAAAGTCAACAGCTTTACAATGACAGAGAAAACTGTCACTAAACTGCGCTATTTACTAAGACTACTCCATCTTTAACTTCTGATCTGAAGGGCAATAAAATTTTGTGATCAAGTACAGATAGAAATATCCATTTTAAAGCAAGAAATTTGGATTTGATTCCTTATTTTTAAATAGAGTAACAAAGAATAACTAAAATTTATAAATACCTCATCAATACATTTAAGGTTCTCTGTGTCTTCTTTAACATATTATCCACAAGAGTGGAGTGTTTATGTTCATCAAACCAGAAACTAGATTTTAATTCATAAGTAAGAAATATTTCATAGGACTTGATCAGAGATTTTCATAGCAAGTTATTTATACTGTGCCAGGCAGGTAACAAAGGAAGCACCTCTCGGCAACAGTTACCCAAGCACCAAGTCTACTGAAATGAATTTCTTCTTTATATCTAAAAACACCATGGCTTCAGATAAATTTCAGATAAAACCTTAAAAGCTCAATGCAAGAAGCATTTATTGTAATTATTGACTGGCTGTTAATGAAATAATTCCAAGAAGTACAGAATATTTTTGCTGTCAATAATTTCATTCTTGATCTACATTACTGCTTAGGCTAAAATATTACTTAATAATGTACATGACCATAATCTTGATTTTTCCTTTTCATGATTTCCTTATTTGCTTATATATGACAAATATTGCTGCTGCCCAGGACAAGATTCTAGCATAACATAGATGTTACTTCAAAGAAGACACCTTATATATATTTTGACGCATTGGATGAAGCAAACCTTAAGCATACAGAATTCTAGTAGCTGTAAGTCAGGGAAGAGACAACTGTACCATGGGTATCAATCTTAAAAGCTGCACTTTTATTTTACTAAATTATCTATGTTAACAAATCTGTGCCTGGTGTGGAATTTCACTGCATCAAGTGTTACAATATCTTTTGTTTTTATTACAAGCAGGAGAATGCATGTAGAACAAGTGTTAAGAAACATGACAATAAATTAGAATATAATTTACAAAAGCAAAAATAATAATAATAATAATAAAGTAACAGTGTACCACATTAATACTGAGTATAAAATAATAAGCAACTAATCACAATAATACAAAGGTAATTTCAGTCTGTATTATTAAGGATATCTATGTGACATTCACTCCTTTATAAAGTTCCTAACAAAATGGACTATTTTGGATGTATACACCTTGAAGGATTAATCCTAGATTTTTATTTCTGTTTTGTTCTTTATCAGCTGATAGTATTGCTCAGCAGAAGTACTGGCACCAGGTTTCTGCATCTTGTATTGTACTATTTGATTCTAGGTCTGTCATATTTATAGCCTGCACAAAGACTCCTTTTGTCACTATTTAGGAATATAACACTATTTAGCTTAGATTATATAGATGGCTACAGTGTAGCAGCAGCAATGAACTGTGCCTTGAAACCAATTATTTTTCTTTGAATTAGGTTTCATATTTCAGTCTTAGTATGCAGTGTTGCTTAGTTCGAAAATCCACATACATTCTGTGTTTTGTTCCCTTTAACAATACAATTCAACAATGCTCCAGGCAGTTCTGTAAATTCCAATCTCAGTGCTGTTATATTGCAGAGTAAACATCAGAATCCCCGGTGTTCTAGCACCAGTAAGAGAGCAAAATGTGTCTTTGGAAACATTCCTTACAATTTTCATGTCCTAAGTGAGGTAAAAAAGAAAAAAGGTTTCTTTTCAATACAGAGAAAACCCTTTTCTCATTAGCTGAAACGACACATTAGCTGATAAACAAAATCATGCCCTGGAGAAAACTGGACCTTGATATAAAGAGATCTCTTACTTAGGGAATGTTGTAACAACCCCTCACCCTTTCATCATACTTCTGATCAAACCAGGGCATGTTAGCACCAAGGTGTTCCGTCAAAAGGATATAGGAAGTCAATTCACTTAACAGACAAGGACTACATACTGCCCTTAATCTCTATGTGCAACTCCCAAAATTGGGATGTTTTTATCTACTGGTGTCAGTTTTAACAGGAGTTGTTTACATGGTGATGAGAGCAACAGATAACAAGCATATGTGAATACATGCAAGCCAACTGAAAATTAATTCCACTGGTCACAAGCATACAGAAGTGGAAATACTGGCAAGAGGTAGCAGATGACAGGAATTTGATGGTCATGAGTACAGACATGGGGCTACACAAAACCCCTTGGCAGATTGTCAATATGTTGGGGGGATTTCATAGTATGAGTCCTCTTAACAGTATCCATTCTTCCATGTTAATTCACATTAGTAAGTACTGTGCAACATATTTGGTTTGTTATTGGTAAAATACATTGGTACACTTCAATCTCATATTTTGAAGTTATTTTTCACTGAAAAGATTACCTTTTTTAAAAAAGTGCTATTTGAGTTAGAATTTGTAACACATTATTGTTCACATAATTTTAACTGCTTTACAACAAAGGAGTCATAGTTGGACGCACAATCACATTCATGAAGTACCTGTTGCAAAATGCAAATGTTCAAGTACAATATATTATTATAAAGAAATACCTACTTTCCTCATCTCCTTGTTGAGTCTGTTACTGAAAAGTGAAGGGGAAGAGGAGCATGAGAATTAAATTTTTAATGTTATATTCCTGATTGTAACTTGCCTAAGAAATTTGGTTTCACTTTTAAAATTGCAAAGTATTTGGTGAATATTAAAAATAGGGTAATATGAATAAGTGGAGCATGGCAGCAAATAGTTAAGGCATCTAGCTTCTAATTTAGAGGCACGACTTTGTTCCAGTCTCATGTTGAAAGTTGCCTCTTTCTTTAATATGGTCCAGCTTTAAATAAGCACCTGGCCATTTAGGTGAAGGTGGCCAGAATTCACTACAGCCACCCCTTTTCCAGTGTGCCTTACTCCTGACAGTCCAACTGGCCTCTTGGCTCGAGCACACTTTTGACTTCCCATTTGAACAGAACCTAGATACCTCCATGAGTCACTTATTCTTTGGTTGCAATCCTTGCCACTCAGATGCAGTCCCCTGAACAGAATGTTCACATACTCCTTCTCATAAACAATACCTCTGCTATGGTATCAAAGGAGTGAACATCTGGAATCCATTTTAACTTTCAGCTTTGCAAAGGATTGTGGCTATTACACAGTAGGCTTATCTTTTGCATTCAAATTCCTCAGTTTTGGAGAATCAAAGCTAACACATAAACCAGATCTAGAACCCCACAAAGTTGTTTCATCTTTGTGGCTAGTGTTGTAAACAAAAGTGAGCTAGAGTCAAAGTGTAAGTCCTAAACAACCTTTATGGTAGTAGTGAAGAATCTGGCAATCCAGTCTTCACCACTGGAGTCTGCCTCCCCCATGATACTGAAATATGTTCCTTTCAGTGGAAATATGTTTCATTTGTACAATGGTAAGATGGCTATAAACCTGCAACAAAGATTGCATTTTCATTTGTTTTATAGCACACTTGTATTTCATGCACCACTGCAATAACTGTTGCACCTCTTAAAACTAAGTCCCTCATGATTGTTTTAGTATAGCTTCATATATGGCTCACAGCAGTGTTCAGGAAATATGGATTACTCCAAAGGGAAATAGGTGGAATGAAGGAAAAAATACTTCTTTTTCTAAAAAATTTCTGCTCCTTAAATAACATTTCCAAGCTCATTTTATAATTTAAATTGTGTTGCTGTGTCAAGAGATAAAATAGTTAAGATTTTTAAGCTATGACTTAACATTTTTTCTGATTCTTCTTTACTTCCATAGTAGACCAACTCATAAGAACTACATTTTAAACAGTTTTAAATAGAAATGGATTCAGTGTCATTGCTAAGTCCATAATAAAAGTTATTTTAATGGTCCAAGGATGTAAACAGACTATTTGATTTAGTCAAAAGAACACAAATGTTCCACAGTAAGCTATTCTATATGTGTTGTGTGAATCTTTCAAATTTGGGATCCCCTCATACTGTGTCCAGCACTTTGGATTAATAAATCCCACTTCACAGAAGTTAAAATAATATTGAAATCCTGTCAGCTGGGGCTGACCAGTGGTTATGTTTTCCACAGGGTAATGCATTTGCAAGGACATCAATTTCATTCCACTGTGTGGCTCTCTTCGATGGACACTCTTCCACAATGATAATAACAAGGCACATTCTTCTGCTTCCTGTGGGTCAGTGTCCTTGGCAGGTCTTGCAGCACATCTGTCTGAAGTATGCTCGACTGCAGAACTTGAACTTCAGCACCAGTGGGCAATATGCCACTTTGTTCACATCTTTGCACTCTAATAATTAAGAACATTAAAGAGAAAAAAATCAGAAATATAAATTAAAGTACAAAGAAAATTTGATGTTTAACATGCTTCTTCATCATCTATCTTGATTTCTTTGCAACTACTCTTTCTAGTATAGTTTAATACAAAAAATATTTCAAATTTAAAAAACCATACAAATGTTTGCAGGGCTTCCAGGCATTTAAAAGTGTGCAGTCTTTGCCTTGGAAGAATTATCATTTGTTGGGATAAATGATCACTACACAGTTAGAAAATGTGAGCCTTTTTATTTTTATATTACTTTTAACTTCCTTCTCAGGAATTATTTTATTCATCCATAAGAAGTTATCATTATCCTGATTCACACCACACCTGTGCACTTGTAAGAGTCCTTAAAACAGAATGAGCACTGCAGCTAACAGGGATGGAGAAAATTACACAAGTGTTATGAATAGTGGTACCAACAGAGTGAGTTCAGTGACCAAACTGAATGGTGGATTATACTTCAGGCTTGGTTCCACTCCTTCACAATTTATTCTATGCTAGAAGAAAAGCCATTTTTATGCCTTTAATAGACATAAAAGCTTTTTTTGAAAGTTGTGTTTTCCCTGTATGCTGGGCTTACTGCCTCAGCTGCGCTATTGTACTGGCAGGTAGCTTTCCCAGGAAGGGAGAACAGAGCTCAGTCCCATGGAGGAAGGTATAATTCTTTTGCATCTCACACAGGTTGCATATAAAGGGACTTTGTGGATACATTACAGGAGCTGGAATAAGCTGTAGCTCTCCTCTCGCCCATTTTTTGTACCTGTAGAAAGAGGGTGGGAATGGGGAATGGAATAGTTTGGTCTCTGCTCAGTTCTTACCCTGACACAGCTTGAGAAATAGCTAGAGAATTGAATGATACACTCAGATTCTACAGCCCTTCAGTCTCCAAATAATCTCCTAGTACATTATTCTTAGTAGATTTACACTTGCAAGCATAATGTAGTAGCAAATTGAGTGCAGATGAGACTTGAACCTAGGAAAGCATTAATGAGGCTGAACTTCCAGGTCTGTACTGACCAGTGTTTCTGATAATGGCAATATGCAGGCTAAGCAAGGAGTGGTTAGGAATTATTTAAACTTCCATTTCATTAACACATAGTGCTTCCATTGCAGTTCTTTCACTCTGCCTACATACTGCTTTTCTAATTTTTTAATTCTTAATGAAAACATAATTGAGTGACATAAGACATTGTGGGTAGTTGGTTGAACCAGATATATTTCTCTACCAGCAACCACACATGGTCACTGTATTTGACTGACTTTCTGTGCTGGTTTGACATTGGTTGGTATTGGGGAGGAAGGAAGGGAAGACATCTGTGGAGATGGTGCTCCTGAGAGAGGCTCTTAGGAGTTTCAGAGGGAGCCAGTGGCTGTCCAGTTCTGAGAACTGACAGCTTTGTAGGCTATTCAGAGTCAGGATCCACCCCTGTGAATACCCATCTTGGAGCCCGGGAAACTCTGAACTTTCTCTTTTCGGCTTCTGGCTTCTGAAGGTGTTGGAGCTGGGGGGGGGAAGAGGTCCGGCCCTGTTCTAGCGCGGCCTGGCGGGGCCTGGCCGCCCCCTCCCCCCCCACTCTCAGCGGCTCTCGGGCGGGCTGAGAAGGCACAGGAGCCCCTCCAGCCGGAGCGGGGTCTGGGCTCTGCCTTCGGCTACTCTCGCCTTTGGCTGTGCTGAGCAGAGATTCCTCTGGACCAAGCTGGGCC
>VWYI01002283.1:26586-51314 GCA_013399455.1 Anthoscopus minutus
AATTGAAGAAAGATTATTGTAAAAGTGATAACTGATTTAAAAATCCCAGATTTTGTTTTATGTTGTCAGGTGAGAAAGAAAATAAGTGGGCAGGGGAGGGAAGTGTTCTGGAAGTTTCATTTGAATTTTTTCCTTTTCATTTTGTTCTTTTTTAGTTTTGTTAATAAACTTTCCTTATAGTCTAAGTTTGAGCCTGTGTTTTCCTTTCTTCTAAAATCATATCTCACAACAGAAAATGAGTGTGCTAGTGAGTTTTAGCTAGCTCTAAACCCACAACATTTTTGGTGCGTTGGCCGGGAAATATCAAATTGGCAATTTTTTAAACCACTACACGAAATTGGTGTTTCCGCCCGGCTCCAACTGAACCTGCCACACTTTCAAAAACTGCTTCACAAAAATAGGCTGAGTATCTTCCAGAAATATTTCAGGTCCTCATGTTTGTGAAGACTGGGAATATAGGAGAGATAGATGGTGAATTATAAATGAAGTGAAAAATGAAAAGGTTCTCTTGATCTCAACAAGACATAAAAAGGTCACTCAATCCCAGAAATAACCCTCAAACACACTTGTGTTTAGTTAAATACAAGTAAAACCACTAACTGCATTTTTGCTAAAAGTAGGATTTCAAATGATCCTTTTTCATGTTTCTCTTAAGTTATTCTTCCTCTTGAGTAAAACGGGACACTGTTCAGCTGACACCATTTGGACAGCAATGAGAGAATATTCTGGAAGTTCCCCACAACTTCTGTTTTAAAAATCAGTTTTGAAATAGATATGGAAGCTGATGAAATAGCCTGTTCCTCATAGGACTGTGGTGGAATGGAGAAGGTTTAGCACAGTTCCTTTTGTTTCAAGTAAAAAGTGTTAATAAGTTTCAGTATATGTATAAGCTCTGCCTTGCTGAACTTTGTGGCTAGATCAGGTGATATTAACTACCATTTCACATTAAAAAAATCACAAAATGTCACTATGCCTCCAGCTAAAGAAATTGCAAAGATGTATCATATAAAATATAAGAAAAAATGAAATTACATAAAAATAAACAAAACAGTTTTTCAGACTTCTAGATGGGTTTTAGCAGTCTAGATTTAGCATACATATATGTATTTAAGAGAACAGACTAATTCTGAATATATTTCCAGTGGTATGGTAGATGATGCCTGTAGTTCTCTTCCAGCAGAAAATGCAACATTACCTTCCATCAGTGGCAGCCCATCAAAACCACATCTACAATATTCTAAATCATCAATGACAAGTTTGAAAGCCCTAGAGCTAAAGAACATGAAAATACAAGATTCAATGTACCTTTCTTTTAGTATTTCTGTATCCTCAAAATTTTGATTCTTGTTTTCTGCGAACAACCCATACTTTCCCAAAGAAAAATTTTCTGGGCTTTACCACCATGATCATTATACCACAGAATGGCTCAAGCTTCCTCAAAACCCTGTATGATTTTATCTTTGGGTAGCAAAATTAAACTGATAAAGAGTTGTTGAACAGGCTCCACAGTCTGTGAGAACAGGTGTTTAGCAAACAAAGAGAATCAGGTTTGCTGGGGTTTGAAACAGGAAGAGAGCCCCCCCCAGATAATCTGACCTTGCTGCAAACCAGTGCGCTGCTGCTGAAGTTGCTTTTGCCCTGCAGCAGAGCCCAAAGCACAAGGCAGTGCTGTGAGGTGGCACACAGACAAAGCCCGTGGGCAGGTATGCTCTGCTACACACGCACACTCCCAAGTGGACAAACCCTCTCTGACTCCTTTCTTGAAACCCAAATAATGAAAGTCACATCCCACCCCACTGTACCTGCAAAGCGACAGAAGCGAGTGCAGAGGCGCAGCATACCCCATTCACAACTACATTCACAACAAAATATCACAGCTCCAAAATGTCTCCCATAAAATACTACTTTCCCAAAAATAGCTGTGCCCTTTAGGATTAGTTAGCGCTTGAAATCTTTTCATCATCTCCAGGATGGTTAAAAAGATAAGCCTCTCTGTTTAAAGGCTGACACTTTACTGAACCAAGAGATGTCAGCCTCTTGTGTCTAAGAGGCTAGAAGTCCTCTAGACTTTTAGAGGACTTTTTTTAAGCAGAAATTTTAGACGACATTTTTTTAGGCAGAAAATGGGTCAAATGTGCACATTATTCTGAAAATCATGCATCTGCTTCTCATATTCACTGTTTAAGCGCAGCTGTAAAAAAATGTATAAATTAGAATATATATATATATATATATGAAAGAAATACTTGTACAAGTATTGAAAAAATACCCTGAAGATAGAATTTTTGCCTAATTTTGGGATAGGACAACCTTAGTCTTTCACAGATTGCAGCAAAATTCTCCTGAAAGGATCTAAGCATTTTAAACTATTAAATGAATTTTTTGATAAATACCTCTAGTGTGGGACACAAAAAAAATGGGATGCTAAGTGGCAATGTGTATCCTTTAGAAAATACTTTCCTATATCTCTTTCCCTTTGATTCTTCCTAACGGTGCTAATGAGCCTGGATTGCTATCAGTAAGGAGCAGACTTGCACTTGGCTCTCTCAGCATTCAGGCCAAAGAACTGACAACCATGTGAAATACAATACAAGTGTTTTTAAATATTTTCTATTTTTGGATCCCAAAAATTTTCCAAGGAAGGTGTGGGTCCCTAAAAACACAGTTACCAACCAATAAAATAGTTAAGATTTTTAAGCCTATGACTTAACATTTTTTCTGATTCCTCTTTACTTCCATAGTAGACCAACTCATAAGAACTACATAAGAACACAGAGCTATGTGTACACAGCTAGCCTGCACAATTCTGCATTAGAGAAGTTCGGGCTACCCAGTGTACAGAGGTCACACACCGAAAACCCCTGACGGCATTCAACTATAAGAGACTAGCATATTTTCTGGTAGTACTGAAGAATTACTAGTGTAATTACTATAAAAAAAAATATGACTTTGTCATCTAGAAATTAATAAAAGACTGGGACTGAATCATGTTGACTTACAAGTAATGTATTACCTTCCTTACTTTGGACTGAAGTCAACATCTGCACCAATAATAAATATTATTTTTAATAATGCAAACAAAATATCATGTAGCCTATGAGATTTAAAAGGCAGAAAGTTTCCTAGCTTGATAATCATCACTTAACATTTTCTTGACAGCAATAAAGACAAATAAAGCAAATGAAAATAACCAAGAAAAATTTTGGTATGAACATGTTTTCAAATGACAGCGTTAGATGATAAGCCTCTACATAAAATTAAAACTTCACTAAAAATAGTGAATTGCAGTGCTCACATATTGAACCATCAGTGTATTTCTGGGACAATTTTAGTGTGCTCCCATGTAATTATGGATGTCTCTATGTGCCAGAGTTTTATAACAATTTTGAATCTATGGCATGGACATTGATGGATAGAGTAGGCACTGAATGACCACCAAATCTGGGAAGACTGCAGGACAACCTTGCCTTTAAAAGAATTTATATCAGAGCATTTCTTCAACATAAACAGGAAATTAAACTCCAGTGTAGTAGGAGATTCTGTGTAAAAAATACTCAATTATATACTGCACAAAGATTAGTTATGTTAAAAGCTGCAGTGCTAGTGACATTAGAGTCAAGTACTCAAAATTTAGGGAATATAAAAATTTGGGGAGTATGTGCTTTAGAAGGACTGCTATTGCTGTGTAGTATCATGATAGTTTGGAGACTCTTCTATTCCTTTTCCCCTTCCACACAAAATGAACCGTACTTATCTCATAAGCAACCATTCTAAATTTTAAAATCAATGAGGAAACATATTTTTTACTGCCTAGCACTCCAAGTCTACTTTGAAGTCAGCACTTCCTAAAAGTTTGGCATAGACCATTTACAAGTTCAGATCCAAAGTATTCAATAAATGTGAATAAGCTTATTTTCACAATATTATCTTATATATCCTCTACCAAAGATATGTTATGATGAAGTTAGTTAATAATCTGATTAAATTGGACTGTATAATGCAAAAAATACTTTAATTATTTTGAACAGGCATTATAAATCAAATAAAATTACAAGTTAGTTAGAAGAATCTGAAAGGATGTCAAAGTGTAAGAACAGACTTGTTCTTACATGAACCATGCAACACAAAACCTATGGTCCCAGTCTTCCAGTGAATATGGAATTTACTAGGTTTTGCCACTACATTGTAGTGTTTAACACTGATTAGGCAGGTAGAACATCAGTGGATGAAAAGTATATCCTGCTCTCCCTGCATGAAATTATGAACATTTGCATTGAACCAATAAAGAGATTAGAAAACCAATGAAATAAACAATAGTATTTTGTCAATGACTTAGGCTATATGTTTTTAAGGGTATTTTTTTAAACAATGTGTATTTAGGTTTTCATTGACCTGCCACTGAGCTACAATGACTAATCAGGAAATAATTTTTAAAAAGTCATTCAAATCATCAGAGAGATGATGTCATATAGATTTTACAAATGCAGTGATGCTATGTCACTTTATTCTTATCAGAATAAATTATATTAAGATGGCAGACTTACCCTCTGTGTTGGAAATGGGAGTACTGTCACATTTACTTTCACACTGCTGCATTGATGGAGGTCTAAGAGTTTCTGGACACTCACTGGATGCTTGTCCAGTGTATGAGAGGCACTGTACTGTTCTCATCTGTTGCCCAAGACCACACTGTGCAGAACACTAAAGAAGGAGGGAAAAAATTTAAAACCATGCATCCAATTTAAAAATATAAAATAAAGCAACAGGAAGCAATCAGAAACACTTCACATCCACAACTTTTAAAGAAGACAGGCATCTGAAGATGTTTGATTAATAGAGAAAAAAATTATCATTAAATATTCCAGAATTTTTTACAATACATTTGAGTACTTGTCTTGCAAAGAAAAGAAAATGCAATGCAATATTGACTCCCTGAGAAGTTCAAATTTGAGATATTATAATATAATTTACTCTATTTCATTTATCATGCTGACACATAAGAATAAAGAAGAAAAAAACAAGGGAACTCAAATCTGCTACTGGACTTTTTTAAGGGAAAAGTGAACATCTTTCAGACAAATAGACTTTGCTGTTTCAAAATATTTTTAATTTCTGTAACGAAATAGTTAAAATTTTAGTACAATATTAGTTAAATATAGAGGTGGATCTGAAGAACCACCATGAAAAAAAGCCAGTCAGACTGTAATGTTGCAAATGCTTTTCCACTGGTTAATTAAACTAAAATGTTTCATTTTCATTAAATTCCTCAGCAAACACAAAATTATTCATTTAATATTCTAAAAGAAGGCCATTGATCACTAATGAGATGCAAAAACATAAAGAAAGAAGGAAACTTAGTAAATCATATTTAGCAGCATTGCATAATAGCAGCATTATTCAGCCTGTCCTGGAGTAATTTAGCTCCCTGTATGGTAACTCAATGTATCTTATGTAAAAAATTATATTGAACTGAAAGTGTGTTTTTTCAGATATAGATATAGATATAGGTATAGGTATAGATATAGGTATAGGCATAGGTATAGATAGATATAGATATAGGTATAGGTATAGATATAGATATATACAGATCTGCCACTACAATAGGACTGGCTTTATATTTCCATCATGGTTCTCAAGAAAGTTAAGTGTGTTTTAAAAATAGCACACCCTGCAACACTGTTGTATCTCAAAATATTATTTTAAAAAGTAAGGATGTTTTAAACTTTAAAACTTTAAAGTGCATGTAGAAACTCATCCAGTAGAAATTATATTGCTCTCAGACAACCATTATAAAGAATCTCACTTCAGTCTGACACAAGAGGGGAGAATCTTTTTGTTTCCTTCAGCCATAGGAACCATCTCTTACCTACCTCCAAGGACATCTATATCTCCAAGGACATCTTGGTCTCTAAGAGGTGCTAATGTTGGAGACCAACAGCAATAAAGACTTCTCATGAACTATCTCACCTGTCCCCAGTCTCCAGCAACCCACCGAGGAGGAGGACATCGGCCTAAGCTACAGCGGATGCGCCCTGGCGGCTTGTTTTCATCTTGGCATTGTGCAGCTGGGAAGGTTTTTAAAAGATCACTGCTTTTGCACAGAACAATTCGGTGTTTGAATCCCGGGCCACACTTTGGTGTGCACTGAAAAAAAAAGTTAATATAAATAAATAGGTAAAATCTCACTAAAACACCAGTAAAACTCTCAAAAATGCTATTTTTAAAGCAGGACAATATAATTATGATCTTGCAATTCAACTATAATCACAATACAGTAATAACAATAATTTTAAAAAGTTTAGAAACACAAACAAGCTGACTGAAGATTGTTTTATTATGTACAAGCTTTTCTAAGTTTTGGATTTCCTTTGCTATTTATATTTAGACTACAGTGTTACTATTTATGTCAAGTTTAAGAAAAACACTACTGCAAAGTAGGAAGTTCTGCAACATCTAACACTATTATGAAGCAAATTTGAGTGTTTCAAAAATTAAAAATAAGACTGTCTGTTCTTAATATCACCTTAGTATGGTCTTTATCCACAGACAATGAACGCTTTTTTTCTCAATACATAAAAGGAAAGATAAATCCTGTATTTGACTTCATAGAAACCACATCATTCATATTTATCAAAATATGGTACCCTCTCCTGCAGTGCATGCTTTCCTCTACTTTCCTACTTAAATTTTAACTCTTATTTCAGTTTTCCCTCCTTTTATCACTCTTGTGCTATGCTGACAGCAAGCAGGCTTGCTTGCAAACAGCAGCTTGAAAAGAAGCAGGCCTGATGATCACTGTTTCTACTCATCTTCCTCCACCGTGGTGTTGGTGCCATTCTCTTTCCTTTTTGCTACTGACCATTAACTGTCATATGCAGTAGCTCAACTGCAGCATGAGGAAGAGACAACTGCTAACAAAATTAAAACTCAAGCCCTTTCCCAAATCAGTCCCTTTTTAACACGAGATATTGTAAGCGTGACTTTAGAATACTTTATTGGCATGTTAACCTTTATCCCATAAGCATATCTGCAGTATTTGGATCAGAACCAATTTCTGACAGCATAAACCTTACATGCAGATTATGCTAACCTTTTCAAGTTTGGAACTGCCTTTAATATGTAGAGACAAAACATTATTCAGGAAACAACATTATGTGGAACTGGAGCAGTATTCAAGAGATCACATACCATAGGCTTTCCACACATCCAAAACAACTCACTGTATCAATGGGGAAAAAAGATTAATTTTCAAGAAATAACTTGAGTGATGCAAACTTAATTGTTTTATTCTTAATTCTGAAGCATCTTTGAGTAATTTATAGAAATTCTAAAAGAGTTCATGGTATTATGTAAGGATATACCCTATGAACATAAAATTTTATATCTATATCTACATATACCTCAAAACAAGAAGAAAATCTCCAGTGGGAGGCATCTAAAACAGTCCAAATAGAATGAACTGGTTTCTTCCAAACATTATCTCCACTTGGATTTAGGATCTTAAACCGAGCTGCAAAAAGATAAGTCTTGCATTTGGAGTTTATAATCCAGAATGCAAAATGGATATATAATCACTTTGCTTAAAATGTAACCTTTTATTTTCTACCCTATTCATTTTTTTTTCTACCAAGGCACAGTCTCTTTATCCAAAGCAGCTCATTATTCAGAATTCAGATACAGAATAAACAGTTTCAAGCATCCTTATACTGAAGGGACTCCTAACTCCAAATCTTGTGCACACTGCCTACTAGAAAACAAGATGAAGGAGGTAAGAGAAGATCTCTGGTAGAACTACACAAGTAATACTAATGATAAATAGAGACCAAAACCCAGTGACAGTTAGTATGTGAGGTCCTCAATGTATGATCATGACTGATCAGTTGGGGTCCAAATTTCAAAGAGTGTTATGAGTACTTTCTTCCATATGTATTTAATGCAAGACACATGACTTTTTCAGTGGGGAGCAGAAGTATGTGCACCTTCCCAGTGCTTCCCTGGGTGCTTAAAAATCAAATCAGTCTGTCAAAGCAAATGGAAAAGTGACAATTTTGAAAAGACTATGTCAAAATATCAAAACAATGGGCCTGTGAGGTTCCATAATCTTTGGAGTATGTTGGCAAACAAGCAACACTCTGAGGAATAAAGTGAATTTAGGAGCATCTTCCTTCTAGTACTGCTTGAAGACACAATCTTTAACCCACATGTAAGATGCCATCTCAGAAAGATCTTCTATCTAGTACTACCAGAAGAAAACAACACTCCCTTTTGTGGAGTTATAGCAAAAATTCTACTAAGGACTGGATCCCAGAAATGGAAGTGAAAGAAGGAGATAGGTTGCCTTCAATAGTACTGTATCACTAAAAATAAAAAGCACCAGTAAAATTTTAAAAGATTGTACATTTCCAAAGAAAATGAAAAGAAAATATCCAGATAAACCAAATGAGGAAAAATTATCTTCCATCACTAAATGCTTCTAGAATTTCTGACTGCTGTATGGAAGTCATGAGGGCAAAGTATATGTGCTTCCTGATAAGGCTCTTCATAAGAAATCCTTAGAATATTTTTTCTGCTTTTTTTATAATTATCCTGAAAAATATAAAAGGAGTAATTTAGAGTAGGTAGGTTAAATGTGCCAAAGCTCAACTATCACAATGTGTGAAAAACCTTACGGCATTACCTATGAATGGCTACATTCCAGTGGGAATGACATCCTTAGGTTTCATTTCAATTTGATAAAATATGCGTTTACGTTCTCCTAAGGACTTCATCTAACCAGTATGTTTAAAAAATGTTTTTGTTTCTCTGACCAAGAAGATACATAATTTCTTGTTAATAATCACTGGAAATTTTAAAAATGTGCAATTATATTGATTGTCAACAAGTGCATAAGCAGATAAAACAGTTCTATAATTGTTTTATTTGTAGCATGCATTGTTTTGAGTATGAAAAGAAAACTTCACAGCTTGCATTCCAAAAAAATTAGCAAGGCTTGCCATTGGTTTCAATGGGAGGAGTATTCAACTCTTCATTTTTTTAGTTCACTCTTGTTTTCTTTTTCATGTTTCTGTCACAAATTCACATAAACACACATATAAAAATGTTTACTATAGGGATTTTAATATATTATATGGTATTACATTTTTAAAAAACATGTACAGAACAAAAAAAGCAAGTTTCCTCATTTTATTAAAACGCTACAGCCAGTCAAGACAGTCTGCCAAGCTACACAAATAAAATTCATACTAGAATGAAGAAGCCTGGTACTTTTTCACAATCCTGATTAATTATCACTACCAGATGATTAGCAGAGTTTAGCAGAGTTTGAATCTTTACATTAGAATGACTTTACTCAAAATCATTACATGATCTTGCTGCATAAAAGCCTGGACATGATAACAGAGTGCAAAACTCCTTTAGGTAACCAGTAGGTGATACCTGTGGGAGAGAAGGAGCTAATTTTGGATATAGCGACATGCTGTAGGTTATGGGTATTTCATCAGAGGCAGGAAACAAAACAATGAAGCACAGGTGAAACATCCTCTGGGAAATCTTATTAATCCTTTATTTAGCAAGCACTGACAAAAAATGTACTAATACTCGGTGGTCAGAGGTCTTGCCTCCACTCTTACCGGTGAGCTAACACAGCAAAATTTCCTTACCTCTGACCAGTCCAGAGCAACCCACTGTGGGGGGCAGGACTGATTGTTGCAGGGCTCTTTTTCCATAGGCCGGTGTGTTAAACAGTTGGCAGCGTCCAGCGTCTCCTCCTCAGAAGGCCCAATCTTTCTGATGCAGAGAACTGTTCGTGAACGCATCCCTCCATCACAGGTCTTACTGCACTCCGACCAGTCTCCTATAAACCATCTGGACAGAAAATGTTAGGAGACTCAGTCAACACGTTTCAGAAACAGAGCTGGTAATTGCACAAACTAAGAACGTAAATAGTTTAAATCACTAAATCTAAGTAATTTTTAACAATACAAACATTCATGGTGAAATAAAGTAGAAATGTATGGGCCTTTTAAATAAATATTTTAATTTATGCCTCACTGCAATCATATCTTCCAATAATAACATGATCTTGTAT
This sequence comes from Anthoscopus minutus, assembly GCA_013399455.1. NCBI lineage: Eukaryota > Metazoa > Chordata > Aves > Passeriformes > Paridae > Anthoscopus > Anthoscopus minutus. The sequence continues at coordinate 36,674 of VWYI01002283.1, forward strand.
TTTTCTAGAGCAGCAATTTCCATTCTAGCCTATAGTCGTTAGAAAGGAGTGTCTGAACATGACAAAACTGAAGCTGTTTATGTGAGTTTGTACTGGACTTGCCTGACATAATTTCTGTGAAAGTAGAAATTGCAGCTGGAATTGGTTGGGAACCATTGCTGTAATTTACATCACAACTTAAAAGCCAAGATGCCTCCCTCTTTAGTATCGTTACAACAAAATAATGTGGTCCCAAAATTGGGCTTTCTTAGAGTTAATTCACATTTATGATTATGAAACATCTGTAAACTTTAATAAAAGGTGTTACCAAAATGTAAAATATTCTCGTTTTTTAAAATGAAGCAAACACTAGTAAGGCGTTAATTAATCTCATAAAAACAATAATCTCAACACAAACTCTTTTAAAATTTAAAGAATCATATAATAGGTGTTAGAGGGGACTTCTGAGTATTTCTGCATACATAGTAGAAACCAAGAAATGTAAATAATAGTAGATTTCTTGTGGTGCTGAAGATATTAAAGCAGCTATTCATCTCGCCATGTTTTATATTTCTGCTTATGAATGGTTAATTAAATAGAAATTCAGCTCAATAAATATAAATATCTCATAATATTGACATGCAATTTCGTCTTCAGTATGCAATAGGTTGATTAGACAGTCACCTAAGTCAGCCCTGCAAAGGATGAAACTGAAGTCTAGTATGCTATCACGTGTTAGCAACATGCCAAAAATGCCAGGCATGTCAGTCACTGTGCATGTTTCTGGAGGTATGCCTGGAGCTGCCTCATAAAATCTGTAATTTTCTCAAGCTGCTGTCAAAATAAAAAGTGCTGTTATCCTCTTCTGTGTTACATTATGTGTAATGCATCTTAACATGATTGATCTAGATGCAGATGATCAATGCAGAGATGGAAACAATTATGCTATATTCTGTCACTGCTTTCCCAGCAAAAAGGAAATTAATTTGTGATTCTTCATCAAAAATCTTATGCTTTTTCCACAATAGGGAGAATCTGAAGGTCTTCAGAGCTTTCAAGAGGCTGCAGTGTTCATTTTTATTTGGTAATATGATTTGCTCATGTGACTTTGCTCTCAGGTACCTTTAATATTTATACTGTATGACAAGACAGCACTATTCATAATTCATAAAACCATAAGAGCATTTTCTTGAAATATGGAATGTAGGAGTTACTCATTGTAATAACAAACATAGTATTGAAAACAAATATAGTCTTCTGCTGATCAAAGAAATCAAGTATAATGTAACTGTCATTCATTTAGGAAGAGTAGCATTTTCACTGCTTTTGCTATACACCACGAGAAGTGTAGAATTGTGCTAATTAAAAAGATTCAGCCAGTCTACGTAAACACTAAATCTTAATGCATGCTAAAACTTTCTGCCAAAATGGTCAAACTTCTTTGGATAACTATGTGTTATCTGAACAGCTTTGTACTAGACTATTTATAGAATCAGGAACTGAGAAATTTTCACAATTTGGCACTTTGTATTCACTCAGTGGGGAACATCAGAATGGAGGCAGGCATGGCTTGAACTGCTCTGACATGTTGAAGTAGATGCTAATTAATACACTCTACCCATTTTCTGAATATTGACATCTTGACTTTCATCATATTGATCAATGTTCCTGTTGTACTGGATGGGGAATCCAAATGTGTTTTGTTGGTTTATGGGGTATTTTCAGTAGAGACAGTGAGAAAAAAAGAAACAAAAACTCAAACCAAACAAAACAACAAAAATACCCCCAAAATTTAACTAGTTTAGAATAGCTTTGTTAACATTACTTTTTTAAATGCTAATTTACTAATACCTAAGCCACACAAAGGAAGGGACTGGAATGTGTTTGGTAAAAAGGAACTGATGAAACATGACAGTTTTTCAAGTCCTGCTCTCAGGTACATGGTTACTGCACTTAAAGTGATGCCAAACAGTATTATCCAGAGAACAAATATCCAGAGGCATATCCTTCCAGGATAAACATACATTTATGCATGAACTGCGGGGCAATGATTTCCACGTAATTTAGATCCACCCATGACACAGCTCATTTGCATTCAAAGGCAACAGCATGCAATGGCTTTACTTGGCTTTATGTCACACGAGTGTGTTACAAGACACAGTGGGATGAAGAGTAAGAGACGCTGCTCTGCCACCCCACAAGCAGGCACTACACCAGGGAAGCAGCTAATATTCCAGGAAGAGACTGACTGCAGTTGGAAGTTCATTGACCTGCTGTGATTTTAATGCACAATAATCTTGTTTAATTCCTCACAGTGTCCTTCATGCTCCAATTTAGCAGTTTCTAAGAGACATTTACAGATGATCAGAATACTGTGCAGTATCTGCATTTAATCAGCATTAATGATTTTCATACTCAGTAGGAATACAGCTACAGATTATCACCAAAGTCAAACTAACCAGAGCTTTGGAATCATTAAACTTGTATCTGGTTCCACCTTTTCCACAAATTCTATTTGTCTCAAAACCTAAGAAAAGCGGTTGTTCACATGCTGATATTGTTTTCTAGTACAAAATATCACAATTGTTTCTTAACAGATTTTGGAGTAAGATTAAGGTACACTATATGTCCTTGCCAAACTTCATTTTTGATCAAATGAGACGCTGGGTTTTAATTATCATATATCATACAACTATAATGATAATTTTATATATAATACACCTATCTTTAAAAATAAATCTAAATAGAATCTAAGCACCTAATCCTAAAGGCACACAGCATTACTGTACAACACTGAATATGCTGGAGAAAAAGCTTGACAAAACTATTATCAGGAAATGGTTTGGTCTGCTTACAATTTTCTATATTTTCCACTATATATTTGCCACTTTTCATGTGAACACTTCAACACAAATGTTAATATAACATACTCTGAAATATAGCAAATGTTTCAGATGTGGTATTAATAACTAGTGTAAAGCTAAGTCTCACCTCAACACTCTTTTTATCATTGCTGCCTGAAGAATGGTCCCCAGTTCTACTCTGCATACTGCTCACTGCTATGACACTCAGATCCTAAGAAACTGGTTTGCTGATAACTTTTTACTTACAGTGATTGGTGTAGTGCAAATATCACTATTGTTCCTCAGTCAAATCAGAGCTCCTCATTGCATTTTTCAGGGCTGACTTTAGAGGAACAAAAAAGCCAAACCCAAATACCATTTCTGATAAGATAGGACATGAATACTAGGACGAGAATTTTATATATATTTGGTTAACAGGACTTATTATAGATTGTGAACACTTTTCTTTTGATGCAAAAGAGATATCCATCTCAAGTGACTAATGACTTACTCAGGTGGGCAAGGCTCAGTGTTGCAGGCTCTTTGGTTTTCTGGAGGCTTACTGTCAGGGTCACAGTAACTGTTTTGCACAACGGAGCTGTCATCCAGCCTTTTACACACCACCTCCTGTTTCTGGACACCTTGGGATGAAATGAAAGACCATTCATTAATCACTCTTGCTCTTCCACTCTTTGAGTATAACTGTATTTCACCTATTGATTATTAATTCTATCGTCCACTTTATTTGGCCACAGTCTAGAGCAGTGAGGATTTAAATTGACTGAATGCCCCTTAGCCATAATAAATTTTTTATTTTCCTTCAATTTTAGGCTACCCCACTCAGACAGGTATTTAAGATTCTGTTGCTTTCTAAAACAAAGGGGATATATTTATAAATTCACTAGAAGTTTGTTTTTATTTATATATTGCACAAAGTCCATCCTCTGTGTGCCATCCCCTCTCCTAGTAAAGCCACTTAAACTTTCAAAGAAAACATTACCAAACATAATGTGCAGAATTCAATGCAGAATTATTGTTTATGTGCTCTGGTTTAAAACAAACCAGCAATACTGGGAAACAGTGTTGCATTTTCATAATTATCCTACAAGATTTTTTTCAATAAAATAATAGAACTATAATTCATTCTGAAAGAGGCAATTTGTCTCTGAATACTCATTTTGTCTGGCACTTCCAGCTCCTCTTTTATTGTTAACCATCAACAGGGTAATTTAGAAATTATCATTATTCCTAAAACATCGTATATCACTGCCAAGGCAACATTATAAGATAGTTTATTAAGCATATTTTCTGGGTCTTTTATGTAAAAAAGTGATAAAGAACCACTGATATGATGACAGTGTATTGTGGCAGGGAATAATACACACTGCCTTCTTTCTCTCTTAAAAATATGCTGTAAGATGTTAGCATTAAAAAAATGTGTATTTGCAAGTCACACGCAGTTTTATTGAACATAATACGCATAACATGTAGTTATAAAACTGAAATAATGTGATTATCTGTGTTATAAAAGCTTCAAAAAGTCCCCTACCTTACTTCAAAAGAGATGCAATTATTTAACTTATTCCAAAATTTGAAATGCATGCAATTAAATGGGAGTTAAAACCTCCTGGCTTCAGATATCTGCCAAATTTACCTTACAGCCATCTCTTCATTTTAAGACACGCACAGAATCATATTCTATGGGACTATCATATTGGAAGGGACTTTAAAGATCATGGAGTTCCAAAACCCTGGCTGTGGGCAGGGACCCTTCCACTAGACCAGGCTGCCCAGAGCTCCATCCAGACTGGCCTTGAACACTACCAGGACTGGGGCAACTACAACTTCACTGGGCAACTTTCTCCTGTGCCTCACCAACCTTACAGTAAAGAATTATTTCTTCACTAATATCAAATCTAAACCAAATTTCTTTCAATTTGAAACTATTCCCACTTGTACTGTCACTACATGCTCTTAAAAAAAGTCCCTCTTCATCTATTTTGTAGGCTCTCTCTTTGGACAACAGACGCCTGCATTTAGGGTCACACCTAAGCCATCTCTTTACCAGGGTGAACACACCCAGTTCTCTCAGCCTTCCCTTGTAGGAGGAAAATATATCCTCCCTTGCCTCTTGAAAAATAAGTGAAAGACCTAAATATATGAGAACCTGTGACAAGATTCACTTTGAATTCTACAATCAATGCAAAAACTGCCGGCAGATGACAATAATTCAAATCAGACCTGACAACCTAAGCAGGAATATTTCTAGCAATTTTCTGCTCACATTTCATCATGATAAGAAATAGTATTTAACAGCTCTAGACAAACATAATGCTAGTAACATGGCACTGCTAGCTGATATACAATTCATGTTTGGTTCTGACTAATCATTTATCCTTTCTCTCACAAACTGCCTTAATTCTCTTGGTTGAATAGGCTGAATGTAGCCTTCATAATGATATTTTCCTCAAATGTATTTGGTTAAAAATAATTTATACACACCTTAGAATTAAGCATTCCAATAACACATACCATTCTCACAATTATACTTATCAGATAGCACTGAAAATAGTGTTATATTTTTACTGAATTTTCTACTGGCATCAGACACATTTCCTCCTAGAATTTAGCTAAAAACTGACTCTTAACAAATTAATTTTTGAGGAATTTTGTAGTAAGAAAATGTTCTAAAGCTCTATAATCACAAAGTAACACTGTGCTCAGCTATAAAAACAATTTTCAAGTGTATTATTTACTGAATGTTGCTCAGGTAGCATATCAGCTGTAAGACAGTACTTACCCTATTCACTTACAGTGAAGAATCTTTAATTGATGCCAGGAGATATATTAATCCATTTTTTAAAAGTTCTGCAGCATCTTGTTACACAGTATGTTACAAAATTGCAGTCTAATTATAATGTTATTTAATAAAACGTCTCAGAGAAAAGAAAATCAGATAATAACTTTTAAGACAAGAAAAAGAAATGGAAAAAGCTAGAAGTATTGTTTTTATCCAGATAATAACTACAATTTGGTTATGTTCTGTATTGAAAAATTATTTTTAAATTATGAACTCTTCCCTGAATAATGGTCTCTTTTAAAAGTAATCTAAAAAATCACAGATAAACATTTTCATTTAAACACTGGGGGGAATACTTACAAGCAGTTAGACAGAAACACTCTGTTTTCAAATCTACAGTTCTTTAGTTTATAATAAAAGACATAAAATACCCTCATGACTGGTCAATGTAATCCTAATAGAAAACAAAACGCCAGTGGTTTAGTGACTGTAATCTCCAGAGAACTGAAATGCTTTGCAGATTTCAATTCACAAAGAGTCTGCATGGCTTTCAGCAGCCAAATTTTAAATTACACAGAGTACATTTTATTCTTGAATTAAAATTGCAGGCATGTAAATGCTGTATCTATTTTTAAAAGCAATCTCAAAAATTGTGGCTTGTGATTGTAACAGTTAATTATAAAGATGCCAGTACCAATACACAGTGAATCTTGCATCACTAAAACTAGTGCATGCTGGTTAACCCAGACATACTTTCTGAGCTCACTCATCAGATCACAAGATATTCATCTCAGAGCCAAACTTATATTTTCTTTGATGAGGAAAAGTATATTTTATTTCCTAAAGATAGTTTCATAATTCATCTGGGGCCATGAAAGAAAAACATTGTAGGCATAACTCTACATGGGTTATGAGCAGCAAAGAAAACTGAACAGCAATCAATTTACTTATGATAGTCTTAGTTTGCTGACTATTTTACAAAAAAAACCATGAATATCTGAGATATTTAATCCATCTATGGATGAATTCTAATACAACGAATGAATGAAATCCTGAAATCTTAGCCAAGTCTTAGAACTACAGGCAAATTCCAGATAATAAATGCTGCCATTTGTTTCCATAATTAAGCATAAAATAAATTAAAAAGGGAGAAGGCAGTTATTTGAGTTATTTTTAAAAGCATAAAAAATAAAAAAACATGAAGAAGGACTTATTTCTTTTGCTAGATTTTTTTAAACAATACCATCAGAAGCTCACTGCCTTATTATGAATACTTGTGCATTTGAACAGAGTAATACACTTGGCCTTGGAAAGTTACAAGACATAAGGAAAGACATGCCCAAGAGTTAATAAATTATAATTTTGTGATCTGCAAGTGATACAACTGCCTTTTCCTCTCACTTGTCAGAGCTCATTGTACTGTTTCAGTTCCTATTTCTGCATATCTTTTTTTTCTTCATCTCTGTGTCTCTCATTAACAATATTCAGATACTTAAAGAAAATCTTCTGTTATTGCCATTAATTTTTTTCTGATTTCCCTGTGTTCTCTCCTTTCCCATTCCTCTCTCTATAGATAACTTAGTACTGTACATTCCAGTATTCTCTGGCATTGCTTTCATATATAGTCTTGTTCAAGTTTGCCACTGGCTATAAAGACCTACCTATATGAGATAATAACAAACTTTTCTTCTGAAAACTCTTGCCTTGGAATAGAAGAGGTATTGGTGTACTTTCAGGAAAAAAGGAAATTAATATGAAGAATGCATATAGATCAGCTTTACATAATATTCCCAGAAAAAAAATAACTAGCTCAGATACTATACATTTGTATTGTAAGGGAAATTTTTTCAATACAGAAAACATAGGTTCTAGTGTACAAAAAGAAGAGCTGCAATTCTGGATCCCTGAGCCTAAGAAAAATACTGATATTAAAAATAAATGAGATTACATTCTCATATACATGAGAATACATATGAGCATAAGGAATTGTAGATAAGTAAGAGCCCTGTCATCAGACAAGCCTTTTTAACTATCTGGTAAATCTGAAGAACCTCTTTTTAGGAAAAAAAATTGAAAATATCAACATCTCTGACTTCAAAGATTTGGTTTGTTCTTCTTGATTCCCTGTACAGTGAGCATCGGTCAGTGGCAGAAAAAACTATGGGTACTTTTCTCCTTTAACATAACTGATGCTACAAAATACACAGTTCACAATCTCTCATAGAATGGGTCAGGTTGGAAGTGACCATAGTGGGTCATCTGGCCCAAACTCCCTGGTCAAGCAGAGTCATCCTGGAGCACATGGCACAGGACTGTGTCCATGAAAACCTGCAGTGAGGAAGAATATACAGCCTCTCTGGGCAACTTGTTCCAGTGCATGGTCACCTGCTTAATAAAGTTCTTCCTCAAGTCTAGGTGGAACTTCTTGTGCATGAGTTTATGCTTCTTGTCCCATTGCTTCTTGTTCCATTGATTTGCAACACTGAGAAGAGCCTGGATTCATCCTTTTGGCAGCACTCTTCAGGAGTTCAATGTCTCTGTTGTCCTGAGGAGCCCAGAACTGGACATAGAACTCCAGGTGAGGCCTCACCAGGGCTGAGTACTGGGGCAGGATCACCTCCTCCCACCTCCTTCCTAATGCCCCCAGGATCCCACTGGCCTTCTTGGCCACCAGGACACACTGCTGGCTCATGCTGGCTCCAAGCTCCACCAGGACCCCCAGAGCTGCTCCCCAGCAGGTCAGCCCCAGCCTGTGCTGCTGCCTGGGGCTGTTCCTCTCCAGGTGCAGGACCCTGCAATTGCCTTTGCTGAATTTCAGATGGTTCTTCTCTGTCCATCTCTCGAACCTGCCAAGGTCCTTCTGAAGGGTTGCCCAGCTCTGGAGTATCAGCCATTGCTACCAGCTCTGAGTCCTCCATGAACTTGCTGAGGAGGCATCTGTCCCTTCAACTCACTAATAAATAAGTTAAATAAAACTGGGCCCAGTATTGAACTTTGGGTGACACCACCAGTGCTAAGCCTTTAACTAAACCCTGTGCCACCCTGCCTGACCCTCTGATATCTGCCATCCACCTCATTGGCTGTTCATTCAGCCTATACCTCCTGAGTTTGCCTATGGAAAAGTGAGTGTATTGAAACCTTGCTGAAGCTGAGGCAGACAACACCCACTGCTGTCCCCTCATTCACCCAGGTAAGGCAATCAAACACCTGATTATCTTTAGTGAACCCATTCTGACTAGTCCTTGTCCTTCATATGGACATAGATGGCCTCCAAGATGAGGTGCTCCATCACCTTCCTAGGGATTCTGGCCCATAGTTCCCTGGGTCCTATTTCTTGCCCCTTTTTTAAAACTGGGGTGACATTTCCTTTCTTTCAGTCCTCAGCCTTTCTCCTGATCTTCATGATCTTTCAAAGGTGATCATGAGCAGCTTTGTTATGCCTATCATCACTAGTGGATATACCAGCTCTCTCATCACTAATGGATCCATCCCATCAGGGCCCATGGACTTAAGTAGGCCTGTCTAGTTGTTTCAGACCAAATCTTCCTTCACTAAGGAAACATCTTTCTGCCAAAATTCCTTCACCCTGATCCTCAGTCAGGGATCCCTGAGGCCTGGTCTTGTCAGTGAAGACTGATGCAAAGACGTTCAGTAATTCTGCCCTCTCATCTTCCTCTCTTACCAGGGTCCTGTCTCCATTCAATAATGAGTCTACACTATCTTTTTTTTTCCCTTTTGTTATTGATGTATTTGAAAAGACCCTTTTTATTAGGCTTGACATCCTTAGCCAAGTTTAAATTTAGCTGGGCACTGGCCTTTTGAGTCTCATTTGCATTTACCCATACCACCTTTCTATAGTCACTCCAGGTGGCCTGGCCCTGCTTTGATCTTCTGTGTATTTCCTGCTTATACTTGAGTAATGACAGAAGCCTTCAACCATCCATCCGCAGAGGCCTCTTACCCCATTGGCCCAATTTCTTTCTCATTGTGATGCATCGTTCCTGAGCCTGGAGTAAATGATCCTTGGATCTCAATCCACCCTTCTGGACTCCTCTGCCCTGCAGGGCCTGTTGCCATGGGATTCTTCCAAAAAGATCCCCAATGAGGCTAAAGTTAGCTCTCCTAAATTCCATGGCTATAATCTTTCTTGCTCTCCTGGTACCTCTTACTTCAATACAGAACTCTACAATCTCATGACCCATACAGCCAAGGCTGCCTGCCATGTAAGACTTTCTTCTGCCTTTTAGAAGCAATCTAAATGCGTAGCTGTTTCTTTCATGAGCTCTAACTTACATCCTAGATCATTCTATTGAGAATACAGGGGGACAGAAGGTATAATGTCTACTGCGAAGACCCCATTGATTTCAGGTGCCCGGATGAGGTTTTCACATGAGATGATGAAATTCCTTGAATGCTTCAGAGGTCAGAAATTCCAGAGGGCCACACATACAATAATGAACTCATAATTAGCAAGTAAGAGTGTAATATATGCTTTGAATTGCTCAGTACCATGAGAAGTACACAGAGGAAGCAGGAATGGAATCCAGAGCTCTGGCATTGTATTGAACTGTTATAAACAAAAAACCTTTCTTCTTCCTATGATTCCACTTACTGTGCTATTCCTATTCTTCAAAGTCAAGACCCCCAGAAGAGAGGTCCTGTTTGAAAAGTTAAGGAGTTTTATTGCTCTGATGTGATGCCTCAGCACAGCAGAGAAGAACACAGTATAGAAGCCCAGTGGAAAACACAGCATGTTACTATTCAGTCAAAGATTGTAGGTTTCTCCCAGCTTGCTCTTAACTTGTTCCTTGACTCCTGACTACTCTAGTCACCAAGATAAGGCATACTAGCAGGTCTAGGAAGAGCTGAATGCAGTGGATTGCTCTCAAAACACTATGAAGAAATAGCACAAAAAATCAGACACTTCTGCAATATACAATACTCCAAAACTATTTAAAATTTGCACTGCCACAATGTCTTTATGCCCTGCTTCATGACACTCAACACATATGCTCAAGTTCACTTTGGTTACTACACCAAGTAATGCCCATGTTTTAACAGCCACTAAGCAATTAAGAAATGCTTAAGTCACTAAGCAATGCAGGTACAGATAAACTGATTTAGAAAGAACTAGACTTAAGCAGTGTTGAATGGACATAAGGTAGCCTGTTACAATGGTCCCTGGTCAATTAGTCTCTATTTAATTGAATATTTATATAAGCTAAATTTTTCAGTTAAAATCTCTGTCTCTTCAAGCTTTGTTTCCCTTTTCTTTTTACCTGACTCAGCTCTTCTTTAGAATTGTATCTTCTTTTGGCATATGGTGAAAGGTGTTTCATAAACTGAGGGAAACAGCAGGTTCTCTCATGGAGAAAGTAGATACATGCTTTAACATGAATTAAAGCTACAATGAAATATATGTTTATGAGTACAGTGCTCAGTGAGAGTAAGTGACCACAATGTATCCTTTTATTAAGCTGAAACAAAGGAGAGAAAATGCCTGGTTCGGCCAGCATAAGCTACCAGAGAAAATCTCTCTTCCACCTCCTCTGAGTTTAAGTTAATAAATATATATCACTTTTAGGGACTCACAAATTTTCCCTTGAAATGTAGTTAGTTATATCCAAATTTTTTTAATCTCAACAAGTGCCTCCTCCTTCAGAGGAGGATTTTGTCAAATGTGTGAAATGGAAATGTCACAATGACCTTTGTGACAGAGTATCTATGGCTAAAATCTTGTCTCTACCTAAATCAATGGGAGTTTTTCCAGGACTTCAGAAAGATCACTACCATCACAAAAAATAGGATCTGACAATGCCTTTAAGGTTCTGATAACTGGAACTTACTTTCTCTATGACCTAGGCACCTCTTTCTGCTTTTCCTTTAAAAAGTTTTTCTCGCTGCCACACTTACCATTACTAAAATTGTATTTAAAAATCAATCGGTCATCCAGGAATCCAACAAATGAATAATAAAAATATTGGAGAAAGCTGGCATCATCCTCTATTTTGTTTCAAGACATTCTCTAGTGGTAAAGAAAAGAATTTATGCTATTCTTTGTGTATTATGTATGGCTAGGCTCTATTTAAACTGCATACAACTAGTACCAGCCACAGCAGCTTCCAGCAGAAAGGTGAGTCATGATGAATACCTCCCATAGACAGAAAAAACAAGAAAGCAACAAGTATTTGGTCCAAAAGTTCTTTAAAAAAATATGGTGTCTTCTTCTTGATAAGGGCTGTCCGTAGCGCCGTAGAAACTGAAATTCTGAGATGCATTTAAAGCACTCTCCACACATCTTCTGGAACAGAGGTATGTTGGGGGGATGTTTCATTCCGTCTCCAGAGAGAAGAAAGATACTGTTCACACAGCACTGCTACTCACCAGTTCTTGCAGCAGCAATGGTGTTGGCTTTGAAGGAAGCCAACTGTCCTGCTCTCCCAGCCAGATAAGAATTGCATTGGTGGCCACTAGAGGGAGGATTAGGAATATAATAAGTTGTCGGCAAAAGCCACCCATGATGAACCGCATGGGACAACCTACAAATCCCCCACTGCTGCCCAAGGGCAACAATTCTCTGATACTGCTATGGGCTGGCAAGCAAAACCCAATTGTTATAATCTTCCACAGAGGAGCTGCTAGTGCGCATCCTAAACTTTGGTGGCTGGAGGATAGGAGGACTGACTAAGATTGTGTGAAGCACACCTACAAACACACAAAGACACATCTCTTTATTTATTTATTCCTATTTTGTCTTCTCACTTTTAATCTCCTTCCTTAAAATTTCTGATTTCCTTTATTAACAAAGCTTCTAGGAAAAACAAACATACCAACTTCAAGAGAGTCTCAGAAGTATCAGCAGAGAGAGACACTGTGCCAAGATACACTGTATTTAACAAAAAGATCTGAACATATTAATGGTACTTGAAAACAATATCCACTGTGATTGAAATAAATGTTCATTAAGATCTGAGGCACACCTGAAAGAAACATTTTCAATTAGTCATCTAGATAATTATTCAGTGAAGTGCATCTTGCAACTTAGTTTACCCCATAGTTTGACAGTGTGCTGTCTTACCTCCTGCACAAGTGGCAGAACATTCTGACCAAGGCAGATGATTCCATGCAAAGCCAACCTCATTGTCTCCACTGCCAGTGCGAGAGATCGGAACATTGAATTTATACTTTATCCCCAAATTCTGTTCCTGCAGCAGAATCTGTAGTTGAAAACAACTGGTTATACCACTAAAGCAGGCAAGCAGAGGGCAAACACAGTGACATTTATTCAAGGCATGTGTTATGTTCTGCTGAACAGGAAAGAAGTAATAAATGAAGTCATGGTAGTTCTTTTCAGATATTCCCAAAAATAATCTGTTTTCCTAACAGTTTCGTTTTCCCAAAACTAACTTCTAAAACATATACAAAAGAAAAATATTACTGTCCAAGGTGAGTTTTATCCTTTTTTTTTTCTCCCTTAACACAACTTCATTATTTGTCAGTTCCTTATTCCTTGGTAAAATTTCATAATCTTGCACATTTCATAAGTTTTATAAATTTTGCTATTTTTCATAAAATTAATGTCATCATGGATATTAACTTGAGAACTGAATAATTATGGGAAGTTCAGAGCTGGAAAAGCACGTTACTGTAGGAACATGCAGCAATTCTAACTGGAGTCTTGTGAGAAGTATATTCCACATAGTTTTGAATCTATCTCTTCCCTTGTTAGCACTTCTAGTGACTACATTAACAGTACGTTACTTCTAGTAATAATAGTAACACCAAGAGACTTCTGCTGAGGCCATTGTTTTCCCCTAATGCAGTACCCAACAACATAAGCTTGGTGGAATCACACCTATAATTCCTTTAAAAGAATACCAAAACTCTTGCTGCAGCCACATCACTGCAACCAATATAGACAAAAGTGCAACCATCATGAATTTTTGCCTATCCTCACTGTTGAACTGCACTACTACTGCACTACTGATTACCTGTCCAATACTTGCCTTTGACTCTCTATCAAACTTTTTTTTTCATTGCTAATAGCACAAAATCAAGTTAGATGCAGAAATCTGACTCCCCTTAAAGCTACTTTTCATCCATTTCTACTTTCTCTTATATTTTGCAGAGATACATCTGCCCACCTCCCCATGGCAAAGGAGAAGAGAACTTTCAGAAAGAAAGTCAGTGACACGGACTGAATGAAAGGAGGCACCATAATTGTGTAACTTTTTCTGTATAGACGGTCTAGCCTATCCACAGTTACAGAAGAAAGATTATTCATGTGTTTGAAAATGCTGCCTAAATGTGGATATTCATGCAACAATTATTCTCTAAAAAAAATCCTATCTGGCTCAAGCAATCACTGAACTGAAAATCTGGCATCTGACAGAATACACTGGGAAAATATCAACTTGTTCTCACACTCCTCCTCAACACAGCAGTGAAACAGCAGGCTCACTATTGCCTGTTGTCAGAGATGGCATCAGGATCCTGCTCATATCTTCTGTTACATTCTCATAGTTTATAAAGTCTTTTGAGAGCAATGTATGTCACAGTAACATCCTTTAATGTGGGAAATACCATTATACTCATTCTGTGGCAAGGCTATATATAAATGTCACACTCAGGCCAAGCTTAAAACTACTGAAATGTGCAGAACTGTCAGGGACTGTCAAACATCAGCACTATGCAGAGATACGATACATGGCCCATTCACAACTTTCGCTACTATTACTGTGAACCACATTTAAAGAGATGTGGTTCATTTTCTGTGAGATCTCCTGGTGCTGGGGACTTTATCCCCATTTCATCACAGTGTTTGCCAGTCAGTTTTTCACTTTAGAAAATATGTGTTAAAACATTCACACAAAGTCCCAGATACATAGTCTGTATACTGTTTGTAAACTCAACCTATTTTAATTTCATTCACGGCATCATCTTTTCTCAGAACACAATTACATATTTCAAATTTCAGAAATATATTTTATATATATATATAAAGTTATATTATAACTTT
>VWYI01002289.1:4521-24055 GCA_013399455.1 Anthoscopus minutus
AGAGAAAGAAAAATGAAAATAAAAATCAGATCTCAGCGAGTTCGCGCTAAATTGTATAAAACTTTTTGGTGTCAGAGTCTCCACCAGTTCAGGGTGTGCAGGCAGGGCAGGGAGGAGGAGATGGGATTAAAAGACATGGCCAGGTAATTAAATTCACTAAAATGGATATTATATATATAAAATGGATATAATATTTAAAGGTGTACCTGGATAATCTCCCTGATGGCAAAAGGACGCTCAGTTCCTGCACAAATCAAAGCAGAACTCAACACGCACTCTAAATTCTAATTTTAATCTGAAGAACCCCACCCATGCAGCATTTGCAGGCAGGGGAGGGGATGAGGAGATGGGAATAAAATACATGGCCAGGTAATTAAATTCACCAAAATGCTTAAATGTTTATCTGGATAATCTTTCTGATGGCAATAGGAGGCTCAATTCCTGAAAAAAAAACAAACCAAAAACAAAGCAAATCAAAGCAAAACAAAGAAAGAAACACAAACCTCCCCTCCAAAATGACCAAAAAACCCTCAACAAGTTCAGTCTGAATTGCATAAAGTGACATTTTAGTCTCAAAAACGCCACCAATGCAGGGTGAGCAGGCAGGGGAGGGGGCCAGGAGGTTGGATTAAGACCCCCAGCCAGGTAATTAAATTCCCTAAAGAGTAATTAAATTTGCTAGAAATTAAATGTCTACCTGAATCATCTCTCTGGTAGCAAAATGATGCTCAGCTGCTGGGGAAAAAAAAAAAACATTCAATAAATTAATTCTAAATTGGATAAAGTGACTTTTTAATCTCAAAAAACTCCACCAATGAGGGTTTGCAGGCAGGGGAGGGGGCGAGGAGCTGGGATTAAAGCATCTGGTGAGGTAATTAAATTCCCTAAAAAATTTCAAAGTTTACCTGAATCATCTCTCCAGTAGCAAAAGGACCCTGGATTCCTGGAAATAAAATAAAATAAAATAAAATAAAATAAAATAAAATAAAATAAAATAAAACGAAACGAAATAAAATAAAATAAAATAATAAAATAAAATAAATAAAATAAAATAAAATAAAATAAAAAGCAACTATAAATAAAATATCAACTAATTCACTCTGAATTGTATAAAGGGATTTTTTAAACCTCAGTACGGTTAGCAGGCAGGGGTGAGGGCGAGGAGCTGGGATTAAAGCATCTGGTGAGATAATTAAATTCCCTAAAAAATTTTAAAGTTTACCTGAATCATCTCTCCGGTAGCAGAAAGATCCTCAATCCTTGGGGGGGGGGGGAAAAAAAACCAAAAACCCCAAATAAAATTTCAACAAATTCACCCTAAATTGTACAAAGGGATTTTTAAACCTCAGCAGGGCTTGCGGGGGGGGCGAGGATCAGCGATTAAAACATCTGGCCAGGTAATTAAATTAAATTCAATCCCCGGCACGGTTCGCTCCCCAGAGCGTCACCCCCATAACTGGCGGCCCCGTCGGGCGGTGGCACCGGCACCGGCAGCGCTCAGCCCCCGCTGCTGCCCCCGCTGCCCCCGCAGCTGCCCCGGCCCGGGCCCCCAGCGCCGCCGCAATCAGGGGGTGACTCTTTAATCACGGGGACAGCGCCCTGCAGCTCGCACGCGCCAATTAAAGCTAATTGCAAACGGCAGTAATTGCGCGGCGGGCCCTGGAAACTGCTGCGGGGGTCTCGTCCCCGGCAGCTGGCGGGAGTGGCGGGGATATTTTGACAAGTTTGGAGCAGATTTCCATGGGATACCGAGGAGCTGCTCTGTTTTCTTTGGAGTCGTTGGTCAGGAAATGGGGATTGTGAAAGGTCAGGCCTGGCAGGGCAGGGCAGGGGTGGAGGTGTTGTTCAAGTCCTGATCCGCAGGGATCTGTTTCCAGGAGAAATCCTTCGGTCCCTCGCTTGGGACATTCTGGGCGATCCCTGAGCAGGAGAAAGGGAAGGAGCGATCCATTGGGACGAGTGTTTGATCCTCCTGCGAGGTGACACCCCCAAAATGTCCCTCTGCTCTCTGGGATCATCCGGACACCCGGGGAGTCGGGGTGGAGGGACCCGGAAAACTCCAACAGCTTGGCTGGATCTCCATCGCACCCCGAGCTTCGCGCTGGAACTTTTCACTCGCAACACCGGGCTCGAAACGGCGACGCTCCCGCGGCGTCTGCGGGGTCAGCGAGGTGCGAGCGGCACCCAGAGCGCAGCCGGGGCCTCTCGGGGGCTCGGCGGGGTTTGGTGGCAGGAGCGCAGGCTGGGACGAGCCGGGATTGTGCCACCTGCTCCCATACGGAGCCATCTGGGAGCGCCGTGCCCAGCGCCGCCCTCCCCTCCCCGCGCTCCCTTTGGGCTCCGGCGCTTCTCGTCCCCGCTCTGCCCCGCGTTTGGTAACCCCAAAAAGCTCAGCAGAGCCGAAAACGCTGAGGTGAGAGCAAATCCATCCCCTGCAGAGGGAGAGCTGGCCTGGGGAAACTGGAGGATCCCTAAAAAGGCTCAATCCCGGTTTTCTCCATCACCTCCTGCCACGTGCGGCCGATCCGGGCTCGTCCCTCATCTCGTGGGACTTTCACCCCTAAAAGCATTTGGGGCTGGGTTTCAAAAGGTGTTTTTGTTGTCACAAACTGGGCAACGTTTGGAAATTGCTCTTTTATTTCCCATTTTAATGTTTAATTCTGCTCGAAATGAGAGCTGACGCTTCTGTGTTGTAGCTGCATTCATGTGCTGCTGCAGAATAAAATTAAATGTGATTATGAGCAGTTGTAGCATCAGTTTTACCTTTTTTATATGGCCAAGTGCAAAAAGGAAATAAAAGCTGGGCCAGGCTTGCCCTCACTCGATGTTGTCTTTGTGCCTGCGATATTTCAGAAGTGTTGGTCCCACCACAGCAGCTCACCCCTAAAACAACATTGGGGGGCTTCAGAGAAACCAGAAAACGAAACTAAGTATAGAAAAAAGAGAGAGAAATCGAATATCTCTGAGGCAGATACAGAGCAGTGCAAACTGAAAGGGCACAAGAGTTGGCTGAAACTTTTAAATCCCTTTTTCTTCCTTTTTAAAATGAAATTATTGCGAGAAAGAAAATTAGCGAGACTTGGCATTTATGGGCATTGCAAATCGGTGCTTTTAAAGAGGGAATCCAAGAGAAATCCCCTTTAAAACACAAAGAGAGAAGCAGATTTATTTTATCCCCACTCAAACACCACCGAAGCGGCAGCTGAGCGACGCAGATGAGCCAGAGTGGCAGAAACCACTTTGGGGGCTGATTCTCGCACAGAAATCATTTGCTTTTGGGAGTCTTGGGGGCTCCTTTAATGAGATTAAAAGCGCTGGATGTGCTCAAGCACCACAGGACCCTTTTGGGGTGCCCCAGGCGGCGGGGACAGGGCTGTGCCCTGGCAGATGCCATCGCGGGCACCCAGCGGAGCCAAATCCATTCCCGGGGCCATTCCTGGTGCCGCTCCAAGCTGCCAGAGGAGTTTATGCTCGCATCTCGTGGCTGTCTCCAGCTGCATCTGTCAGCACAGCCCTCCTGGAGGCCTTGCCATGGTGGGGGACAGGGCAGGGGGAAGGAAAAAACGCCATTTAAAATGAGCAAATAATAAATCTCCATAAATACCCATAAAACTCCATCATCTTCACTCTCAAATCCGGGCTCCTCCAGCCTTGTCTGTGCAAAACCTCCCCAGAACCCTTTGGGGGGCAGCTTTTGAAGTGTTTTTAACACACAGGGAAAGAACACACGAGAGAAACTTGGCACGGAGTTTGTCCCAGGCAGCCAAGTTGGGCATGGAAAAAAAAAAAAAAGTCGACAATAAAAGGTCATTTCTCGCCAAGTTTTAGTAAGTATTCAATATCTACCTTCTTTTCCCCTGCTCTTTGCTTAGTTATTGGCCAACTTTATGGAAAACACTGAAGTGGATTTATTATAATTGGGGGTTTTTCTCCTTTCTTTTTTGGACCAAGCAGAAGTTCTTGCGAGCGATAATTGAGTTATGGCGAAAGAGGAGCAAAGACAGGGGGTTAAAGGATGCAGCATCCAAAAAAAAAAAATCCCCTTTTCCACACCATTCTTTAAACTCCAACGAGTTCCTGAGCCCCAGTGACCTAATCCTGCTGCTATTTATGATTTCTGAAATTATTTATTATAGAGTCTGTCCCGAAGTGGAAAATTCCCGGTGCCGATCCCATTTTCAAGCGGGAATCCAGCGAGTCAGTTGGGATAACAGACCCGCCGCGGTGAGGAGGGGGATTTTCATGGAATGAGCGTTTCCATCCCGCTGGATCACACAGGAGGCGCTTCGCAAGTGGCTCCCAAGGCGTTTTTCCAGCCCTGTGGCTGGGTGGCAGCTCCTCTCTGGGATGGCTCCGCTCTGTCCCAACCTGTTCCAGGCTCCTTCCTTGCCCCCAGGAATTCCAGGTGGATGGGTTGATTAGGAGAAAGCTCCTGGATGACGTAAGTTGGGTTTTTAATATCCTGCTCTGCCTCATCCCTCCCTTTATTTTCTTTTTTTTTTTTTTTTGGAAAGGCAGAGTTTAAAAAAATTGATTGAATGGAAATATGGGGATTTTTTTTTCACCTCTGAGACCTTAAGTGGAAGTGTCCTCATCATCTTCCGAAGGCTGTGGAGTTTTTTGTCTGGATCTTCTGGGATATCTGACCTGGAAATGGGCAATTCCTGCTTGGATCAGCCCAAAATTCTGGGTGACCTGGAGCAGATCCTCTGAAGTATCCAAATAATTCTGGGATGTTTTGGTGCAAGGACACAGAATCTGCATGCAAGATGACCCAAGATTTGAAAATCTGACCACCTACATGAAAGAAAAGGAGTTGGGAACGACAGAAAAAAGGGATAAAAAACAGATTTGAAGATGAAAAGCGAAAAAAGAACCACAAGCCTGGGACTGACAAGAAGTTTATGAGCTGCAGGTTTGGGCTGAGTTTAAACAAGAGTTTCCTTTCTGCCTCTTGTCAATTAAGGAGGCAATTCCTTTCCAGGTGGAGCAGATATTCCATTTTCCCAAATTCTCTAGAAAATGTCCTTCCAAATCCAATTTTTTTACTTTTTTTTAACAAGTGCAAATTTTCCCAGATGCTTTGACCTCTTTACAATTTTCTTTTGTCATTCCACCAAATAAGGACTGAAGCAAGAAGAACCTAAAAAAGGATCCATTCCTATTTATGCTGCTGGAAAAAGCAAAATTTATTCTGTTTGGAGAGACCTATTTTTTTATGGAATAGAAAATATTCCTGGCCAAAGGAATTGTGCAAAGGGTGCTTTCCCTCCAGGAATACTTCATGGCACAGTCAGCTCCAAGCCCGTGATGGCTGAAAGGATGGGATGGGATGGGATGGGATGGGACAATGGGATGGGATAATGGGATGGGATAATGGGATGGGATAATGGGATGGGATAATGGGATGGGATAATGGGATGGGATAATGGGATGGGATAATGGGATGGGATAATGGGATGGGATAATGGGATGGGATAATGGGATGGGATAATGGGATGGGATAATGGGATGGGATAATGGGATGGGATAATGGGATGGGATAATGGGATAGCAGAGCCCAGCCAGCTGTCAGGATTGCTCATTGTGAATCCACAGGAGTCTCCATCCTTGGATTTGGCTCCCCATGGATGGAACAGCAGCCACCAGGCGCTCACAGCCCAACAAGCCTTGGCGAGCCCAACCTGTGCGAGGTGGGTGTGGCCATCCCTAATTCCAGCCCTTGGGGAGGACTTCCATGGCCTCCCATCCCGAGCCCATGGGAAGCCCATTCCACGCTGCTCAGATGGATTTGGGAGCTGGCACAGCTGGTTCCGAGCCCCAGGAAAACAAACAGGGTGAGTAACGCCCGAGTCACGCTGGGTGAGGCGTGTGGGGACTTGGGCTGGGACAAATCCCCGGGTGATGCCACCGCAGCCTCAAGGAATTGTCTCTGGCGGTGCTGACGGTGCTGCATCCATGAGTTCATCCAGAGAAACACCTACAAGTGAGGCCATGGGAATATCATCTGAAAATCCTGCTATCCCTGGGGAATCGTCACCCTCAGCTCCCCAAAAATAGTCCCAGAGAGCTGCCCCCAGCCCTCACCACTGAACAGGCTGCTGAACTGGCCATCAAACTGCCCCCCAAACCAGTATAAACCAGTATAAACCGGTATAAACCAGTATAAACCAGTATAAACCAGTATAAACCAGCTTATTGTGGCCTCTCAGCTGGTCATTCTATGCCACGTTCAGGTTTTAACTGATTTGCATCAGGGGGAGTGACTTAAGTGAAGCTGCTAAAAACATTTTATGGTTGGGAAAGCATTTGATGGTTGGGCTTGATGATCTTAGAGGTCTTTTCCAACCTTAACAATTCCACGATTTCCAGCGGTCCCAGAGCCCTGGATGGATCTCCTGAAGAGAATCCAGCCACTCCCTCATCCCTTGGGCTGAGGGGACTCT
Organism: Anthoscopus minutus; assembly: GCA_013399455.1. Classification (NCBI taxonomy): domain Eukaryota; kingdom Metazoa; phylum Chordata; class Aves; order Passeriformes; family Paridae; genus Anthoscopus; species Anthoscopus minutus. Next base: position 10,968 of record VWYI01002289.1, read on the forward strand.
GAGTCTCTCCCAGGTGGAGACTCCCAAAGATCAGTGGGACATCTCACCTGGACCAAGAACCTGGAGCTCTCCAGCCTTTCTGAGTCACTGTCACCATCTCAAGCCACCTCAGAAGGGAATTTCTCCCGGGCTCTGTCAGCCCTGCTTGGGAGCCCTTGGTGGCAGTGCTGTTTTTGTGGGCCTCAGGCTGGGTTAGACCTGGAGAGAGATCTGCACCGACTTTAGAATTTATAAATTGGTTTGGGAAGTGAAGGCCTGGGCACCCCCAGGAACTGGCAGCTCCTCAGAAGCTGCTCCAAGCCTTTGTGCTCAGCCTTTGCCAGTGGTAAATTACAAAGGACGGACTCAGCTGAGGACAAAATGTAATTAAACATCGACATTCCAAAGGAATTACCGAGAACTGGGTGACTAAACCCCGCTGCTGATCTGGACCTAAACCTGGAGCAGGATACAACAGACCGAGAGATGCAACACACACCTTTGCCAGCGGGTTGCACAATCCCACACTCCTACGGCTTCCAAGAACATCTCCGGCCCTGGCTGCTGCTCCCATGGGCTGATGGCATCACCAGGAGGTGCTCATTTGTTCCAGACGGTGAAAGTGGCACAGGCTGGAAGTTTCCCATGAGGAGCGAGGCCGATCCGTGTGTCACGCGGCCCTGCTCCCCCACACGTGGCCCTGCAGACGTGGCACTAAATTTAGGACTTGCACACGAACTTGTGAGCAGGCACCACAGCCTTCCCTAAAAGAGGGAAAAGATCCTTGCTCCTTGGCAAGGACCACGTTCTCCCAGCTTTTCCTCCGTGCGTGAATCTCCCACCTTGTTCACCCCACAGAGGAGCTTGGATTTGGTGGCAGGACAGCAAAGTGAGAAGGGAAGTTCCCTTTTCCTTGCCCTCACTGAATCCCAGCACAGGGATTTACAAGCTTTCCTGGCAGGAATTCGATGCCAAGGTGAATTTCTGCAAGAGAGAAGGGGACACATGAGGAAAAAGGAAGGAAGGTGATGGTCAAGCCTCTCTGACCTTCTGGTGGGGATAAATCAAATTTATCCCAAACCTATGGGCAAACAGCAGAGCTTTAACCTTGGGATAATGTCCAGAAAGCCTGGCTGAGATCCTGAGAGCAGTGTGAGAACTGGCCGGGCTAAACAGAGCATTTTGCTGTTGTTTTCTAAAATATTCATAAGGAGATGGGCAAAGTTCCCCTGTTTACCTCAGGCCAAAGGGCTCTCCTGCAATTCCTAACATGGAAAAGGAGATGGGAGGGGAGAAGAAACCTCAGAGAACAAAAGTGGTTTGGCCCTGCTGATTAAAGCCAGTTTGTGTTTCCTCGGGAAAACCTGGGTTTGCTCAAGGTTTGCTCAGCTCCAGGCTCTTCCATCCACATCAGGTTTGGTTTAAAGACTCTGGAGTTTATGAACCCATTCATTTTGTTCATGAAGGTTTCATAGTAACGGTGCCTGGGTTTTTCACGCAGCGCTGCCCAGCCACGTGTCTGGAAATGCGCTGCAAACGGGCAGCTCGGGGTCAGCCCCGTGCTGGAGATGGGGAAACTCCAGCGGAATCCAAGGAAGGCAATTCCTGAAAAACAAAGCCAAAATCAGGCCTTTAGCTGGAGCTTCAAAAAACTGGAGTGAGAGCCTGAAAAACACTCTTGGGGGCAATTCAGCAAGGGACAAATGGAAAAGGGTTTTGTGGAGTGGAAGGGGAAGGATTGACGTGGGAATGATCAGTGTGGGAATATCAATATGGGAATATCAAAAAGTGGGAATGATCAGTGTGGGAATGACCAGTGTGGGAATGATCAATGTGAGAATATCAGTGTGGGAATGATCAACGTGGGAATATCAATATGGGAATGATCAACGTGGGAATGACCAATGTGGGGATGATCAGTGTGGGACTATCAATATGGGAATATGAGAATATCAATATGGGAATATCAAAGTGGGAATGATCAGTGTGGGAATATCAATATGGGGATATCAAAGTGGGAATGATCAGTGTGGGACTATCAATATGGGAATATGAGAATATCAATATGGGAATATCAATATGGGAATATCAAAGTGGGAATGATCAGTGTGGGAATATCAAAGTGGGAATGACCAGTATGGGAATATCAATATGGGAATATCAAAGTGGGAATGACCAGTGTGGGAATATCAATATGGGGATGATCAGTGTGGGAATGACCAGGGGAGCCTGGCGTGTCTCACCTGTGGACAAGGAGTCATCCCTGCTCCCCTGCCACCACAGGCCCCCATCCAGGTGCTGCTGAGCCCATGGAGGGATCCCCAAAAGGAGCACCCGGGAGCCCTGGAGGTGCCAGCACCATTNGGGAGCCTGGCGTGCCTCACCTGTGGACAAGGAGTTGTCCCTGCTCCCGTGCTGCTGAGCCCATGGAGGGACCCCCAAAAGGAGCACCCGGGAGCCCTGGAGGTGCCAGCACCATTCCCGAGGAGCTGCTGGCAGGCAATGGATGAAAAAGTGGGAAAAGATGCGAGCCAGAGCCTCCAGAGCCTCCGTGGGGTTCCGCTGCTGCGCTGCTCCCCGGGAAGCTGCCCGTGGAGCATCCCACGGAGCCACACATGCATCCCATTCTCCCGGGCCAGGCCGGGATTTCCAGAGAAATCCGGGATTCCCAGAGAAATCCCGGATTCCCACAGAAATCCCGGATTCCCGACCTTCCCAGCTCGGAGCTGGGGCTGGCAGGCACGGGAGGGGAGCAGGCTCCCAGCAGCGGGCACGGCTCCTCTCGGCAGGGATCGGCCCAGGTTTCAGCCCCCGGCCGGGCACATGCGGGCCCCATGGCACACAAAGCCCTCCCGCCATCCCAGGCCTGTCTGCAGCTGCTCCTGGTTAAAGAAGGAAAAACCCTCTGGAAAAAGCCTCAGGCAAGGCTCCCCACGCCGTCCCCAAATTCCCCGGAGGCGCTGGATTCAGGCTCTGGGTGCTCATCCTTGGGCTGCTCCTCTCCTGACACTTTCTCACCTGGAACTCACTGGCACAGGGAAATTCCTTCCTTTTTTATGCTCTCCCAGCTCACTTTATCTATCTTGAGTTATTATTTATTATTATTTATCTAAATTTATTTTGAATATATTAGTATCTTTTAATAGCTATTAGTATATTTAAATAGCTAATAGTATTTTTATATTTATATAAATACTATATGAAAATTTATCTATATTTAATAGCTAATAGTATATTTAATAAATTATATATTAAATCATTTCAGCGCTGTTAGAAATCAACCCAAGCATTTTGAGAGAGGAGATTTTCAGAGTTTTTAATCCAAAATATCTTTTTTCTGTGAAAAATCAGCATTTCCTCTCTTTCTTTTAGGAAGTGGAAGCTAAAGCCAGAAAATGTGCGATTTAAAAAACAAAAGGGAGAAGTTAATATAGCAAAAACTCTCTTTCTCTTGTTTTTGGGGTGGGAATTAAGAGGTGGTTTTTGGGGCCTCATAAGTGAAGTAACAGAGAAAGTATCAACCAAACTGGAGGCGTTTCCACCTCACATTCCTAATATAAATCCGTGAAATTCTAAAATGGATCCTGGAGAAGATTTTAATTCCTTCAGATTCTCCCTCCCACCTGCAGTCAGCGTTGCTGCAGGGAGCGTCACCCCCCAGCCGGTGCTGAAATCCCATCACTGGAAATCAGCTGGAATTTCGAGGAGGGGAGGAAAAGGTGGGAAGAGGATTCCCATCTGCTCAGAGCTGGACCAACGCTTCCCCATCCGGATCCCCCAGCACCTCGGGGGGCTCTCGGATGCTGCGGGTCCTGGGAGCTTCTCCTCCCTAAACAAACAAAGCCAATTAATTCAGGGCAGAGCTCAGGAGCCGTTTTTCCCCAAAGTCACCTCCCAGCACCATCAACAACATTTTGCTTCACACATTCTGAGTTCACCTGGAAGGATGAGTCTGAATTTCCAGCTTTCCTCTCCCCTGGAAGCCATCAGGTTTTCCACAGGTTTGTTTTTGTGGTCCAAGCTGCTTTGTTGCCCTTCCAGCTGCTGCCTCCCCTGCTCGTGGCTCGGGATTTATCCTGCCCTCTGCTCCACCTGGAGAAGGAACAATCCTGCTCCTAATCTCAGTTAATTCAGTTAAAACCAGACCCCGCTCTTTGAAGCTGCCAGCAGAGCTCGTGAGAGGAGAAGAGCAAAGGAAAATGTAAAAGAGAAACACAGAAAGGAAAAGATATTGAGAGGGAAAGAGATGCTGAATGGCAAGAGGGGAGTTAATGAGAGCCAGAAACACCCGTTGGAGAAATGTTGATTTTATTTAGCATTAATTGCAGGAAAGAGCCTATAAAGTGTGGTAAAAAATTATTAAGTACCACTCTGCAATGCCAGCTTTGTGCCAGCCATCCCCACGAAACAGGTGTATTATTCCTAGTTCCCAAGGTATAAATAAATAATTGCTTTTCCACATCTTTTTTTTTTTTTTTATGATGGCATTTCATTATTTTTTACTGCCATATTGTTATGGCTCCAGCTCCAATTCCAGAGTGGATTTGGGTGGGAACACGTGCGCCTGTGCACGTAGGGATGTGTCCGTGGGCTGGCACCAGGTGGCTCAGGTGGCAGCTGTATCCAACAGGGCATCCCAGCCACTTTTCCTGAGGGAATGGGGGTTTTGGGGGATAATCCCCCTGCTTCACCTCAGAACCATCTCAGCCCAGTTATTTGGATGTCAGGGATGCAGAGCTGGGCTTTCTCCAGCTCCTCTTTGCACGTTTTGGGATCAGAAAAGGAAAATAAACGCTGGATTCCACCCCAATTTTCACTTTCCCCTCACGATCTGCCCAGGATTGTTCCATCAAGGCTCCAACACCGAGTCCCAACCAAGGACAGATCCCATTTTTCCTGGGCAATGTTTATATCAGCGTTTTGGGGTTGTTTTACCCAACCTCACCCTTCCCAAGGAGACTCAGCAGGGAGATAAGCCCTGGATGAATTTTCCTGGCAAAGCCTCGCCCCAGACGGGGCCACCAAGGACGCCGAGGGAAGCGGCGATTCCCTGGAAACGCCTGGGTCCAAGCCGTGACCTGGAACCGTGGGCTCTGCAAATACCATAAATCTGCAGCTCCCATCCAAACCTCTGCAAGGTTCAGTGCAAACAGAGAAACTGCCAGGGAGTCCAAGCTGAGCTTTAATCCAGCCCCGCGCTGATTTATGGCCTCAGGTGGAAACCCTGGAACGCCACGGGTCCAGCCCCAAAGCCCAGGCTGGGTGGTGGCCCCAGCCCAGGGGTGGCTTTGTGGCGCTGGGACAGCCAGGACACGGCCCAAAACCACCCCAGCAACCTTGGCCACCTTCCAGAACATTCTCACAGGCAGTAGGACACACAATTATTTATCCCAACCTAAAAAAATGAGAGGAAAGAGGGAATGTTTCAGTCCCAGGAATCCAATTTTGCCAGAGGCAGGGATCATCATCCCTACAGAGCATTAACAAGGCCATTCCCTCTCCTTTCCCTGATCCCCCTTATCCACCTGCACATCCACTTGGAAAGATAATGAACATGACAAGAATTGGGGTAAGACCCCAGGTGGCACGGCCGAGGTGCCGCTGCTGCACAGCCCTGGGGACACCCACGTAACCGTTCTCATCCAGGCCTGGAATTCTGAGCTTCTTTAATGAGTTTGGCCGGGAAATTACTGGGAGAGGGGGGAGATTTCTGCGCTGGGGCTGTTTGGCGAGGCAGCCACCAAGAGCTGCGAGGCTCCGTGCTGAGGCGGGCTCACAGCTGGAACATCTGCATCCCATCCCCGTGCCAAGCTCCTCTTTCTTCCAACACTTTCCACACCCCCTCTGTTTGCAAGGAAATCTCCAAAGGGAAACACAGCATCAGGAGTTGTGACCAGAAAGGTGATCCCAGGCCCCCGTTATGGCCACACCTGCGAGGCATGGAGGCTTTTCCAGCCCGGATCCCCTCGTGGCCCAGGCTCCCGGTGGATCTGCCAGCAGCCCTGAGCTAATTAACCACAAAGCAGACTGTTCACAGCACCCTGGAGGGGTCTGGGTCACCAGGAAATGAGAAATGAGCGCTTGGATGGAGATTTGGGGGAATTGGAGAAGATGACTCTGGGTGTGCAGTGGCTTTTCCAGCCCGAGCTCCTCTTGTGGTGCAAGTTTCCACTGGATCTGCCGATGGCTCTGAGCTAAAAAAACACAAAGCAGACTGTCCACAACACCCTGGAGGGGTTTGGGTCACAGGAACTGAGAAATGGGCACTTGGATGGCGATTCTGGGGAACTAGAGAAGGTGATGCTGGGTGTGCAACAGCCCCGAGCAGCCAGGGCTGGTGAGGAGGGCAGAGGCTGTGTCAGGACCAGGATTCCAAGAGGAATTGAGGTGCCAGGGATGGGACAAAGTGAATTTCTCCTTCTTGGTTGGAGCAGAATCACAAGCTCTCATTCCAAGTGTTTGTGCCGTGGTTTTCTCCCACTTCACGCTGAAGGGGAGCGACCACGCAGAGCTCAGAGAAGAAATCATGAAATCATTTCAGCTGGAAAAGGCCTTGGTGACCTGGAGCCCAACAATCCCCCAGCACTGCCAAGGCCACCATTCAACCACAGCTGCACGTCTGAACCCCTCCCCAGATGGAGACTCCTCCATGCCCAGGGCAGCTCCTCCAGGGCTTGAATCCTGCACCTGGCACTGGGCACTAAAGCCAACATTCCAGCATTTTCCACAAATTCCGAGTGCATCGCATGTAAGAATACAGACAGACACAGCCTAAAGCTGAAAAAGCTTTTGCTAATTTTCCCCCATCCCTGCTGGGTGCTGTCCCTGGCCCTGTCCCTTCAGGTGGAGATGCTCCAAAAAAGATCTCGGATGCTGAACAAGTTTAATTCACAGCAGAAGGAATTCATCACTTTATACCAAAAAAGAGTTCTTCAGGCAGATAGAACCTGGGGCAGCCTCCTGATTTCTCATGGATTTCTCATCCATGAGACAGCAACTGTTTCATGGACACAAAAAAAGCTGCTTGTACCCAGATCTTGTTAAAGCCTGACGTGTCCGTCCTAATCCAATCAAGCTTTGTCACAAAAAGAATCCAAAGGTTTCATTCCCCCCTCCCCACCAGAGCAAACCCAGAGACATTCCCAGCTCTCTCCCCTCAGAGGAAAAACCAATCCTGCACTGAAAGGGTTTCTGCAGGACCCACCTTGTAAAAGAAATGAGATTAGTAACGAGGCTTTTACCTCTTTTTTNAGACGGGGATTGTAGAGATGCTTTTTCCTCTTTTTTTTTTTTTTTTTTTTTTTTTTGGTAAATCCAAGTGAAAGCAAGAGTGTGACGAGGACCTGGGAGCGTGTGTGCCATGGAATATTCCTGCAGCACTCGGGGCTGTGGTTTATTTTACTGGTGGTGACTAGTTCAAGCCACATTTAGTCAATAAATATGAGATATGAGGTCACCCCGCCACGGAGCTGTTAGCCTGTCTACATCTCTCACAGCTGGGCAGTAACCTTTTAACTGGCGTCTGCCTCGGTGGGGAGTCTCCATAAAAACAGGGCCAGCATCCATTGCTCGTGGTGGGGGATCAAGGCCTGGGAGCAGCACGGGGCTGAGGGGAGAGAGGGAGAGCTCAGGGCTCTGCTCTGTCCCTCCTGTCCCTGCTCTCCAGTCCCAGCTGTCCCCTGGACCCAGGAGCAGCACATCCCGCATCCCAGAGTTTCACAGGGAGTCTCGCCGGGTTTCACACAGAAATGGGCCAAGGGACAGAGTTTTTCTCCTGTTTCCAGCCTTACAGGACTAACCTGAGTCAAACATTCCCAGGGGGTTAATCGTCCCTTTTTTTACGTAAATTAAACTTACTTTAAAAGGCAATTCTCCTTTTCCCAAGCAGCTTTTCCTCACTGCCTCTGCTGTGGGACGAGGAAGACGCTTCCCTGGTTTCCGAGCTGACCACCAAGTCCTGTGTAGAGGGAGCATCCCTGATTCCAGCACCAAACCTTCACCCCGGCACGTGCTGCAAGGAGAGCAAAGCGTCCATGAACGTCCCAAGGAAAACTGGGAATAAACACTGCACGATGGTCCCAATAAATCTGGGAATGCCTGGGGCATCCTCAGCTCTGCTCCTGCCCAATTTGAAAGATCCAAGGGATCTCCAGGAGTTGTTCCTGTGCCCACCCTGGTGCCCATCCATCCCTGCCACAGTTCCTCCGAGGCCTCCAGAGCTGGTGGCCACCATCCCTGAGAGGTGCCGAGTGTGGGAAGGCAGCTGGGCCCAGTCCAGGCATCCAGGGACTGACTAGGGATGGAATTTGGGAGTGGATATGATGGGAAGAGCCGGAGAAGAGAAAGTCAAAGCAAAAGGGAGAGGCCAGGGTGGGGATCCAGCTGTGGACTAGACTCTGCAGCCTTAGAGCAGCTCTGTCCATGTGCTGGGACCTCAGTGGGACTCATCCTCGCCTGCACACCCAGGGAATCTGCCCCACAGCCCTCCAGGCACTGCACAGAGACTCTGAGCCAGGAAAGAGGAGCCTGGAGCTGCTGCCAGGGCTGGGGCAGTGCCCGGCTCCTGCCCCGGCAGCCGCGATTCCAGCCTGGCTCTCCCTGCCCAATGCCAGGGGATGGGGCCGGCTCCTCCCAGCTCTGCTGGAGCCTCCAGAGTCAGAACTGCTCCTGGAGCCTCTCCTGGAGCCTCTCCTGGATCCCATCCCAGCTGCCCTTTATGGGGCTGTAAAACCGCCAGGTCATGGGTGAGGCCAGCAGATGTTGGCCAGCATTGGCCTCTGCCACCTCCACTGCAGCTCCATCCCTGTTCCATCCCATTCCCATCCCAGCCCCATCCCTGTTCCATCTGTGCTCCATCCCAGCTCCATCCCCTGCGCAATCCCATTCCCATCCCATTCCCATCCCATTCCCATCCCAGCCCCATCCCTGCTCCATCCCTGCTCCATCCCATTCCCATCCCAGCTCCCCAGCTCCCTCCATCCCCAGGATCCCCACCTGAGGGCCAGCCCCCCTCAGCTGGACACGAGCACATGGAAAGACAGAAGTGCAGCAGAACAGGACAGACAAGGAAATAAAATGTCCCTAATTCGGAGCTGCCCACCTCGGGGATGCTCAGAGGCACAAACCACCCCTGCACCACCAGCAGCCACCCCAAACACCCCCAGCACCCACCTGCACCCCCCAGCCCCTCGAGGCACCAGGGGCTCGAGCCCCACACAATTATCAGACCCCATAACAAGTAAATAAAACTGTAATGCTGGGCCCAGGGACAAGAACAACACGAACCAGCCCTGCTCCCACCCACTGAGCACAGCGAGTGTGTCACCCTCCTCTGTGTCATGGCTTTAAAAATATCTCTAAAAAGATCTCTTTTTTTCTTTTTTTTTTTCCCTTTTCTTTTCCTATTTATTTATATTTTTGAAGGCCTGACTCGACCAGGTGGAAAAAGTTTGCATCAGAGCCGGGGCTGAGGATGGTGACGGGCGTCTGCTGGTTTGACGTGAAACAGGAGGAAAAGGGGGAAAGAAAAGGAAACTCTGCAATTCCATGTGCTGTGCCCAGAGGTGTGGCCACTGGCACGGCCCAGGCTGAGCCTGAACCACACAGACAGATCCTCAGGGAGCTGCTTCCAGCGGGAACACACACACAGGGCAGAGCAGGATTTTGTGGGAGCAGAGGGATCAGGAGTCAACTGAAAGGCTAGAGGAAAATTTGGTCTCCCTGAGGGATCAGGAGTCAATTGAAAGGCTAGAGGAGAATTTGGTCTCCCTGAAGGATCAGGAGTCAATTGAAAGGCTAGAGGAGAATTTGGTCTCTGAAGGATCAGGAGTCAATTGAAAGGCTAGAGGAGAATTTGGTCTCCTGAAGGATCAGGAGTCAATTGAAAGGCTAGAGGAGAATTTGGTCTCCTGAAGGATCAGGAGTCAATTGAAAGGCTAGAGGAGAATTTGGTTCCCCTGAGGGATCAGGAGTCAATTGAAAGGCTAGAGGAGAATTTGGTCTCCCTGAGGGCTTCCCCCCGGGCTGGTCACTTTGCCCAGAGCTGTGTGAGGAGCTGGCAGCTGTGGGTGCCAACGTTTGATCCCAGTTTGGATCCACCAGGGAGTTTGGGATCCGCCCCAGCGGGATTGGTGGTGGGGACCAGCCCCACCAGCAGGAGCTGGAAGCTGCATCAGCCTCCAGCAAAGCCAGCAGCACCCCGAGGTCCATTGCACACCCCTCACCCTTTCACATTTCCCCCCTTTCCACTGCCTCCAATCCTTCTGCTCCTTCCCAAAAAACAAGATTGGAGGTTACGTTCAAACCCTGGACGTGCACAGCTCCAGCCTAAAGCATCCCCAAAATGCTGGAGCAAAGCTCGTTGGAAGAGCCACACGCAAACAGGGAAAGGATCACGGGCACGAGGGGAATTTTGCCAGTCGAGGGTCAGGAATTGCAGGTTGGGAACCAGCGGGAGCACAGGAGAGAGAAACAAACAGTTATGGGTAAAAAAAAAGGAAAGGTTGAATCCCTCTGTGTTCCCTTAGTCTGCCATACCAGCCTTGCCAAAATGGCTTTGGGTTCACAATTTTGAAGGATAATTGCACTTAAACAGGTCGTTCTTTGCAGGAGGAGTTGGAGCAGTGGAGCCAGGGGTCTGCAGCAGGGGAGGCTTCATTCCCATTCCTTTGAAATTCCTGGTGCACTTCTGGAGGAAATTTTTCCTTCCCTAAGCCACCACAAAGCAGCTTGTGTTTCTAGATTTTGTATTTAATTATCTTCATAAACTTCTCCAGAATTAATCCCCTATTTTTTCACCTTTTTCTTCCACACAGCTTTCAATATCTCCAGAAAATTTGGGTTTTTCTCCCCTTTCTTCATCTCATTCCTCAGCCCTTTGGGCTTCTCCCCACCATTCCCACCAACACTGATCTCCCAGGTACAAGAATATTCTCCCCTCTGTGGAAAACACACTTGAAATTTATGGCTGAGACAATCCCAGCTCCAATTATCACATTCTGGAGTCGGGTTTTGAGGTTTTGGTCGGGTTTTTTCAGCAGGACAAAAGCAGAGCCACACAACAACCACCTAAAAGCACTTCAGTGGTGCTGGAGCACTCTTGTCACCACGTGGGATGTGCCAAGCCACAGGAGATGTGACACAGCCACAGCTGCATTCCCATGGAAACTCATCCCTGAACCCTCCGGAGCTGTGGCTGGATCCCAACCAAACACTAAAATTCCCAAATTCAACACAATTTTGTCTTGCCCGACACAAAACATCAAGAGCCAGACAGTTTTGTTCCTGCCATACCCTTCAGGCTAATTTAATCCTGCAGGAAAATGGGTTTGGAGTCTATTTTTGAGTGTTTTTCCAGGATGGGAAGAGGATAATAACAATGCAAAGGGAGGCCCTGAGTTTTAAATCTCACCCCTTCATTTTTGTCCCTTCTTGTTTGTCCCACAACAGCAGCCTGGGACACCAAATCCAATTGCTTGGCCGCTGCAGGGCAGGAAAAACCAATGGAATGGTGCCTCCAATTCCGTGCTGTGGCTTTGGGGAGGTTCCGTGGCCGAGCTAATTTGGTGCCTTTTCCTGTTTTTCCACGGCAGGTACAGCAGAGAGGGAATTGCTGGGAATTTGAGCTGCTCCAGCAGCTCCTGGGCTGGAAGATTTGGGGTGCCACACCCAGCTGCAGCCCGAAGCAGTTTGGATGGGAGCTCAGAGGTCTTTTCCAGCCTCGAGGATTCCATGGTTGCGCTGTGAAGCAGCACAAAGGTGCAGCTGGATCCTGCAGGAGCCACGGGATGGGGTTGGATCCATGTGGAGCTTCCAGGAGCCCCTTCCTCAGCTCAGGAAGCACCTGGGCTGCAGAGCTGCCCCCAGCCCAGCGGCATCAGCTCCAGGGTTGTTCCCCAGGGAAAACCACGGGACATTCCCAGTTGGAAGGAACACACAAGGATCATGAATGGCCCATGCAGGGATCAAAGCTGTGGAGTTCTCAGCACCCTGAAACGCAGCAAATCTCCTCAAAGCCTCTGCCAAATGCACAAAACAAAAATTCTAAATGAAATATAAATAAATATAAATTAATATAAATTAATATAAATAACTATAACTATAGCTATAACTATAACTATAGCTATAACTATACATAAATATAAATATAAATATAAANAAATATAAATATAAATATATATAAATATAAATATAAATATAAATATAGATATAGATATAAATACATATTTAAAACATACACCAAAATATAATTATATATAAGAATATCTTATATATAAGAATATCTCATATATAAGAATACAAGTATAAATATAGATATACATATAAATATGAATATGCATGTGAACAATATGTATAAATATGAATATCAATATGCATATAAATATAAATACATGTGTACACACACTACATACATGTTTATTCATATTAAAAATTCATACAACATACACGCCCGTCGGATGAACTCCAAGGACAGTGATTTCCAGGGTTCTGGAACATTTTAATTTTTTTAGGAGGCAATGAATTGTCAGTGCCACTGACTGAGCCAGAGCCATGCCCAGCTCCTCACCCTGGCACCACAGACTCACTCCAGAGTCAGCAGCAGCTGCTCCCAAAAACCCTAAATCAAAGAAACTCCACTTCTAAACTTTGGGGGAGTTTGCCTAAAGGGGCCTCACTGCAATTTCTGTCGCAGCTCCCCTCTCCCAGAGCATCTGTGCAAATAAACACTTCCAGCAGCAGCCCCTCCCTCCCTCCCTGGAAAATGAGGAGCAGGGAGAGCCGCGGCCGGGCTGGAACATCTGCTGTCCCTGATGGGAGCAGCAAGGCTCAGCGCTCCCCGGGGCCCGACGGGCACGGATCTCAAAAACGCATTTCATCATCGGGGCCGCGATTTCAGCACCAGGCGCTGCCGTCACCAGCATCCCATCCACCCTGTGCTTCCGTGGCACTGCGGCCAGGGACTTCAAAAAGGACGGGATTAGGGTCTAATTGGATTTCTGGTCTCAATTAGGGCACGAGGGAAAGCAACTGCAGAGCTGACAGGGAAAGCTGCAGCCATCTGTAGCAGCACGTGGGGGATTTGCTGCGCTCCCGCCCCGCAGCGCGCAGGC
>VWYI01002291.1:0-13370 GCA_013399455.1 Anthoscopus minutus
TTAATTGCAGAAAATGTGTCTCAATGCATCACCTATAAGAATTCCCAAAGTGTGTAAGCTTTATAATTAAAATATTTTTAAAGGATTTAATACTTGTATAGCTTGCTAATAGTGATACTGCTGAACCCAACTTTTTATAGTCATCTTAAAGGATGTAAAAAAAAAAAGTAAACATTAGAATACAAAGATTTTTTAAAAAGGCTGAAATATCTGACAAACCTTTGAAATTAGGCCTTATCCTGGGATCATAGCTGAGCAATAGTCTATTCAAGATATTGCTGGTAGAATTAGCAGGTACTCTTGCAAGGTCTTCAGCTGATTGCTGTCTGTAAAAAAAGTCCATTAGTTACTATCCAGACAGAAACAACTGCATGCTTAAACTAAAGTGATTTTTAAAGTAATGCCATAAATGCCATTTCACAAGCAAAAAAAATGTTCATTATTTTCAGGTGCCACGCTGTACAGTCTTCCTTTCCTTGAGAAGTTTGAGTATTTTTGTGTTTTAAACACAAAAATACACTATTTGTGTAATAAACACAAACGGTCTCTGACATAATTCTTAACTTTGAAGTTGAAAGCAATAAACTGCAATTCACTAATTGTGAATTACAACACTACAAAACAAAACAAACAAAAATGTGATGATTTCTTCATCAGTAGAAAGCAGCCACCTGAACTATTTTTAGTGACTGTCTGATTAGGAACCTTAGTAAATTGACAGCCACTTTGTATGTGCCAAACCATGCAGAGGCTTTTGGCAGCCTCCTGCTCTCGCATGCCAGTGCCAGCTATTCCACCCAGAGCTGGAGGATTGCATAATCTCATTGTCAAGTGCTAATAAAAGCTTTGCTACAGAAAACAAAGCCTGGGACTCTCTGGATTTGCAGGGGGAATTTAAACATCTTCATTACTTTGCCATTATTGTGCTGAGTGTTAAATGAAAACCATTGCTGCAATCAAAAAGAACCTGTGACAGGTAAATGTAGCTGCAAGAGTACATGAAATTGAGTGTAATAAAAAGCAATACGGATGCGTCAGTGCCCTCCCCAGGTATTTTAAACACCAAGCAGGCTCATAATGGTATGCAAATGAATTTGTATGTTTCTAGAACCTGTTCAATCACTGTTTTGAGTTTTTAATTCTGCCTCATAATCACTTTTCCATCCCTTTAATGACTACTTTGCTGTCTTTCTGTTATTATAATTCAGTAACCAGGAATGTAAGCCATGTAAAAGAAGACAAACACCCTACAGAGGTCTAAGTCAAATGCATCAGCTTTATCACCTCTTGCAAACTAATGCATGAATGTATTTTAAAAAATTATTAAGTTTATTTCCTAAATGTTTTCCATAATCATCATCAGCTGCTGTTGCTTTTTTCACCCTGTAATTTCTTTCATTCATTATCCTCTCCCATACCAATGTCAGTCTGACAGACCTACAGGTTATTCTGTGTAACATCTCAGTTCATTGCTTTTTTTCTTCTCATTCTTCAGTTTCCTTAATGTCCTCTGGGATTTCTGCCTTATTCAAACATTTGTTGAAGAAAACATTAACTCTACAGAAGACTTTTGACCAGTTAAAAAAAACCAAACAAAACCCAGCATGAATATATTACACATCCTGATTTTAAAATGTCCCATTACGGTAGCTCCTGTTCAGAATTTTCCTTATTGATTACTGGGAAATCAATTAAATAATAAATGTCAGCGTAGTATGACATCAGCATTTGATTGAAAACTCGAGATGAGACCAGATCCCAGCCCCTGAAGAGCTTTTATTAATAATCTCATCTTTAAAAACACCTGGTTTAATTCAAACCATAACGGAAAAGGGAATCAGATCTACTGACTTGGTGGCACTCACTATGCCTTCCCAAACAGATTTGATCTTCTCAGTTAACATTAAACAGCTAAAACATTTATAAATAAAATTATGAAGGTGTTCCATATTATTAAAATCATGTCAAGCATTTATGACAATGTAACTGCATTTTATTATATCAGTCTCTTTGATACCCTTTGAGCATTTTATCATTCATGAAAAAAAAATCAGATTTCTATTTACCCTGCTGTATTCAAGATATTTCTGAAACATAAAGCTGCATATCTGCTTAGCTACTTTCTTCCATTTGCCTGATGTTATAAATGAGGAAAAACTCATAGCATTAAAATGGCACTAAATCCTCCTTGAAATTTTGGACCACCCAACAGTAATAAGCAGGATAAGCATGCATTCTAAAGACTACACAGAGATGTACCTACCAAGAACTATGTGTCCAGGAGGATAGCTTAAACTATAACATACAGGTAGAGAAAAGAATTCCAGACCAGCATTAAGTGACTGCAGTAAAAAATTCCCCCACCTCTTGCAGTAAATAGACTAAAACCTCTGTGATCTGTAACAACCACATAGGTGAACTAATTGTTCCAGCAGAAAGAACTTCTTCAGAGATAACTGGTCTTCTAATTAAAAAAGGAAGTGTTTACTTCTAGCAACATGTTAACTTCTCATTATGTATAGAGAACTATATGTCCTGTATACAATAAGCCTCTGCTAATTTAATATTAGAGTAATTAAAATAGGAATGTGTTCTATGTGTTCTTACTCCTTTCCTAATAATTGACAAATTCATTTCCAAACAATACTCTCAGGGCTGAGTTTACAAGTTTTTATATTTTACTTAGAATTGGATCATTCTGCAAAATAATTAATTTATTTCCTTATTTGGTCAGGCAGCTGGACTAGATGATCATTGTAGGTACCTTCCAGCTGAAATATTCTATTCTATTCTATTCTATTCTATTCTATTCTATTCTATTCTATTCCATTTCATTCCATTCTGTTCTGCTCCATTCCATTCCACTTCTACAATTTTAAGATGTGTTTGGTTTTCAGTGATGACCTTTACCAATGAAGAGGTTGCTACAGAAGTATCATAAACCATCTTTGTATGCTTTTTTTGCTGTTACCACTGGTTAGACCAAAGGAAAACAAAACGTTAAGATTATTTTCCATTTTCTAGGAAGAGCAATTCAGAAAAGAATGTTCATTTAGCTATTAAAAAGCCAGACAAATGCTCTGTATGCTGTGTTTTATCTGATACAGAAAGGTTCATGGCACTGCTTCCTTGCAAGTCACACATATGAACATCTAAAACATCAACATCAGATGTCTAAAAAAACTACATTCATAAAAGAATCACCTTAATACTGACAATAAGATTTATTTCTAAAATATGTATGTCCAGTAATGAAATATGAAAACAAATCCAAGCAACAACTAAAGAACAAACTTAAATACTTTTTTTTTATTTTTGTCATGTGTTATACAAAGAAGTTCATTAAATAATGAAAACAGTAACCTGAACCATGCAGGATAACATGGACACATAAATGAATTACAGATGCTCATAAAAAGTAATGAGGAAAAGGGGAAAAAGTTTGAGAAATTAAATGAGTGAGCAACAAACAGCAAAAGAAAGCCAAATACAGCTGACAGGTTTATTTGTCTCTTCGAGTAAGAGGAATGAAGTGGTAGTGTTGTGAGATCTGAGCTGCACTTCAGAAGTATGTTAATACAAATATCTGTTCAGGCTTTTTTGTTCAAAAGCCATCCAAAAACTGGGCAAGATAGATTTATTGGGAAGATAGTGATGGGAAGAAATAGCTTGCTGGTAAAGAACTACACAGTCACATCTTCCACAAGTCATTGGGTTGTGTTTTGAACTTATACCAGTGTATAAGTGCATTTGTCCTTATCTAAGACAAATCTAAGAACCAAGTGAAATACAATGACATTGGCTGCCTTGAGTTAGGAGGAGAAAGAGTTACTGAGATTCAGTAATTGCTACTTTGAAAGGTCACCTTGAAGTGGTTGAAATAGCTACTGGGAAAAAAAAGCTCTGCTGAGCATCAGTCATATTTTCACTGCAGTTCATCTACAGTGTGCTGTTATTAAACTACCATCATTGAACAGCACACAAGAAAACTTCACACAATGACTGGATTTGCTTCTGAGAGCCTTGCTGACCAAAATGCCTAAATTTCACCTGAAAATCAATACATCAGATATGCTCCTTGGGGCGAGTTAAGAAGTTAATGACACTTTTGGAGTGACAGATGAGCAAAAAGACTTCATGAGACAGTTAATGGGATGTGTTAGGTGCCTGGATAAAGAGGTTGGGACTATTAACGTGAGCCATTTACTTAGAGCCACAACCACCCCTGCTTAATTGGTCATTATAGAATGAATTAATGACAGGCATATTTGTATATTACATAAGACCAAAAGGATTTGAGCTCAGATCTGCCTTTCTAGAAGAATCTTACTTCTTTGTGCTGAAGGCTGAGTCCTGCATAACAACACTCACACTGAGAAGTTACTTACCATTTTTTCCAATGCAGCCTACAATTTTCCCACTTGTAAAGAGCTGGTAACTTAGATTTCCACTGGTTGCAGCATGCATTTTAATTTTCATACATTTATTTCAACCTGTGTTGGATGCATATGGAGCTGATGGAAAGCATTAAGAAACAGGAATGCAGCACCCTTCACAGTAACTGATGAGTTGTCACCAAGATATGGTGAATACCAACGGCAACAGAAGCCTCACAGTCATTATGAAGAAAATTTAAAAGCAAGTAATTGTAAAGCTAGAACTTTCCCTACCAAAAAGTCAACCTAAGTAACAATTCAAAAACCCCACACAACCAACATACAAAATACCCAAACCCAAAGTGATTTTTCTGTCTCTGAATAAATAAAAGGGGAAAAAACAGTATTCTTGCATACACAGAAGTATCTGCACTTTTACAGTGTCCTTACAATCCAGAGAGAAAACAAAGTGCAGTTAGTCTTTTGCTATAACAGAAGTTAAATGGGTGAAATGCCTGGTCTTTTGGAGGTTATACCTGGTATCACTGATAAATCAAAGAATTGCTTTACATACTGTATTTCACAGAATATGCAGTAAGGTGTTCATCTCCCACTACAGCTCTACATATTTTATCACTGCCTTTGAAGATCATGATCAACAACTTAACTTGATGGCAGCAGGTAATTATTTTCATTATTCACTAACCAAAATCCAGAATTTTAGATAAGCAGATATGCATAACAAGAGGAAGCATGTATTACAGTTGGTTTGAAATTTATATAGCTTTACATTTGTGTTGGGCAAACGTGTCAGAAGACATTGTATCTCTATAGGTCATCATGACATTTATTCTCTCAGAGCTCACAGAAGTTACAAGGAGCCCTTTGCACAAGCAGTGCTACAGGAGGAAAGAACAGAAACAATGTTCTCCACAAAAAGGAAGGAAAACTTTTTCATAGTTCTAGATTACTGACAGGTAACAATATGTATTCCAACTCACAGTGTTATCTCCAGTAAAATTTCCTTTATGATGCTGAAACCACAGATTTCACTGCAATTTATTTTATCTACATGATGGAAACCGACATTTTAGTCATATAATGTGGCTGTCTACGCATGAGAAAAGTAAAAATAAGTTTTGGGAAACATAATATCTGTTATCCCACCGTATATTTTAGTACAATTTTCCTGACATAAACTATCAGTGTTCTGATTTGCAGGCATCTGATTTTTTGAGTGCAATAACTCTAAGAATAAAAACAAGTTAATACATATCAATAACATACTATATAACTCTTCTGAGTGATCTCTCTGATCTCTAGAATGTTTAATAGCTACATTTTCAAACTGTGCAAGGTGACATACCTATTCCTAAGAAGATTTATTACAATTACTCCAATGAAAAGTGGTATCACTAATGACATTAAAACCATTGGAACTCTGAGTCACCATTTACATGTCTTGATGAATGCAGTTGACATCTAAATGCCAAAAATGAGATGTGTAGCTTCAGCACCTAAATTTGGAGGTAATGCAGTGGGGTGAAAAAAGAGAAAGGTTCCTTCATAGCTAATTTTGAAATAGAAACCTAGATTAGGCACCCTGAATTGTAAACTGTGAGATGAGGGGGTGAAACAGCTCGTCTTTCATCTCATGTTGTAGATAGACCAAAGAGAATAGTCTCCTAATGTGGACATGTGGATAACCTCCCTGCAGTTAGGTAGTGTCAATAGCTGTTAGTGTCACTCCTTCAGTCCTTGTCTAGCAGAAACCTCTTAAATCCAGCTTTGGTTTCACATTCAACATTCCCAGGGTTAGACACCTTAAGGAGTGTTTATATGGGAATCTGAAGTGCCTTACTATTCACTAAACTTGAGAAAAGCAAGATGGTTCATCTGCCTGCCACAGAGCCGACAGCCCCCAAATCAACAGAACTATGTTATCATGGTATTTCACCCAGCCTGAACTAGTACTTCTTCCAGCAATGCATTTTTTTCCTAAAGTTAGCTTGCTTGCTCCCAGCTTAGGCATCTCTGCATCCCATTGAAGTCATCACCTGTGACCCTTGTGCATAATGTGTGTCCTGTTCTGTCTTGACATAGCACGCAGATAACATGATAAGCATCCAAACATGATAAAGCATGCAAATGTTTAGGCAACATTTTTGAAGCAATTTATCTACATCAGTTCTGTACCCCAGTATTTTTTTTCCAAATGCTGTAAGTATGGAGACAATAGAAGAACCTTGGTAAAATTTAAGCACCTGCACAGCGATATAAGAGGAAAGCGTAAGCTGAGACACATTCTATATAATTGCCTTGATAACAGAATTTAGACTCATGGTTTTCCTTGGGCTTAGGTAAATGTGGGGCAATTTAACCCACAGATTCAAGTTTTTTCTCAGACTGGAGGCCTTCTATGAAATACAAAGTCTGTAACTTTTCCTTGTAATTATAGTGTCTCATCACTCCAGTGCTGAGAATGGAGAAAATGTTGCTCACTGAGAGGGAAAACTACTGAATGAGAACCAGTCTATCATACTTAATTACTGTTTTACAAGACAGCTTAGGTTTTTCTTATATAGCTTTATCTTTTACTGCCCACCACATTTAACCACTTTGAAAACAAATTCGCAATGTTCTGGAATGTGGCCCTATCGGTCTGGGATCACAGCTTTCCATGAGAGTTACATGATACAGAATAATAAAAGCATTCACCAACTGTTGTTACTACAGGGCAGAATTTTTGTAGGAACAAGACCTGGGTTCTGCAAAGTACTTATCATTGGAATGACTGTGAAATGTACCTATTTCCACAACCAAATTCAGGCTTTCCTTTCAACTTCATTTCACCTCCTCCCACAAACTATATCAACCCTTTCACCACATCTACAAATGGAACCACTCACAGAATATCAACAGGGTCTTCTAGATGGGAATGAACAGAGATATGATGCAACTTTCCCACCATTTACATTTTGGGGTTGACCACCTACTACAGATAGAGAGGTGAGGTATATCCAAACTCTTGATAAAAGAAGTTCTAGTTCATGGAGAAGTGGAGACAACCCAAGGTATAAAATATATTTTGAACTTTTACCTTAGTCTTAATAGCAAGAGCAGGTCAGAAGCTTAAAGTCAACCAACATAAATTTTAGGATGAGTTTCATACAACTCTGCTTTAAACACATCAAAGCCTTTTTTCCCTAGCTCCACTGTCTTTTGTTGTTTTCTAAAGAAAGCTGTTTATTGAACCTTTGCATCTGTGACCTTTCTAAGCTTCTGCCCTGGCAGATGGCACAAGCCATGTTTTCTGGAGGGCTTAGAGGGCCATCTCACAGTTTCTGAAGTAGCTGATATGCTTTATTGAATACAAGCCAATTATGATTTGCACCCTTGCTTTGTGGGTAAAAAAGGTCTCTATAGACATTATACAGTATGTAGTAAATCATCTACAAGGATATAAATCTCCATGTGGACAAATGCATAAAGGTGAAGAGGGATGCTGTTTTCAAAGCACAGTCTTGCTATCCAGACAGAAGGATGAGATTTAGTGACTGAGGTTTTGCTCTCAGCATTGCTGTGGCATTAGGGACGCTGAGAGATCTTCAGAAGTGAATGCTATGCAAGTGAACAGCTGAGTCATCCTAAAACTACAATTAACAGGGATAGCTCTGACAATGACCACAGTCATTACCGGTTTTGTTACCTGCTATATGACACTCTTACTTCTCTATTCCCTCTCTAACACTGTAAAAACCAAAGCTCCCTTTCCTTACAATTTTATTTGCCTAGAGATCTTGTGAGTGGTTTTGAGTAGAGACCTTCTAGGCTACTAAGGATTGTGGGGATAACAGCAGTAATCCAAACAGCATGAAATAACTGAGGTATTTATTATGGTATAACAAAAGTAAAAACATGTTTCAGCAGTGCTCTAAGTAACAGCTAACTGTTCCACATGTTTAAGAGAAGCAAGGTATTGTGAAGAATTATCAAGAAGTTAATAAGAATTAAGTAACCAAGGTCATGCAAGTATGGGCTGTCTGTGAGCAGGAAAGAGACCAAGTGACTTAATCCATCTGCAGTTGTATAAAAATCATCTGCATTAAGTATATGAAATTGCAAAATAAGCTTTCTAAACAGTAGTACATTTTTTTTTCTTGACGGGGTGGACCTGATTTTTTTTTTTAAATACTTTCCATGGAAGCAGAATGCAAAGGTTTTGTTACTAAAGCTTTGTATTCCATTGCACTATTGTCTCTGTGGAAGCCAGTTTCTCAGATTTACGGCACAAAACCCTCTATCACCACATTTTAGGTCAAATGTGTCAATTTCTTTGTTAACAAAGATTCAGGAATCAGACAGAAGTATAATTACTCTACGTTTCATTGGTAAGCCTGAGGTAAGAAGGAAAGTGATCTAAATGTAAGATGTGAAATCTTACATCTGTTCTGAGAAAGCATTAAATCAAATGAAGAACTAAATAATTAAGCATCAGCTTCAAAAAATCTCTTCAATAAAAACCTGGGAAAAACAGTTTCAGGAAAAATGAAAATAAGACGGCAAATCAAGCCACAATCATACAATGCACTGAGAAGTACAGCATAATGAATAATCACAATGGTTTGTTCTAAGATACAAAATAGAATTTTCCCAATTTAAGGAAGCAAATATCTGTTTATGAGACAATAATGAACATTTTATGAAGTTTTTAATCAGCTTGTTTTCATCTTATCCTAATAGTAGTTAATTTAATGCCAGAGTGGCACCTTTGGCAAAAGGCTTGTATTCCGCATAAAAGGAAAAGTTGAAGTATACTTAATTTTTATCCAAACAAATTCATGTTAAAGTCCCAGACCAGTCTTGTAGCCATCCATTTCTTAACATCAAATTAAGGAATTAAGGTAGTAATATGAGATTCGATATAAGTCTTTCCTGAATTATTATTTGCATAGATTTGAATTTCATTACAAAATTTGCAAAAGAAGATCGCTCCATATACAGCTACTAATGCAGTTTTTTGTTCTCATGAGGAAGTAAAATATAGGTTTTCAATATGCTGCAAGGAAATAAAAGCCAATAATTAGTTACAATTAAGGCTTAAATTTTATTGCATGAGTAACCAATGCAAATTAAAGATGGATTAAGAGTTTAACTTTTAAATGTACATTTACATTAGGAATTTGTACCATTTAATTTTATAAATTATGCAAAATCCTATTTTTTTTGTTTAAAAAAAAGAAAATGCATTCTTCTAAAATATTAGTTTCATGCATTACTAGGAAATTTTTCATTTAGGCACTTCCTTGAGTTTTAGTCAACTCTTAGAGTGTCACTTGATTCCCTCTCCACTGCATTGTGTTTTGGTTTGATTCTAAGGAAAGATCTCTCGGTTTTTTTTACAAATAAAAAATTATTACTAGTAGGAACTACTCTCATAACACAGCATCACCAAAACAAGAAATTTTGTGGAAGATCATTTAAAAAATGCTGATGATTGGAAGTTTGCCAACAGCAGCCTGTGTTAAGAGAGCACTGGGCAATTTCTCTGCCAGACAGAGTTGATTTTCATTGCTCATTCACATGGCAGGTCTTCTAGATGCCAGCCACAGAAACAGCAACCCCACTATTACAAGTGGTTGTCTCTCAAGTTATGAATTTCAGCCAAGTAAGATATAGACAACTTGGTCATTATTCAGGAGATCAAACAAGACTCATTGCTACAGCGAGTCTAGCTGGCAACACTGCACAATGGATCAACAAGTACTGGATTCCAACAGTATTTTTGACGACAGCTTCAACTGGAAATGCATTACTTTGAAAATGATAGCATGTATTCAACATATTTTCAAGTGTATTGGTGACAAATGACATCACATTTAATAGTACCGAGAACTACACAGCCTAAAATAAAACTAAACAAGAAAAATCCACTCACTTACAAAGATAAAATGACATTGCTGTTTCGAATTCTATTAAGCCAAGAACAGAAGAAAATGCTGGCTATTTAAACAAGACCATCATGGAAGACCTGGATTCAGTTCCCAGCTGCTTAAATCTCTTTCCAAGGGCTTCTGCTCTGATAGCCGTCCTGGAAACCCTGACTTTTCTCTTCTTGCTAAAAACTCTCAAAGTAGCTCAGACCAAAAGTCTCATCCAGGACTCAATTTTTAAAAGGGAAAGAATGAGTAGGGGTCATTTCAAATGAGTCATGATCACATTTGAGACATATCTTAATGTATTTAAATATAAAAATATACATAATTGTTTAGGTTTTATATAAAAAAATATAAGGAAACCAGGTAACATATCTAGAAGCATTCTAAAATTTAGGGTTAGAAATGAACATCACTGTCAATATTTGAAAAGAATAGAAACTCTAAAAAGTATTTCTTGAACACTGCTTCTGTCTGATTATTCTGATTTATCTTTTACTTTTATTTTTCTTTGGAAAAAGTTGATTAATGTTAAATAGACAATCTAACACTCTGTACCTCTTCTTTTATGGTCACGAAAGGAAATATGTTTTAAATTTGTCCAAAGAATTTTATTATTTCAGTCATAGAGATTTTCTACACTTACTGGAAACTTAATATTGTTATATCACAAATATCACAAATAAAACTTGAAAGTCTCAGCAATTGCCACAGTTCATCCTCTCCTCTGGAAGTGTCGCCTCCCAAAAAGAAAAACTTCCCCAAGGGACAGACAAGGTTTTATACTTGCTAGTAACCTTTCTTCCATGACTTTGTTCAATGACAGTTTCTTTTACCTGTGATCCAGCTAGCAAAAGCATTTTTCTATTGCAGCTTCTTTGAAGCAATCCATCAATCTTTTTCTCGGATATTTACAACATAACACTAAAAAACTGGTATGGCTGGCCAAGAAAATTATACAAACATCACTCACAAATAAAACTTTTGCATTGTCCTATGGACCACAACCTAAAGTGTGGTAGGCATTAGAAGGAGGGAGTATTTTTAACATCAAGTAATCATAGGTGTCCAGAACACATCCTTTATTAAACTGGGCAATCACCAGATTCCTGTGTTTTTACAGGGAGACTAATCCATAAGGGCATAAGTTATAGCAACAATCAATACATCCACCTCCATAAAAGTTATAGAACTGTACATGATTGATGAAAGATGCCGAAGAACTTCATTCTATTCCATATGCAATAAGAATATGTTAGGACAAGCCTTCTCTTACAGAACTAGCTAACCAGAAGCTGGATTTCAGCATGACAGTTTTGTACCTTGTTTGCTTTCCCCAATACACCTGCAAAATTATGCTAGACAGCATAGTACTATGGGACCATGCTACTGTGTCCCCATAAATAGCAAGACACTGGGTTGAAATCCACCACAAAGAAAGGAACAACTACTCTGGCTTAGATTTCCCTTGCACTAAAACAGAAGACTTGCTGCAGAAGGAACACAGCAACAGAACTTAGCTATGATGCTGGTCAAACCCATTCCCACGACAGACCCCATCCCTTCAGCAGAAAGCATCATGTTCTACTTCAATTACCACGTAATTTCTACTGTTAAAAACAGGGAAGGATCACCAGCATACGAAAACATAAAAGAAAGCAGGAACATACGATGGACACAGATATTGCTTCTTTTTCCCTTTTCCTTTCTTTGAAGACTTCTCTTTGGAATAGACCTCTTCAATCCATAAGGAGAATGAGATGAAACATAAAATTGCTAGTAAGAACTTCATCTTGAAGTTTATGCTTCAGAGAAATCTTCAGTCTGTGGTAAAAAAAAGCAGTTTATGTTAGTAGGGCTGGATATGGCAAAAGGAAACACATACCTGCAAAAAGTAAACAAATGTTTCATAGGAGGTTCGGTTTTTTGGTGTTCTTCATTGTCCTGGGAGAATCTGTTCACATATATCCCTGAATGAACCTGACTTAGGTACCTTCCAGAGAGTCAAGTAGCTTCCCAAAGCTGAGACTGACAGCAAGGAACAGATCTAAACGCAGGTTTGCCTCAGTGTGTTTAAGAAATGTGATGTCCTTCAAAGAGTGCCTAACCAAAAATACCCAGTAGCTTGGTTCCTCATCTGAACTGTATCAACTGCATTAAATACAATGTCAACTAGTCATGTAGCAAGGCGAAAAACCGCAAGCTCTCTGCGACCTTGCACAGATAAAATAACAATCATTTCAACGCTGGTTATGGGAAGAGGTTATAAATATAATTTTATGTACAGAATTTAAATGCAACTATTTTGCATGAAGCACTTCGACTGCAGAGCCAGCACTGACAGGGAGAGCCAGCACTCAAAGATGACTAAACACAACCTGTAATACTAAGCTTTATTGCATCGTGCTCAGTTTAATATTTAAACTTCTCTGGGGCAGAAGCACGTACCCAAAGGCCAGGAGATGAGTTTGTGTTCGACCAGAGGCCGCCCCACCTGCCCCTGGCCACAGCACTGCGGCACCCTTCAGCATTTTCCATTTGTTTGCCATCCCACAGTTAATTCCCAAGCATTTATTTGGGCCAACAGAAATCTCCCAGACGCCTCAGAACCAGCTGCATTTTCCACTTCTATTTATTTGCATTTTTTTCCTCCACTGTTTTGAATGAGCTGCGCCTCTCTCTCTTTCCCCCCACCGGCGGGAGGCACCGGGATGCTTCAGCTCCCCTTTCCCCGGGAGCCGCAGCATCGCCACCCTCCCGCGGCTCGCCCGGGAAAGGTCGCGGATCCGCCACTGTCGCCACCGGTCCCTCTCCTGGCCTCCCGGCCCGAGGCCTCCCACCGGACCCAGCACCGGGCAGGGAGCGGCCTCGGCGCTGCCGAGCGCTGCCGGCGCTCCGCGGAGAGCGGGAGAACGAGACGAGCGGGGCTCGCCTCGCGGCCCCGGCAGCACCCCTGGGCCGCGCCCCACCGCCGCCCGCCACCGCCCCACCTGCGCTGGCCGAGGTGCTGACGGGGCTCGGCCGCGCCGCCCGGAGGAACGGGGCGCTCGGGCCGGAC
>VWYI01002291.1:20208-69246 GCA_013399455.1 Anthoscopus minutus
TGGGGGCTTACATTTTTTTCTGCCTTCCTTGACAGATACCTGTCTCAAAAACCGGGACACTTAAAAAAACGTGTTGAACACAATCATATACCTATAACAATGTTAAAAAAACCCCAACTAAATCTCTCTTGAAAATTACAGAGGCTCATTTTCTTCTTGTAAGATCATATTTTAGAAAGTTGAGAAATAATCACACCAGTTTTATGAGAAAAAATTATAATTAAATCAAAATATACCTGTTTGTCTGCATCCACATTTAACTCATATGCTCTCATTTAACCCCTACGTCTCAATAAAATGGTGTAATTAATTGGCTGAATACATTTAGTGCCATTTTGGATTCTTTTGTGGATTACACTGTCATTGAGGAATTGAGATACAAGTTAGTGGTGAAAAGGATTAGCCTGGCAGCTTCAAAGTTCTTAAAAGCAGTGTTTGTTCATGCATAAATGGTAGACATAAATGACTTGTGAAGAGTTAATGCATGATTAGTAATTGTTATCAGCAAGCTACAGGCATGAACTTCATGTCTCATGAATAACTGTGCCACAACTATATCTATATAAATTGATAAGCTTAACCTTGAAAAGAATCAGGAAGACAGTTGTTGTTGAGATGTCATTTAAGAACACCTTCTATACTTTCTGCCACATAAACACTTTCTAAAGGCACTTATTGCATGCAAAGTGCTATATGGAATTAAGTACCTGTCTTTATTTCCTGTACTTACATAATAAAAAAGAAGAGACAGATGCCTTGTTGGACAAGTCAAGGCAATTCCATCTAATAAGAGTTTTAAACATGATTCAGTATTCCTCCTGGCTGACTATTTTGGAAGGTATCTAGATGTTGCTGAGGACAAAAGTGAGGACAGCATGCAATATCACGTTTAAATCTCCTTTTTGTCCACCATAGCATATATATTGTACCTAAATCACACAGCTGATGTGCTTTACTGTAGTAGTTGCTCTTTACTTAAATTCTTCTTGATTTGCACTCAGTCTGAACAGCTGTCAGCTACCTGCTAGACATATGGTGCCAAAGGCCCACAGGGCAAATTTCTTACAACCCACAAGATGCTCAGTTGCAGTCTTTGGAACACTTTTAGCATACTTGCATGGTGTTGTGATGAATTGCACCTATCCTGGGCTCCAGTTCCAAACTGGACCTGGGCCTCAAAATTTTTACCTAAAGAAAATGGATCCTTTCTGCTTTTAAGAAAGCTATTTCAGCAGAATCTCACTCTAAGGTCTTAGTTTGGTTTTTAGTCTAAAAAATTGATATTCTCTATATTTGTCCTAGTATATATAAGTCTGAACATGTCCCCTCATCCAGATTTAGCAATTCAGAAAAGGGACACCATGATAATAATTGAGAGAACATCTAGGGTTTCACACCAGTGTGAAGGATCCATGCATGTTAAAGGACCTGCCCTAGGAGATCCCAAAAGACACTACTTGACACTATTAAATTTACCCTGAAGTTAAAGCTCTGCTATTTTCATTTTTTTTTCACAACACCACGAGAACTAGCAATGCCTGAATGCTGATTTTTGGGTAAGGAGTGAAATGAGGACTGTGAATGCAGTGGAATCATTACCTACACAGCAGTAGAAGTCCTGGAGTATGAATGAACTTAAAAAGAAGATCAGCTCCCTGAGGCACTAATGCAGGTATGTGGGACATTCTTTAGGGAGATATTTTTCAAGAATAGGAATGTTGAACAAAATTAGGGGTTGGAACAATAACTGTTATATGAACCCTCTTGACTGAACATACTTCTTAGAGGCTTGAATATAATTAAACATGCAAGAAAGGCCATGTCCTTCCAGTTTTAAAAACATACTTCAGAGTAATAATAATTATATACTTGGTGCCTAGTTATTACATTACATGGTTTCTCAGAAATTATAATAGCAACTAATAATTTCCAAAATAGAAACTTCCAAAAATATGCTACCCAGAAATCCCTGTAGAAATCCCATTCATCCTAAAATGACAGCTTGTTATGGGAATAAGTATTTTACACATTATGCCTGAAATGTACAGGGTAAATTACATACCTTACATCAACATTAAAAATAAAATTAGCACAGAAACTTCAAGAAAATGTGGCAAAAGATCTTGTGTTACTAATTTCATTTTTTTTAAATATCTAACTGTAAACATAGGTGCTAGAGGATGGGTGGTAATTCAGTATTAAAGAACATACTGACCTCTTAATGCATCCTTAACATAATTTTCTCTTGTCTAAGACATTATTCTTCCTGTCTTGAACTAGGAGAGACTCATATATGCTAATGGATCTGACATCAGAGTTGCTGGAGAGAACAATTTTTATGCTAGAAAAAATACATTCTCATTTTTGGATTACATCTGATTATTGTTATATTTCTGCCTTCACATAGGTTCATTTTAATATCAACTCGGGCCAGTCAGCAAAGCTATTACCTTTAGTGTAGTTATTCACATCCTTAAGTGTGTGTTGAAATGCTTTTTTTGATTAAAGTTCTGGGTTTTATGTTAGCACTTTTCTTGAACATAGTAGTTAAAAACATGTATCCTGCAGTGGTTTTAAATGCTAAATTCAATGGAAATATTCACTTTTGAACACCTAAAAGACTAGGACTGAAGTTTGTCTGCCCAGACTGATCTATTTTGTCAAAGTGGCATTAAGTTTTTCTGTATGCAGGATGAATTCAGTAGTGTTCATACAAAGACCATGCAGTTATTAAATACTTCATGAAGATTACTTCATGAAATCAGCCATGCTACTTCAGACCACTGGACCCCATAAAACAACATTTTGTCTGCACCAGTAGCCACAGGCAGGTGCCTAGGGAAGGGTATGAGCAGGATGTTACTTTTTACCCAATATCTTTCCAAACTCCAACCATTTTCTACTCAGGAGATTTCTTGATACCATTGTGCAAGTATGTAGAACTTAGTGTATTAGAACAAGGGGCACTGCTGCCCTGCCACTCCAAGATTAGGAAAAGAAGAATATAGGGAAGCTTGGGTGCACAGAGGAACTGTCAGACTGCAGAGGAATAGTCAGAGACTGGCTATTGCAACTGTCCAGTCTAGCATTATGGCTCTGCTCCAAGAAATGAATTCCCATGGGGAAGAAAAACTGGGTAATTTAGAGCCAGAAACCCCAGGGTCTTTGTGACATGGTTTTCTTTTGATTCACAGTCCATGTGCATAAGTATTTGCCCCAGTTTTTCTATTTCTTCCCAATTTTTCTTGCTTAATGACTCAAACCCAACTCAGATTTGCAAACAGAAGTAGTTTTCAAACTTCATTCTGATCCTCCCCTGCTTTTCCTGTGGTCTGACCAATAAGTTTGTGAAGAAAGATTTTAGGTTAGTATTCCAGCATCTGGATCCAAACATATAGATTTTGAGTGAACACAGACCAGACAGTAACTATTCTGCTTTCCAGTCCAGTGACTAGGAGAACATATCTCTGAATCTGCCCTGAGCACATCTCAGAGAGGAGCCTCCAGAAGCTGTTTTCCATTTTATTAGAGTTCCTTGCTGGTGGAAGTGCAGCTGACCAGCAAAAGGCCACAGAGTCTGCTGAGACCACACTAACAAAGGACCTGTTCCATTTCCTTATGACTGGCATGTGAACCAAAAGCTGAGACTGAGTCATGGTACCATATCCCAACATAATGAACCAGTAAAGAAGTCAGAAAACTGGACAGTGACTTTAGGGACAGCCACTATAGTTGCTATATATAGCTGGTAGCAGCAAGGATAGCAGAAGTGCATATCTAATGGGTTTTGCAACATTTATAAGTCACATCAATGTTCTCTAATATCCAGGGAGGCCTCTTTTCTGGTGGCTCATCTCATCAAGCTCCTTATAGTCAGTGACAATCTTGAGACTCTTAATTACTGACATTTACTGGTTACTTAATGACCTAGATTCTGAAGGTGATGTTTTCTGGTGGAAAAGTGATAGTATAAATTNCAGCAAGGATAGCAGAAGTGCATATCTAATGGGTTTTGCAACATTTATAAGTCACATCAATGTTCTCTAATATCCAGGGAGGCCTCTTTTCTGGTGGCTCATCTCATCAAGCTCCTTATAGTCAGTGACAATCTTGAGACTCTTAATTACTGACATTTACTGGTTACTTAATGACCTAGATTCTGAAGGTGATGTTTTCTGGTGGAAAAGTGATAGTATAAATTGCATCCAAGGCTGATGGTTTCAAAATCACACAAGGAATAAATATGATCAGTGTTGCAGTTGCAGTCCTCAGCTATGAAACTCAGAAAAAATAGATTACAAGAGACATTTTTCTGCCATTCAACCTCCTTTTGAATATTTTGCCATGCTGCAGAGGCATGCTGCAATATGGTGTGATGCAAACACAGCAGCTTTCTCTCCAGAGCAGTTTCCAGCCTTTCCATCTGCAGATCTCAGGCACATATCCCAAGCTGTCTGACCTCAGATTGCTTGGACCTTGTCTACCACACAAGCTGTCTTTGCTTTACTCTACTTCAGTCACTGTATTCTTCCCTCAATTCCTATTATGGAGTTTGCCAGTCCAGCCTCTCAGCACCCACTCTAATCTAATCTAATCTTAATGACTACTGTCAGCCTATCCAATCCCACTCTCTGAGACTTGCTTGAGGGCCTGAACACTAACACAGAACATGTGGGAGATATCAGGACTCTCTCACCCATTGCCAGCATGGAGGACTTGGTTCCAAACTGCCTGGGTGGGCTCATCAGGGAAGCCTTGATTGGAATTAAGGACCTCTAGATAAAAACAATTTTAGACAACTGGCATAAAGTAGATGAGTTACACTGCCTAAGTTAGATGTTTAGGCTGGCAGTCATGAGCAAGGAAGGTCTCCAGCTGAATGGTGACTGAACAGCACTGGGCATTAGAAACCCTGCCTAGGGGAGAGGGAACAAATTGTGGTCTTATGCTGAGGCAGGACCTGATGAAAAGAAGGTTGGATTAGCACTAATAAGGTTTGAATTAGACCACATTTCCTTGTTTGCCTGTGCTGAGATGCACAACACAGCCCAGCCTTACTAAAGTCGAATGATTTCACTCCTGCTTTATTCACTTACAGTGCAGGCGAGTGCACTGCCAGTGGATGGTTGCCTCGGTGTGTTTTGACAAGCTCATATTGTATGCTTCTTAGCAGCTCATCTTTTAGGTATATACAATTTGATGAAACAAATATGGTATGCCCTTACCCTTTCTAGAATTCCATATTCCTCTTTTGCTCTCTTCTCATGAGAGTTGAGCCAGGTTCAGAGTTCCAGCAATGTTTAGTTTCCTTTCTTTAAATATGTGGCTATCTTCACAAATATCAATAATCAGATTAATACCAATTCTCTGAATTTTCAGAACAATAATAGGTTAGTCACTCCAAAAATTAATATATCCTGACTTTTTTTATGGTCTTATTAAATCTACCTTGAGTACTAGACCTTTTGCATAAAGGGGATATAAGGACACTTAATGTGTAACTCCATTGTTTATTTTATTAAATATATCAAAATTAACTGAATAGTTCCCTTTAATAAGTACCTTGGCTTGGAGATTTGCAGAGATACAGATCACAGCAAAACATCAAA
Source organism: Anthoscopus minutus (assembly GCA_013399455.1). Lineage (NCBI taxonomy): Eukaryota > Metazoa > Chordata > Aves > Passeriformes > Paridae > Anthoscopus > Anthoscopus minutus. The sequence goes on from VWYI01002291.1 coordinate 25,818, forward strand.
ATCTTGAGATGCTGACGTGATTTCCTAAGAATGTTACAAGTGAGGTGAGTCAAGGGCACTCTGATAAGTGTCTTCAACCTTGGTTCCACCAGGGGAGAAACCATTTCCCAGCACGGCAGTCACACACTCTGGCACATCCTGCAAGACTCCAATCGTAAGTGCAAGGCATATTCAACCCCTCTGGTACTCTAAATAACAAATGTGCAGCTATTCTTCCCCCAGAGCAAAACAGTCATTTTGAGTTAACTTCACATTAGCCATTTAGTGTCAGTAAAAGAAAATACCAGCTCTTTATCTGTTTCTCCCAAGACTGTGGGATATGAGTAACCTATTAACATCCAGCCAGCATGGATTTATGAAAGGCAGGTCTTGCTTGACCAGCCTGATCTCCTTCTAGCAATGTGACCCATTTGATGGATGAGAGAAAGGCTCTAAATGTTGTTTACCTGGAATTCTGTAAAGCTTTTGATGCTGTTTCCCATAGCATTCTCCTGGAGAATCTGCTTGCTTACAGCTTGGATGGGTGCACTGTTCTGTAGGTAAAAAACTGACTGGGTGGCCAGGTCCAGAGAATGGTGGTAAAGGGTGTTCCATCCAGCTGGAATATCACCAGTGGTGTTCCTCAGGACTCAGCACTGGGGCCAGCCCTGTGTGATGTCTTTATTGATGACCTGGAGAAGGGGATGGGTGCACCCTCAGTCAGTTCACAGATGACACCAGGTTGAGTGGGAGTGTTCATCTGCTGGAAGGTGAGAGGGATATGCAGAGAGATGTGGACAAGATGGATCATGGGCCAAGGCCAATTTTATGATATTCAAGAAGGCCAGGTTCTGGGTCCTGCACCTGAGTCACAACAACCCTGTGCAGGGCTACAGACTGGAAGCAGACTGGCTAGAAATCCGGCCAGTGGAAACGACTCTGGGGCTGTTGATCAACAGCAGCTGAACATGAGCCAGGGTGTGCCCAGGTGGCCAAGAAGGCCAATGGCATCCTGGTCTGTATCAGCAATGGTGTGGCCAGCAGGACCAGGGTAGTGACTGTCCCCCCTTGGCACTGGTGAGGCCACACTGTAAGTCCTGGGCCCAGTTTTGGGCTCCTCACTACAGGAAGGACTTGGAGGTGCTGGAGCATGTCCAGAGAAGGGCAAAGGAGATGGTGAAGGGCCTGGAGCACAAGTCCTATGAGGAGCAACTGAGGGACCTGGAGTTCCAGAGACCCAGAGAAAAAGAAGTTCAGGGGTGACCTTATTACCCTCTACAACCACCTGAAAGGAGGCTGTAGCCAGGTGAGGACTGGTCTCTTCTCTCAAATAACAAGCAACTGAACAAAAAGAAACAGCCTCAGGTTTTGCCAGGGGAGGTTTAGATTGGAAATTAGGAAATTTTCTTCACAGGAAGGGTTGGGAAGCTGTCCAGGGAATGGTTGAGTCACTATCCCTGCAGGTATTGAAAAGACACATGCATGTTCAGTGGTGAACTTGGGAGTATTCAGTTAATGGTTGGATTCAATAATGTCAGTAGTCCTTCCCAACCTAATGGTTCTATAAAGTCTACCACAGCTAATGGCTTTCTCTTTAAAGTGACTGTAGCCACACTGAATAATAGATCCGTTGGGAAGAGAATCTTTAAGAATACTTGTCTTCTTGACACATTACACTCCTCCAGCAGTGTTTCTCATTAATAAAAACCTAGCTGTGCACAGAAACTAGCTTAATTTTGAATTATTTTTCAAAAATTTTCTTTGGAATTCATATTAAAGTTGTGAAAATATGTTCTTTTCATCTACCAATGATTACATTCTTTCTGTTTTACACAGAAACTCTCACTATCCTGACACCAAACTAATTTTTCTTAATGGACTCAATCCACTGTCAGCAAAATCAATGAAGTGCATTTTTCATCAGTCTTAATGGGATCTGGAAAAGGGCCTGTGTTTCTAAATAAAGCCAAATGCTGAGCTGATTCTGTATTCAGTTATACCCATATAAACTGGAAATCAGCCAGTTGGCAACTTCTTTTCTCTTTCCTTCTCTTTTGTGTTTTGCAACAGAAAAAAAAAATCCCACTTTATTAGGGTGAAAAAGGTAGAAGCGTAAGATTACAAGGAGGAAAATTTAATTCTCTTTTCAAGTGATGTAACACTTGATCTGTATGCCTTGGCTCAGAAGGACATTTGTAAATCATCCAAATTTCATCATCTTGAATTTGCATTCTACATTAATAATTTGCAGCAGTGTTAGGGTTGACATGACTTAAATGTGTCTGTCCACATACTAAAAGAGCCTTTTCTATTGCTGACTATTGGCTGAGTATAGCAACACTCAAACAATATTTCTGAAGTGACACCTATGTATGAGGCAGGCAAATGTAAAGTAAAGCTATCACATCTGTTCCACTTACCTCTTGTCCTTGGAGACTTTCTTCATTTATTTGCTTTGGCAAAGTAAAGAGATTTTTGCACAGTCTCTGGCATCTCCATGTATGTAAAGCTATTATAACACAATCCCTGATTTTGACACACAGGTGGATTATGACAATGGCTTAAGCAGCAGAGAGCTTTAAAAGCAAGAATGACAGTCTGCTTAGTTTTCAAGTAATGGCAGTTTCATAAACAATTCGTCATGCATAAAAATGGCAGAAAACCCTGTGTGGCTGAGAACATGGTTCCCAATGACCTCACTACAGCTACCTCAAAATATAGGTAAAGACAGTTCAGCCCCTGGTATTATTTCCTTTCTCTATTCTCTGCCAAAATAATTTCTCACATTTAGGAAGTGTTTAGCTCTCATGTTTTAGATCTGGAAAGCTTAATAATAACTAACTTTCCCTGCTTTATAAACTTTATGAGATTAAATCATTCACAGCACATAGATAAGATGTAATTTCAATACCTCTCCTTTATTCTCTGAGTTTCTTTTCAAAAAGGAGGGTGATTGCCATAAAAAAAAAGAATGTCACACAGGAAAATAATGGCACTTATGTATTCTGTTTTGTTAAGTTTTTGCCATATATGAAGAAAGACAGATCCTTTTTGCCTGTGCCTAGCATAATGTGTAGCTTATACAAAGAGGAATGGTTAAGAATGTAAAGAAACTACCATCTACAGGAAGAAGATTATGGTAAAAATCACAGCTAAAATGCAAACTGCTGTGGTAGATGAGCAGACAGAGAAGAGCCAGCCTCCAAGGCAGGCAGGCAGGCAGGCAGGCAGGAAGTCACTGATTAACCTTGCAATCCTTTCACTTGGCAAAGAGCACAAGCAAATGCTTCCTTCCATCCTTAAGGACATATGGCCACCAATAGAGTCCAATAGATTCTACCTGTATTGTTCTGCATTTATCTGTTAATGTGTTATCAAAAAAAAAATATATATAAAGTCCTATTTTCAAGCAGGAATAAATTAAATAATATGAAAATAAGTCCCTAATTCTTCTGTCACTGCTCTGTTCCCTGCTTTTGATCCAAGACACAACTCCTGTTGGTGTCCATAAGAGTTGCAATTGTAGACAATGAGAAAGAGTATATACAAAGACCTGTTCTAGAAAATCTTTTACAACCTCAGCCATCCTTTTATAAAACAGATACTGTTAATGAAATCCATGCCTGCTTACAATGGCATTCACTGGTGACACCTGGCCCTGCCTATCCCCAGTGTGCAGGCCCCGTCTTCTGCATAGATTCAGTTCAAAACTTCCAGGTTCCAGTGGGCATAATTTCAAATACAAACACAGCCACATGTTAATAGTCTGGAAAATGTGACTGTGCAAGATGCTCTGCTGGAATGCTCGGTAGAAACTTACAGGGTTAGAGCATGTTTGATGAAACTCCTGGAAATTTTTGGGGTTTTTTAGTTCTAAATCTATAATAATTAGATTTAGTTCAAAATCTATAATAATTAAATAAGCCACACACACATTAGTATGATCAATATGAAATAAGTTATAGGATTATTTTTTCCCCCTTGGGTATTAATCACTAGTTAGATAAACCTTAAGGAGTACAGAATACATACCTTTCCCAGGAAGAAAATGAGAAAAAGCTTCGACAGAAACACAGTTTAGAAATACTTTCCAGAATATCTATCTACAGGACTTCAGGCTGAGGAAGACATTCTCAGGCAGTTGTCATGATGATGATATGACACTGATCTCTAAAATGAGAGTTTACCAGTTCAAGTTACCAAATATTCTAACTTCTATCTTGAATGGAATTTGAGAGAAACTAGAGCCTAATTAGAGATACATCCTACTTAGGCAGAAAGCACTATTATTTGGGCTGTCATGATGGCTGATAGATTTTCTCACATAGTGGAGTTATGTTTAATCAGCTAGTTTGATTCTTCCAGTGATAATGCATTTAGCTTGATACACTTTTTAATAGTTGATTTTTTTTTTGACTCACTAGCTGGATTTTTAACCTATTTCTTTCTCTTGAAGCTAAAAACATTTTGCTTGCTGCTAGACTTGAGTTTGGCTACACATGTTTAATATGCAGCACAGATTTTATCAACATATGCTCCACCTCTTTCTTATTTGGAGCATTACACTTACCCTCCTTACGTCCTTACCTCTTGCTTTCAATAGAAAAAAAAGAAAGCGATGAATGATGCAAAGCCCCACCAATGACAGAATTTTTCCATATGGAAATACTAACTTGTTTGAGTGCTTTCTAAGATATGAAGTAACATTTTAAAAGGCACGCAAATAATTTGGCTAGATATTTTTGATTTTTTAAAAATTGCACTGTGACATATACCTTATGATACAGTATTTTTATTTAACATCATTTTATTATTTTCTTTATTCAAAAGCTTAAGAATTCTGAAAAATAGATTCTGTTGATATGGGAATTCAATGTGTCTTTTTGTACATATTTTCTAGATTATTTTTAGTTTATTTCACACCCACAAAAAAAAAGAACAACTATTTAATGCTTAAATTCTGTTAGAATTCGTTATTTTTAAAATAAAAAAGCTGAGCCACTTCTCTCACACATGCATTTTAGAGATCATCCTTGCCATAATCTATGAATATATATTAATTGAAACTGGTAGATGAAAGTACAATCTCAGATTTTTGTTATATTAGAGCCTAGCTGACTTTGTAACTTTAATAAATAACAGTGTCTGTAGAGCAGTCCATCCTAGTATTAATTATTGGTCTTTCCCACAGTATCATAGAATATGCTGAGTTGGAAAGGACCCACAAGGATAACTGAAGTTCAACGCCTGCCTCTGCACAGGACAGCCCCAAGAATCACACCATGAGCCTGACAACATTGTCCAAATGCTTCTTGAGCTCTGTCTGTGGTCACCCAGGTGCTGTGACCACTTTCCTGGGGAGCCTGTGGGTGAATAACTTTTCTTGGTATCCAACCTAAGCCTGCCCTGACACAGCTTCAGGCCATTCTCTCAGGTCCTGTCACTGGTCACCACAGAGAAGAGATCAGTGCCTGCCTTTCCTGAGGAAATTGCAGACTGCGATCAAGTCTGCCCTCAGTCTCCTCTTCCCCAGGCTGAATAGAGCAAGTGACCTCAGCCACTCCTCATATGGCTTCTTCTCAAGGCTCTTCACCATCTTTGTTGCCCTCCTTTGGACACTCTAATAGCTTTTTATCTTTTTAATGTGCACTCAGAACTGCCCCCAGCACCTGAGGTGAGGCTGTCCCAGCTCAGAGCAGAGCAGGACAATCCCCGCCCTTGCCCAGCTGGCTTGATGCACCCCAGGGCACATCTGTCCCTCCTGGCTGCCAGGGCACAATGACTCATGTTCAACCTGCCATTGACCAGGGCCCCCAGCTCCCTTTCTGCAGAGCTGCTCTCCAGCCTCTTATTTCCTTGGTGTCAAGCACAAGTTTTAGTCTGAACCAAAATTTGGAGAAAGTCCCAGAGAGGCTTCAGGAAATTTTGTCCAGAGTTCTTTATGAGCAAGTCTCAAAGGAATATCATGAGAAGAGAAGGATGTAAGAAAAATTAAAAGTATTTGCCAAATTCCCTTAACTACTTTCTTAAATTGTATATATTCTGGATATCCATGCACATGAGTACTCTGCACTTTCTTACTTTTAGTATTGAACCCCTGCATTGTTGTGTTTACAAAAGTAATTCCAGTCACAAAAGAAAAAAACATCTAAAATAAATCTCTCAGGCAGGTTTTTCCCTTACACAAGAAACACCAACCACATGAAGCTTCATGAATGGTTACCATAAAAGCTAAAAACAAACAAGGATTTCTTGAAAATGCAATTGCTCAATATACCCAAAACTGCCAGCTGCAGTTTCCTCTTTAGGCTATTGACTTCATAACCTTACCCAACCATTCAGAAATTTCCTGGTCAACAAGATTTTTCGGAAGCTTTATGGAAAAAACAAGCAAACCAAACCAAAAAACCCTATTGGTTTAAATTAATTTCCTGAAGACTAAATTACTTCATAACAAGTCACACTAAACAATTGTAAAAGTTACTAAAAGGAAACCAGTTTATCACCTTAGAGCAATAAAGTCAAATAAGCAGACAACAAAGCTTGTCAAAAGTTATGTCTTTAGACTGCCACCTTGCAAGAATATTCAGCTATTCTTTGAACATTTGTTTTTCTGTATTGGAAGAAAAGGTGTTGCAATGCATTTTCTTACTTTTTTTAATTTTAAGTGCAGGCTTTAGAGAAACTCAAGGGTACAAAGTAGGAGTAAGATTTCAGACTAAAATGGTTATTTCTTCATGAAATTTGGGTCATCATGGTTATTCCTTCTCTAACTGAACAATATATTTACAATTATGACTATTTAAACTTGTAAAAGTGATTCTCTATGTAAAAGCATGAAGTGCATTTTTAGCAAGTGTATTCAAATCAGAGAGGGAAGGTATTTTGTAAGAATATCTTTGCTCTGCATTTACTGCTGTTAGCATATTCCTGTGTTTAGTAGTGACTCTGGTGGGGCTACTTATATGAGCCAGTTCACATACACGACAGTATTAGGCTGTTCTGTGAGTCTGTAAGGAACACAGCCCCATCCCACTCCTAGTTACAGTTAGTGAATCAGATTTCAAGGAGAGACAGACATTAACAAAGAATTTTCCAGAGGATTGTGAAGGATTAAATGAGAAAGTTGGGCTCCCATCTTAGTAAGGTTGCTGTTATATTTTTGTTTACATAGAAACTTGGACAGCTGGTCTGGCTAAAGTCTATCTAATGAGTTTAAAGGCATGTGATAAAAATTACACCCATAATTTCAGGCCTAGGTCTTATGAGGCACAGTGTCCATATGGAACAAGACAGAGAAGTTACCTTTGGATTAAAATATGCAAGTTATGTTTAGAAGTTTTCCCATTTTTTAATGAAAACTGGCAACTTACATGTTCTGATTTCGAAATTTCAAAACTACAAACTCAACCAACTGAAATCTAAATTAAAATATATATATACACAATGAAACTTAACGTTAGAAGTGCTTGCTACCCAAAATATCTACAAAAGCATTATCTTCTTTCAGCAGAGGCTTACAGACTTCAAGAGTCCTCCACCATGCTGCATAGGAATGGGATAGAAAATGCACCATCATACTGTACTGAAGGTCTAATGAAGACCAAGTATCTTTTGTTTTGTCTTTTTACATTTTAGGAGGCTTTTGGAAGGATTTCAGAAGAGCCAGTAACTCTCCAGTGGGATTCATAGAAGGCTGAGAGAGTATGATGCAGAACTTCCTTCTGCACCACAGGCATATCTGTGAGAGTGCTGATATGAAAAAGCATCAGTCCTGCTCTTGGCTCCCTACTCAAAGCCACATATGAGCAAGTGCAGAAAAACTCAATTTCAACCAAATGTTCCAAATTGCTGTTGTGTTTGGGGTTATTTTTTTCCTTTTTGTTTCACTACGCAAGTTTTCTGCCTCTTATTTTGATGAGAGAAAAGTAAGAATGTTTGTAAGGGCAGAAAATATTAATTAAAATAAACATAAGGCTAGATCCTACCAGCAGCTTTCAAACCAAACTGAAGTCTAATGTGTGCATTTCTATTAAAGTGCATGTCCTATTCTGATTCCCACTGGGTTTAACAGTTACAAACTGTTAGGTATGCTTAGAAGACCTTAATTAGATTAGTAGATAATTAAGAGAGGGCAATTCTCTGTTCACTTTTTCTAAATCTTCATCTAAACAAATATTTGACATTGTGGTTTCAAAATGAAAAGCAATTTTTTCCTGGGTTTCACAACAGACATAGCTAGTGGCTCTTTCTGACTTCTTATTTCTCTCCTGACAGCAGAGATGGCTGCAGAGTCATCAACCCTGACAGTGCTGAGTGAGCTAGAATAGGTGCTGCTCCATAAAACACACTTTGAAACCTTAAGGTGTTTTTTTTTCTTTATTCTGCCTTGACAGCCTATAGCAACCTTTCTGCTACCTGCCACAGGCATTTATTTATAGCTTTTCCACCCATCAAAAGTATAATGAAATTCCTGCCCTAAAAGCTGGGAGTTGTAAGATGAAGGGAGAAAAAAATTGTTTTCCTGGCTGGAACCAACTGTAGCCAAGAACTACACAAATTCCTCTGGTGCTGTGTCTGTCACCAGCAGCCATGATCCTCCCTGTACCACGATAACTACCTTGTGTGTTTATTCTGAACCAGGGCACCCTCAACAGATAAAGGAGCTGACAAAGTCAGAGGGGCAGCACTGGCTGCAGGAGGTCATGGAGGGATTTCCAGGTAGACCAGGCTGGACATGAATGAACAGGAGCATGCAGATGTTACACAACCACAATTTTTCTAAAATCATTTTAGTAATACTGGAGAACCTTGGCAGTCCTAAGGCATTTAGTCAGTCAACATTTCTGTAAACAAATACATAATTTTAAATGTCATTTCATTCCCGGGGTCAGTTTCAGGTTGCTGTCACACAGGCCTCTTCCTTGGGGACATTTGTTCAAGGGTGATCTCTGAGTACATAAGAGGCAAAAGAGGAAAACATTCAGTCAATTCCAAAAAGAACAGTCCTAGTTTGAATTGCAAGTAATGATCTAGGGAATGACAACTACTTGTGTTTAACAGTGATGGACTGAATGGCAAGCCTTGTTCTATAACGAGGTAAAACATTCCCTGCAGAAGTTTTAATTGGTCAGGAAGTTCATTTTCTGTAGTTTTACGGTTTTCCATTGCAGGCTCAAGACCATTTTGGGATTTGAATTTTAAAAAACTGACAGAGTACAATAAAATACTGCAGAAAGAATAAAATTATCTTCAAATACAGAAGAACAAATGCCAGTATGGAAGCTGAGGAGTCATAATCATTCTCTCATATAAAAAACCCTTCTCCTGCTTAGAGAATATCAGCTCAGGCCTGGTATTAGAAATGCAAGGCTTTATACGATTCACATCCCTCTCCTTTTTTCTTTTGGTTCAAGGACATGACAAAGAATGAACAGGTTAGGTTTCCTTAGCCATGAATTCCTACAAGGTGTGTAAATGTCTGCTGAGTCACAAACATCCTTCTTTTTCCTTTAATTTCTTTTTGGAATAGATTCTCCTTTTTGGACAACTAAAAAGAGGGCACTGGAGCTGAGATCTGATACCAACCCCCTCATGGTCAGCAGGGAGTTTGTTTCTGTAGGTGGACCTGGCTGTACCTGTCCCAAGAAGCATTCATTCTGGGTAGCCTAAATTATTCTGTAATGCAAAGTGACTCTTCACTTGCTGAAGCTGGAAAACAGGAAAGAGATTCAAAATGAAACTAGATTAAGAGAGGATGAAAGGCATCATCGAGGTAGTTTATAAATGTATACTTAAATTAGGTAAACTATCTGAAGATAGTCATATCCCAGCCAAGTTTGTCTTTCCCACCACAATTGATTTGCAGGCACCATTCAGACACATTCCAAAGAAAAGAAAATGCATTTTCTATTAATTTGAACATCGTGATCCAAGAAAGGAAAAAAACATTACTGCCACCTCTGTTTCTTTTAGTGCATTATTTTTTAAGTTTTGATACCATCTTACATTTTGTAAATGACCGTATTCATTCACCAGGGGGTCAGCACATAATTGTGGCCATATGTAACAGCTCCTTAGATATAGACTGTTTAATATTGCTTCATAATCACTACTTCTGGCAAAATTAGCAGAGATTCAGACAAGATTTAAGGACACTATAATCAAGTTCATAGCTATGGGTAGAAAAAGGAAGAAAGTCTTAAGATTTTTAATCTACCATGATAACTTAAAGTTGTTGTGAGTGCTGTTCTCTCAACATAGTAATGTTTGATTTGGAGCAAAGCAGATTAAAAGTAATTTCCCTGGATATTGGTCAATGCAAATAGTACCATCACATAGAAGTTCATGTAATATTAATTTCCAGGGTATTTTTTTCTAGGCAATTCTAAGGAGGTTTGAAGTTTACATCAAATTTGAAGAAGGGGGTTTGTTTGAAGCTTACTTGAATTAGTCAAAGACCATCAAATTGATGTGGACTAGAAACCTGTGAAAACCTTTCATTATCTGTCCAGCATTTATGCCACATTTTGCTGCCACAGTTAAGGCTTTCCAGGGTTACAAGTTATATTTCTAATCTAGGGATATGGATATGAAACAAGGCATAAAGAATGTGTAAAAAAAAAAGTTTTGAAACCAATAATATGCCCATCCATAATTTCAGAGGGTATTTTCAGTCATATAAAGTTGGCACTATATAGTGTGATGTTTCCCCCAGTGCAATCAGAATTAAAACATACATTTACTTTTCTATCTGCATGTTAATCTCTTCAGTATAACAGACCAATTTGAGAGAGTAAATTAGATTTTCCTCTGGCACCTATTACATGCATAGAATTAGTTTGACAGTATAAGCATATTTACTGCTTTAAAAAGGGAGCTGTTTCTGTGTCATGCTCTAAGGATGATGTCTGACTCAACTTCAGTCCTTGTAGGATCTGATGAGAGGCTGAATGGGAAATTCTGGTAGCGGCAAAGAGTTTGAATGTGAAGTCACTGACATAGCACTTTGCTGACATATTTTGGAGTCCATTCAGGTGTCCAGTTCTACAGAATCATGGAAATGTCAGAGCCATCCCCCTTGAGGTTATGGGGACATAGTGGACATAGTGGAAATTCCCTGAGCTAGGAAACTCAGTCTGAAAAGAAGCTTTGTTCTCAGTACAGGAAGGAACATATAATATTCAGCAGCATATTGTTAAAAATCATTATATGTATCAGTCAAGTCTACTAGAAATCTAAGGAAGTAATACATTTTGTATATATAAAAAAGAATGCTTCTTCATCCTTTTAAGTTTTACATTTTTTTGTAACAGAGCTGGTGTTTTCTGTCCAAAAGGAATTCCTAGTTCATAGGACTAACTCAAGCAACCTCTGATGGAAAATGGACAAGACAGATTTCTGCTACTTTGAGACAGCACCAGTTTGCTAAAAAATAATGTACCAGAATGTCAGACTGAGTATGCCTCTGGAGACAACATTTCTAGCTTAGAAAGACATAATGTTAAAAACAACAACAAAAAAATTTACACATTTTTAAAAGCCATTAATTCTTGTTTTATTCTCAGTCTTTCTCCTTTTCTATTTTTGATTTATTGGTTTGTTTTTTTTTAATTTTGAGTGAGAATCTACATAAATATTGCAGATTAGTATGTAATTAAAACTAATACTTTGCCTGTTACATCTCTAAAACTGAACAGCAGACTTCCTTTAAATGCATAAGTGTGATAGGGCCCTTTTCCTAGATGAGCAAAACCAGAGTCAGTTCATATAAGTTATGAATCCATTCTGGCAAATTTAGATGGTTCATTCTGGACATCTGTAGCTCAAGTAGTAAAGACAGGTCTGGAAATCCAATTATTGTCTCTTGTCTGCAATCTTTAAAAGAAGTTAGGAAAGGTCTCAATGAGAGAGAAACACAGAAAATATTTTTAAAGCATTTCATTTAAAGTATATCCTTCTAGCCTTATTTTTTAGAGCTCAGAGTTTAAGTGATGTAATTACCAACATAAGTTATGTCTGTTTAATCAATTACTGATTTTTTTTCTGGCCACAGCACCAACAATATATAGGATTTCTGTATTTTTTTGCAGCTCTGGTACTGGGATCTCAGTTCAAAAGGAAATGGAAACATAGATATGTTTAATAAGAGGGAAAAAATGCAGAAAAAAAACTTCTAAAAGCGGGGAGAGATAAGTCTCATTAAGCAAATTTAGTTTTGGACATTATCTATCTATCTATCTATCTATCTATCTATCTATCTATCTATCTATCTATCTATTTCTCTATCTATTTATCTTTTGCTTTTAGTCATTCTGAAATAAGCATGGAGGTGTGTGATGAGAACAGGTGTAGAACTGCAGGTAACATCCTCAAACACATTACCTCACAATGTCATCAAATAAGCTTAAATTACGTATTTTGTGGGATTATGAGTTGTATTTCACATTATCCTGACCAAACAAAACCAAACCAAACTAAACCTCTTTTAGTTTAGAGAAATAAGAAATACTGAAGACATCAAGAGGTGTATCCAGGAAAGAAAAAATGGAGATTGATCCTGCATGAGGAAATGACCTTTCAAGGCTGAGCTTGGTCAAAATACACTATGTAAATGCCAATGTGGGGCCCTAACTCTCACTAAACTTTACGCTCTACTTGTAGCATTTTTATTTATTGACATTCTTGGGGCTGTAGGCTGGAAAGTTATCTCTTTTAGCAATTCCTGCAAAAGAAGTTTCTTTCAAACTGCAATTAATTCTGGGATCTGGTTTTGACACTGTGAGTAAAACTGGGAAATTCCAATATTTTGCAACTTTAATGTCATTCCAGGGACCTGCAACCAGAAATTCCAGGAAAGTTCCCTACTAGAAACTGCATTTGCTGTGTTTGAGTAAACAGCATGTGTGGCGAGCCAGCTGCACTCCCTCCATTTTTTGTTCCCCAACTGAGCCCATATGTAGGATTGAGCTTCCGGAATGGCTGCTTACAGGCAGAGGTAAAAGATACTCTTTCTCCTAATGTGTCCACCTACCCCTCAGCTCCACACCAGGCAGAGAGGCTGAACCTTAATGCTGAGTTGCCTCTGACCTGCTGCAGGTGAAAACTGAAGGTGAACCCAAGCTGGCACCAGTCTGCAATGTAGCCTGCCTGCATTGGTGAGACACAGCCTTCCAGTTCCCTCTTTGAAGCTAAGATGTTAATAGATGTGGTCAGGTTTTATGGCTCTGCAGCACATAAGCACAGCCTGGCCAGATCTGCTTCAGATCTCTGGGCCATGAAAACCCAAACCCCTTGGGAAAACATCAGGGATAGCTATTGCTGCTGCCAATCTGCCTGCCTGGCAAGCCCTGTAGGAACTCAATTAACAGTACCTACTTGATTAAAGTTCAGTAAAAGGTGTATAGTTTCATCATAAAGAAGTTAGGAAAATTCATTAGTTTGGGTGAGAAAATATCAACCCATCTCAAATGAAAGGTAAGTACCTAAATCCTGTTTATGCCTTTCTTCAAAATACTGGATTTAAACAAACAAACAAACAAAAAAAAACACACCAAAATGGTCTCAGAACCTTTCCCTCAGCTTCTTTCAGTTTCCCTGAAAGACTGCATAAGCAGTGAGCTGTTGGTTCAGCAGATGAATTCATTATTGGCTTGGTTTTTTAAGAATGAATGTATCATCCAGTAGTTATGACACTACTTTTCCAGACTTTTTTCTAACTCAGTTTTGCTTCCTATTAAAATGATGGCACTTTATGATCAACTCTTTTTTCTTCTTCAGTATTTTGAGTTATAAGTGGTATTTTTACATAATAATAATAATCTGGTATATGCTGTAATGTTTGTGTTTATTTTTTTCCCCAAACAAGAAGTATACAGCAGCATGGGACTTCTGGAATATTATTTATTTATATTTAGCTTATTTCAAGATTCCAAGATATGGTTGTAACTGTCCTTCGCTGTATAATTTCTTTATTTAATATTCACTAAAAGCCTGACTAGGGAAAACAGGAAAAAATACATTTGATCTTCTGATTTGAGCTGGGAGCAGAAAACACTTATATTAAAATAGGTCTTTATTTTCCTTATGCATCAGCTTCCCCATTTGAGAAACAATGAAGTTATTTACCTAGTTTTATAAACATAACTAAGCTAATTAAATACTCATCAGCCTGAATGGTTAATGAAACACTTTGCTCTGCCTCTGTCCAATACCCCAATGTGTGACCCTACTTTCTACAACTAAAGAAAACCAAACCATTTAGCTTTAATTTAGATACTAGCTGCACCTAAACTTCTGTTGTCTCTTTTCATGAGCCCTTGAATTTCTTTAGGTGCTCAGTGCACTGTTTCTGTTCAGAACCAATGTGAAGACTCCCAGGCTTCCAGAACAGTCAGGAGATTAAGTGTTTCTTAAGTAAAACTGGAAAGAGCAGAGTACATAGCACAGTTTCCTGGAATTTCCATTCTATACACAAGATATGTTTTCCAGTACAAAACAACAGAAATATCTGAAGCCTTTCCTGTTGAATAAATATTACTATGCAAAGGATACAAGATTAGAAGAGAGAGAAAAAAACCCTAGCAAGAACCAGGAACACAATTCTATTATCTACTTGTTACAGCCCTGAAAGAGAAAACAGAGTTGGAAAATCCTAGTTTGGTGTTCATAGTTTCCACTAAACTCTAAAAAGAAATATGCAAGTAAGGGTTCAGTATTCCCTCACCTACACTAAGCAATTTTAGCTGGACTTAGGGACTTCTACTTCTTCCTGTCATCCAGTGGAACTGGGATCTGCTACTGAACATAAACATTACTTTAGCAGGTTACTTAGAGAACATCTCTTTCCTCAAAGCCTCTCAGAGGAATAGGTGTGATTAGGCCACCATCAGGTTGAAAAGGTAATTAAACCTAGATTTTCTGTTTCCTTAGTACTCAATCCACTAAATCAGCAGAGGAGAGGGTTCCCTATGAGGCAGGCAGGGCAGGCACATCCTTTATTGGTGATTCACATGGTAGAAGAACATCTCCGGACATATCAGGGAAGGATCTAATAAATGGAGACATAGAACCTGAAAGTTGAATAATGCAGTGCCTGTTTCCCACAGTCCTCAGCTAGAAAGTATGATAGGATAATCTCATGAATGAATGGTCAATTCATGAATCATATTTAAGTCTTTATTTTTCAATTTTCCAGACATCCTTCTGGAAATTTTCCAGTCATTGGAGAGTCTTTTTATCCTCAAATACCACAAAAGATTAAGGTGATTGAGAAATCCTCTCTGCAAAGGGAGAATTTATTTTTGGAAAAGCCTTCAGATGTCAGCTTTAATAAGTATATGATGTCTGATCTCCATGGTCACATTGTGATGTAACTTAAAATGACCTGGTAATCAAAGAAAGCACTATTTTTAGAAGATTCATAACAGACTTGAGAATTGCAGCAGCTTATTTAAATGTTCTGTCCTCTGGTGGTCTTTACAGCTCAGTGTTGTGGTTTAATCCCAGTCATCCACCAAGTCCCACACAGGAATTAATTCACTGCTTCCTACAGGCACATGTTCAGTTGTTTCCAGGAGAGCAGGGCCCCATCACTTGTGATGGTGACTAGGGAAGATGAATGTCATCACTCCAAATCTTCCCTCCTTCATTGCTGGCTGGAGAGGAGCGGTGCACTCAGGGGAGGCTAGCTGTTTTCCTGCCTGAGTAGGGAGGGTGGTGCACCGCTGGCCAGCAGCACACACAGCCCGCCGAAAAGGAGACAGCTCAAGGTGTTGGGCTGCTCTCCCTCGACTGGAGCTCCCTCAAGTCTCCAGGTGGAGTACTCGAGGTTTGAGATCTCTCCCAGGGACTGCAGATCTTCTCCACCTCTGCACTCCTACTCTCAACCTTGCGATGGTAATCCAGGGATGAGAAGGGGAAAGGAAGACTCCACACAGCAGTGGTTTGGGGTAGGAAACAGGTTCATTGTCCCTACTCCAAGGGCAAGCTGCTGTGGGGAGCCCTGAGGAGGGGAAAAGCAGACCCTTAAATACCAACAGGTAAATAAGTGGGTTGCCTCTCCCAGTAGGAGGGGGTTAGGGAAACAAGGCCAATCTGAAGGGGGTAGCGAGGAGGGGATTCAGGAGTTACAGGGAAGGGGTCCATTGGGGCATTGAGGGTTAGGGGAATTCCAGAGTGGGCTGTGTTCAGGGGAGGGTGAAGGGCTGATGGACAGGGAACACTGGAAATAAGGGAAGGGTTGAGGGATGAGAGACATGTAACTGGGTGGAACAAGGGAGGATGGATACCTCGAGGGGAAGGTACATACACATTTGGGGAGGGGTTTAACATATTTTTCAAAATTTACAAAAAGTAAACATACATAACCATACAACAAACCATTAACTGCATAATAACATAAATGGGATATAAAACCCACACTGCAACACTTCATCTTCCTAAGCTTTATATAATGAGCATGATGCCATTTGGTCTGGAATATCCCTTTGGTCATTTTGGGTCACATGCCCTGGCTGAGACTTTAAATGGCATCATGTAGAATTGCTTTTCTGAGCTGAATCATGAAACGGAGAACTTATTCTAAGATACTATTCTTGCCTTTAGCCCCTATGGCTCTTCTTTCCATTCCACTGTTGATTTTACATTCCAGTCTTTTAATCAAGATGTTATGTTGTACCACATCATGCATTTAAATTTCTATGAAGCTTTTTACATCAACACTATCAACACTATTACTTTTAGCAACAAAGTATGCATTTCCTACTAAAAAATAAAAAGGCATCAAATCCTTTCTGCCATAAACAGTGTTGGATGATTTCAATTAATGGATAAAAATATAATCACCCTTAGTTCTCTACTAATTTATCAAAGTCAAGCTAATGCATCTCTTCTGGCTTGGATAATTCTTTTCATTCATCCCCTTTTAAGGAACTCGAGATTTACAGATAACTTCAGACTTTAATTTGCCACAGGCCATGATGTGGCAATGATTATGTTATATCCCACTCCTATCAAGGTAGAACTATAACCACTTGCTTTTTACAGTTTTATAAATCTCCTCTCTTAGTCCAGGCTTAAGCAAAATTAACACAAATATTGAAATTCCCTTAAGTTGCTTGAGTTGAGCACCAGTCAGTAAGATTTAGATGGTTATTTTTAGTAGCTGCTGCTTACCAGTTCCCTCAGTTACTTTGGGAATAGAAAGTGTATAGTCTTCATTGGAGATGCTGTACTAACACAGACTGTTTCATACCTGCAGCAACATTTATTTTGCAGCTGGTGTGAATATTAGAAAAATTTAGTAGGCTGGAATGTAAGTAATCTAAAGCATAACTTAGGTGATGGTAAACTCACAATCAGACGGACAAAACGTATGATTCTAAAATCTCGTTAAAAGAGCATCATGTAGGAAAGCCTAAACTAGAGCCAAGAAAGTCAGCTACACAAATTTCCAGGTACATCCTATGAGCACAATGGTCTTGGTGCAGGAATGGTTTCCATCTCAAGCAAAGCGCTGAGTTGGCCCAAGTCTTTTTTCCCCAGAATTTTAGATAATAGCATAAGGTTTCAAAATTCTGTGTTAAGTTTGTTGCAAATCACAGAGTCACAGAATCACTAGGTTGGAAAAGACCTCCAATATTATTGAATCCAGCCCAGCCCTAACACCTCAACTAAACCCATGGCACCAAGTGCCACATCCAGTCATTTTTTAAACACATCCAGGGATCGTGACTCCACCACCTCCCTGGGTAGACCATTCCAATGCTTTCTCACCTTTTTCATAGAAAGACTTTTTCCTAATATCCAACCTATATTTCCCTTGGTGCAACTTAAGACTGTGTCCTCTCATTCTGTCAGTTGCTGCCTGGAGAAAGAGACTGACCCCTACCTGACTACACCCACCTTCCAGGAAGCTGTAGAGAGTTATAAAGTCACCTCTGAGTCTCCTTTTCTCCAGGCTAAGCAAGCCCAGCTCCCTCAGTCATTCCTCACAGGGTTTGTGTTCCCAGCCCCTCTCCAGCCTCGTTGCCTCCTCTGGACGCACTCGAGCGTCTCAATGTCCTTCCTGAACTGAGGGGCCAGAACTGGGCTCAGCACTCGAGGTGTGGCCTCACCAGTGCCGAGTGCAGGGGAAGAATGACCTCTCTGCTCCTGCTGGCCACACCATTCCTGACACAGGCCACAATGCCATTGGCCTTCTTGGCCACCAGGGCACTCTGCTGGCTCATGTCCAGCTGCTGTCACCAGCACCCCCGGGTCCCTTCCTGCCTGGGCACTGTCCAGCCACACCGCCCCCAGCCTGTAATAAGGAGTCATTGTGGCCAAAATGCAGGACTTGGCACTTGGACTTATTAAACTTCATCTTATTAGACTCTGCCCATCCATCCAACTGTTCCAGGTCTCTTTCCAGAGACCTCCTACCTTCCAACAGATTGACACATGCTCCCAGCTTAGTGCAGTGCTCCAGCCATGTGAGTCATCCCACCACGTTTCTGTGATGGTGTCTACATCACAATTCTGCTGCTGCACCATGGCCTCCAGCTCTCCTTGTTTGTTACCCATGCTGCATGCATTGGTACACATGCACTTCAGCTGGGCTGCTGATTTCACCCATAACTCAGGTTTATCATCCTTGAGTCTGCTTCCAGACAGCCCAGCTGCATCCCCTTCCCCCTTCAAACCTAGTTTAAAGCCCTCTCAGTGAGTTCCACCAGTTCATGAGCTAAAATCCTTGTTCCCTTAACAGAGAGATGGAGCCCATCCAGTTCCAATAGGGCAGGTGCCAAAAAAGCTGCCCCATGATCAAAGAACCCAAATTTGTGCTGATGACACCAACCCTTGAGCCACTTGTTAACAATGTTGGCTCTCCTATTCCTTTCATTGTTTTTCTCTGCCACAAAAGGGACTGAGCAGAAGACCACCTGTGCTCCCGCCCTATGAAACACTTGACCAGTGCCCTGAAATTCCTTTTAATTGCCCTGACACTCCTCTTTTCAGTCTCATCACTGCCAGCCTGGAGTATCTACAGTGGGTAATAATCAGAATCAGCCCAGGAAGTCTCTCAGTGATATCCCGTACCCAGGCCCCAGGGAGGCAGCAGAGCTCCCTGTGGGATGGGTCCAGTCAACACATGGGGCCCTCTGTTCCCCTCAGGAGTCACCCACTACAACTGCCCTTCTTTTTCATGTCAGAGGTGGTCTGTCCTGTGTCTGTCCTACAGATGAACTGTAACTGGGAGGCTCACTGGGCAGACAATTTTCTTCTGCATCCTCTGGCTGACCCTCTAGATCCAGGGCCTCATACCTATTCTGAAGTGGCACCTGGCTAGGGGATGGGAGTTGGGAGGAATTCTTATTACCTCCCAGAGCAGGGACCTTTTTCCACTCCCCTTCATCCACCAGGTGTCCAGTTGCCTGAGTGGGAGGCATGGGAGTCCTCTGGCTCCTGGTGGGCCTCCCTCAAGGATGGAAGGGCTGAACACCAATCTATTTCCCTTTTGCTTTCCTTGTTACTTCTTAGTCTTTCAACTTCCTCTGCAAGCTCCCTCAGGGAAAGGAGATTGTTCATCTGTTCACACCTCAGGCAGGCTTCTTCTGCAACACCTCCTGGGACCACTGACAAGCTCAAACACTCCGCACAGGAATGGGTCTGCACAGACACATCCTTTTTGGAGGGTTCCACCTGGCTACATACACTTTTACTAATTTCACTTTAGAAGCTATTACATATAAGTTGTTACCTGCCCACACAGTGCTGCCATGTACCAGTGGGGCCTGAGCACTGCCCCGCAATGGTGCTGTCAAACTGAGGATCCAGACAATCCTGTCATAGGGAGAAACAAGATTATGCTGGATTTAAGCTGAGCTGGGCCAGATGAAAAAACTAGCTATTTGAGAGGACTGATACCTCCTGGAGGCAGAATGCAGCACTGCAAAAATACACAAGCTGACATTCTAAAAGTAGGATGATCATGCTAGCGCAACTTCACATGCAAATCTGTTAGATCTTGCTTAATCCCCACAGTGATTTCTCTGTAGTGAAATTTTCCATTCTGCTTTCATTTTTTTGTAGCTGTTTTAGCAGTTCCAGTGGATAAACATCAGATGTCACTTGGTGATTCTTATACTTTACTCCCTTGGTGTAAAACTGTGGCGTGTTTCTGTGCTTTCTGTCCCTGATGTACCAGAGATGAGTGATGAGTGACTATAGAAAAGGGAATGTGTTGCTGGAAGGCTTTGATTTTTATTTTTTTTTTTGTGTGTGCGTGGTGGGGGGAGGTTCTCCTTTTTTCCTTCTGGATGTTGTAATCTGCTATACATTAAAATGAACAAGTTCACATCTGCAAAGTGGTGCATGAATGTTTATTTTATACACTGAATACTTGACAGATTCTTAAACTCATTAATTTCCAAAATATTATATATTTTATTATATTGTTTATTTTCCTTTTACAGTGTCATTACAAGTTAGAACCTGATTTAATAACCTTGAAAACCAAAATGGTGTTATTTAGCAGCTGTAAACATTGTTCTATGGGCAGATTTACCTAAAATAACTCATAATATTCCCCTAAGCTATTAATGCACTTGGTCCTGCATGAAAAAAATTCACTCAGTATAAGATAAAGAACCACAAATCAAAGCTAACAACCTTGGAAAAAGAAATGGAACAGGAATGCAAAAAGCATTTAGAGTTTTCCACTGTCTCAACATGTAGCAGCTATTCTTAGTGCCATAATATTCATATAAGAATTAACTGATATGAAAAATCTGACTTCCATCTGATAACTGCATTAGCAGTTTTGTATTAGTCTGTGCAATGAATAACATTCTTCTCATCTATTCAATTAGCATTGATTTCTCTAAGGTACCTAAAGCCATATATTAGTCTTAAATAAAACTGCAGATGTTAAAAGTACATTTACAATAGCTTGCTATTTCTGAGGACAAGGGTATTTGTCTGCCCATAGTTTGCAGGGTGAAGGGGCATGGTGACTGAATGATCATCTTTCAGCGGCTAGAGTAGTCCCAGTTGATTGAATGATCCTCACAACCAGCTTTCCTGGAAATTGCTGGAAGAATAAATATGGTCCATGACTATAAATTTGGTAGAAGAGATTTATAATGCCCTTAAAATAATAACTAGCCTCCAGTACAAAACCAGCACTGATTTATCTTTCCATAAGCAGAATTCTGCTGCATTACAACAGAAGAAAAAAGGACAACCTATTGGCCATCATCTGCTATCTTTGCCAAAGTAAAATTCCTTCTGCTTTCATAAGACATAAAACAGGCACAAGAAAGCTATTACTATAATCGCTTGTTAAAACCTACTGCACACAGAAATTTTCTGCTTGAAATACACAATCATAACAACTAATTTTATGTGACAAAATATTTTTGTAGGTCGCAACAAGTACACAAGCAATTAATAATAAAATGAGTAGAAAAGAATAGAAATGCCAGAGTCCTGAAAACTGAGGAGGGGAATACTAAGTGGACAATCAAAAAGGTAATAACTCGGCTCCTGTAGCTTCACCTGCTCTCAGTGATCATTTTGCTTTAGTATGATTTAGCTGGTCATGACCAGGTATGGCACTGAAAATAGAGCTTTCTTTATATCCTGCATCAAAAAAAGATCAAAATCCATTCATCAGGCTGTAAACAGGACATCTGAATTGAATGCAGGGAGCCCACTATTGAACTATCTTTCTCATTAATTTCCAATTACATGAGGGACTGAGCACTCTCTCTTAGCTTTGTTTTTGATTTTTTAATGAATGTAATGAAATTAACATTACTCAGTTCAGTGGTTCACAGGATTGAGCAGAAATGTGTTGAGCTACAATGGATCAAGTCATATTTGCTTTATTCAGGCATGAACAGGCTTACTCTTTCTATGTGTGTGATAGGACTCCTTGTGCAGAAGAGTTTTTAGGCTCTTGTCCAACAGTGTAGAGGGCAAGGACTAAGAATCTGGTCCTACAAATCCATTTAGATCAGGAGACATTGTGTAAATTAAGAACTATCATCTCAAAACTGGTTTACTCTTTCAAAATAAGTCCTTGTAATAATATTCATAATTTGCATTGATTAAGAGCTTCTTCAGGTCTGCCCCTATTCACACCATTCATACCAGGCATTGCTGATATGCTTTCTGAAGGAAGGAATGATCCTGTGAGGTACTGAGTTCCACCCAAAAAGATGCTGACAATCTCAGCATTTTCAGCTTCTCTATCTCCTTTAGTCCACGTTCAAGTTTGGGCTATTGACAGTAACCAGCATGCTGAAGGAGCACTAGGGAATGACAATATTGCTGTTTACATCTACAAATTCACTCTAAATACCTAACTAGACATATAGTCTAAGGAGAAAAGAGTATGTTTTTATAAAATTGAACATTAAAGAGTGGTATTCTTTTCAAAATGGATTGTGACAGGGCACAACATACAACAGTATTGGAAACATAATATGAAATACATAGTTCAAAGACCTACTGTCAACCTAAACGTATTTTATGGGATGATCTGTGATCCACATGGCTGTAAGGCTGAAGTTCTCATTTTTTATGGTGCTGTGGGAATGAGAGACTGATGCTAGTGTGTGATCAATAAAGAAAAATGTTGGCAATACTGTGGAATATCGTGCATTCTTAACTGAATGACATGAACTCCAGTGGTTCATTGTGGGATAATTTTGAGATATTACTGGAAAAAGCCTTAAAATTATTTTCCTTTGTAGTGTATTTCCATTCAGTGAATTGGCAAGGAAAGAACAATGAGAATATATTGGTATGAATAATGCATCATTTGTATATTCTTCATACTCTTGTCCAGCTGGCAGACCAGTTGCTGCAGCATTACCTGGATTTCCAGATACAAAAAACAGTGTATGATTTGAAATAATAATACTGAAGTAGGCTTTACTCGATGTTCTTTTGCAGTATAGCTAAATAATAATTTAATTTCTCTTCAGTATCTCATATTATTCTAATACATTTATAACATGCAGAAATTCTACCTATATTTATGTAGGAAGGGGTAGAAAAACTTTGGTAGAATTAAACTACTCAGCCCTTAGCAATAATATTTAATCTTATGAGAAAAAAATGGTAGGATTTATGTCTGCTTTTAAAACATATTTAATGAAGGTGTTGAATGACACAATTTTAAAAATTCTGAAAATATAAAGACTCTTGTTTTTTACCAAAGTGACCTGATATTTTAAAAGACTTTCACTATTTCTGACTTTAGAAAAATACATGGGATGAAAGCCTTCATGTTCCATTTTGAACTTTATTTCAGCCAAAATAACTTAGTTCTGTGAATGAAGCAACTGATGAGTTTATGATTAGCAACTCAGAGTTTATGATTTTGTACATGTTAAAGCTGTTTCAAAATTCCTGATGAGTTAAAGTTTCAGGGAGTGATATCAACTCCTTTGAACATGGCCTGATGCTTTTTTGGTTTTGTTTTGTTTTCATATAACTTAATCAGTTTTAAGAAAGGTGGAAAATTAAACTTTGCATCTGATCTGAAATATTCTTAAATATTACAAATCAGTTTCTTGGAAGTTCTTCATCTCTTCTCAGGAAAAGCTCCAGATGGCCTAATAAAACTGTGGCGTGTTTCTGTAGATGATTCCAAGCCTAGATCAGGTAAACCACTAGAACATTTGACTCTGCTCAGTGTGGAACAGGGAAGTTGTTCAGAGGCAGAGATACTCCATCAATAAGGAGACGTATGCACTGCAAGTTAAAATAAGAGGGATCATGGGAAGGTGTCGTAAGAGTTGGGGCAGGCAGAATAGCAGGTATTTACACTATTACACTTAAATAGCATATTTACACTGGAGTTTAGTTTTGATAAGGAAGACACCTTCTGAAAGTTACCACTGATTATCATCTCATAGCTGTCTTGCAGAATTAGAACTTTCCTATGGAAGCATAGTGAAAGATCTTCAACATATCTGTGGTGTGGGTGCTGGCTCCGCAGCACCAATTGTTCCACTCCGGTAGCCTATTTGGAACAATTAACACAACAAAGGCCTGAGTAAAGGTGTGGAAAAGTCATTCTGTGCAATGAAAATGGGGATAAAATGGTTTGCTGTGGTAAGGAAATCTGGCATGGAGATTGACAGGAAATAAAACAGGGCAAACTACAAAGAGGAAACAAATCTGAGTGCTAGGGAATATTGGCGGACCTATTATGAAGGAAAGGAGGTGGATTAAGAAAGGTAGGACTTAAATCAAGTGTGGAGAGATAAGATTAGGAGGACAAGACCTTAATTGGATAATGAATTCAGTAGAAGTAGCAATTAATTAATTGAGAAGGATGAAAAGGAGGAGGTGAAAGAGAGGAAGACAAGTGAAGAGACAGGGAAAGGACAAATGAAAGGAAATGTAAAGTGGCAAGTCAGGGTTAGGGAAGACAGACACTCCAAGTGTAGTAGAAATTTTTCTCCAGTGTCTCATCATTCCCCGGTGGTTGTTCCTGCTTTTTAGTTCACCTTTACTCCTCTACTTCTGTTAGATTCCTGATGTTCTCTAACCTATGGATTTATTTGCCATATCTTCTTAGATGGATCTCATTAACTAATTAAACTGTAATTTCAATTCAGCCTTTAAACAATGCTGTTTGGGAGCTGATGTCATCAATACAATTCCTGTTCTCTTCAGCCGAATTAGTACTTAAATGAGGGCTCATAGCTATGCAATTGTCTCCTCATTACTCCTGCTCAGTGAGGACTGAAGTACCAGAAGACTAAAGCTGAAGCTATACAAAAAAAATCTGGTTCAATTAAACATGTTCAACAACCAAAATTCTTAGTATCAATACTGTTCTAAATATCATAAACATAAAATTCCTGCAACATAAAGTAAACCAAGACATGTTATTTTTCTACTTCAAACTCAATAGATATAAATATTCCATTCAAATAAATGTGACAGATCTCAGTATAACTATTTGATAGACAATCTGCATTCAGGCTGTTAAGTTCTTGACAAATTGCAAATATTGGTAGCAAAATTAGGCTGCTGTGCCACAAATACTCTCAGCTGAGTTTCATTTCTCTGAAGAGCAATTTCAAAGCCATTGAATATTTATATATAAATATCTTAGAATTATTTCAGTATAAAAAAAATCTTGTAATGCTGTAAGTAGTTTTTATCAGAGTTTGAAATAATGTGTTTATATCTATATATGTTTTGAATAATACAGTTTACCCTTAATTTTATTGAATCTGGATGTGATGGTGATGCAACTTTATGACTACATAACACATACTGTTTTTTCAAATATGAGTGGTTAGTAATACTTAGAAATACTAACCAGAATTTGTATTCTGATTGCACATCCGTATCTTGCAAAGCTCAGTGATAGGAAGACAGGCAGGAAGATCAGTAGTTATCCAGAATTCAATAGTTCTTTAGAGCTCACACAGCTCTAAAGAGACGTGCCATCTCCAGTATTGATCATGACAGGATTTCAGGCATGTTGCTAGAACCGAAGATGTTAGTGATCAATAAGTGATGTCATGTGATTGAAAAGAAGCCAGAAAGCTTGCTTCTGACATAAATTCCATATCCCATCACACACATAGTCATGAACAGATAGACATTCATGAGTACCTGAGCAAGCCTGTTGTCTGGGCACTTACTCAAGTCCTTATGCGCTTGCTGAAGCATGTGCCTAAGAGCACAAGGCATTTGAATATTGAGGCACATCTGAATGGGGGTGCAAAATGACAGGAGCTTCTACTCTAAAAGCATACAGATAAAAGTGAATGCTTTGAGAGAGACACCTTCACACCCAGAACACCCCTACATATCCCATGGGGAAACACTGACTTTCAGCCTGGCACCCTTTCAGGCTGGGTGTAGTCCATGTTGAAGTTTAGCAAGCATGTTATGAGGCATAAGTGACCTCCACATCCCACATTTTACACGCTGACTTTGGAAGCCCATCAAGACCCAAATGAGCTAGCAGGTGCCAGAAGGGGGTAGGATTCTTTTACACAGTTTGGGAGACCTCTAGTGGGCCTGTTTCCTTGTCTCCTGGTGTTGCTCCCACAGCCTACCTAAGTTGCATTGCACAATGTAATTGACTGAATCATTGGAATTCTCGTATGTGACTGCTCTAAAACAATGCTTATAAGTGGAAACCGCACAAAAGTACAATGAGGACTTTGATCTCAAATGTTTGAGACATTTTGAAAAATGATTAAGCTATGCACCATCGAGCGGAACAACTCTGATATGCTCAGAAATCTGATTTCAAAGGCTTATTTGTAGGTGTATTTTTAAGACTCATGTCTCATTTTAGGATTTGCAAAATAGAAATGGCACCTTCTATTTAGACGTGAGATTCAAGTGACCAAACTATGTCTGGAGTTCCTTCTCCTCTGTGCCTGAGCAGTCCATACCACACAAGCATCAATAGAATTGAAGCCTCTTTGCACTTCACATTTTTCTTTATTATATTTTCAAATGCAGCATGGAAATGGGACAACAAATCTTCAGCTCATCTACAAATTCAGTAGGAGCAGACAATAAGACTAAAATACTAAAATTTATCATTAGGAGTACTTTCTAACGTGGGAATGATGTTCTATTCAATTCCATATAGAGCCTTTGCACCTCACATGAGTAAGATTAGAAGAGTCATATTTATTTGTACAAATGCCTCTTTTCCAATTGCTCTGTGATCATGAGAGCAGAATATTTTATTATTGCTTTTCTGAAGGGCAGTCAATGTTTGTAACGCAATTTCTGTTTTCATATTTATCACTCATCCATGAAAAGATTTTAACAAAACATAATATTTAATAACTAATTTAATAATTAAAAATAATTCCATAATATGAACATAAGCATCCAAAGCTCAGCCCTTTGATATCAGCAACTAATTCATGTGTAACTACACTGAAATCAGGAGCACTTTGGACAAAAGCGGACTTGTCTGGATGAGCAGGTATTTATTAGTTCTAAATTATACTCTTAAGTTTTGCAAAATACTGTTTTTCCTTTCATATGAACTTACAAGGATCACATGGATACATTTGGAATATATGGGGATATAAAAGTACTTATGTATTAATTCATTTTTTCCCCTTATCCTTATTAAGAAGTGAAACAAACTTTGGAGAGAAAAGTGAATCAATCCATCTTCTTTTCCAAACAGTGGGTTGTAGTATTGTACAGGTATGTAAATGTCTAGCTCTAACTCTTCTGAGACATCAGTTTGGTGGAAGTTACTGCATTTCCAGTTATACATCTCCAGAAGCATTTTCCTTGCCTAAAAATGGCCTTATATCTCAGCCTTTTGCTATTTTGCCCCCAAACACTGCATTTCTCACCCTATTCCTTCTCACGAGAGAAATGCTTATGTCATTGCAAACCTTTTGGAGATGAAAAGAGTCTGAAACAGCATATTAGGAAAAGGAAATAGTACTCTTCCTCACAAAACTTGCTTGAGATATTTAGAGCTCCCTGAAATCAGTCCGTATCTCTTGGTATGAGCTCAAACCATGAAGGGCAGTCTGTGAACATCTGTGCACTTTGCCAGTTCCAAAAAGTATGGGAAACCTTTCTTGTTGCAAAGTGGTGAAGGAACAATGTGTGGAGCATGTGTGACTGTCCACTTCTGTTGGCACTGTGACCATATTATTTGGACGTTGGTGTGGGGAAATCTATTTGCTGATGTAAGTGAAGGTTTTGCAGATTGTGCAATAAATATTATTAACTGAAAGGGTTACCATTAAAACCCACAATCACAGAGAATGCCTCTTTATTTCAAGGATATTTATAGTTCAGGAAGGCTATAGAGCATCACAGTAAGATATCCTAACAGGCCAAATTTCTGTTGCCTTCTATGGTGGCTAAGTCTCAACACAAAAAATTCCTGTGGGATAGTCCAGATAGTTCAAATTTTATGCAAGTAAAATAAATACTCCTTCAAAGATAGTTCTAAATGAGGATGATAAAAAACAGAGTCATAAAACAATCTGAAAATATGTCAAATTAGTGAGGCTATTCTACAGAGCAAAGTTGGCATCTCAGACAATTTGAATATCACAGTTTACAGAGAAACATCTGTTGCAATATATAAGTTGAAAAATACTTGAGGCAAACTTTTTAGACTACATTACAAAACTTTTGGGGAAAAAATTCTTTGAGAGACTACAGTGTCAACTAAATAATTGTGAGATGAATTACAATGAGATGACTGATAAAAAAGACAAAAACTGAAGTGCAATTCTAATAATGGAGAAAACTTAGGAACATAAAGCTCTATTTAAAGCTCTAGTTAAAAATATTTATAATGTATGTAGAAAGAAATTATATCCAGAGAAATTTGCACTGGGCATTGAGTCACCAGAACTTTTAGCTGCATTGGCATTGTGGTTCCCAGTGAAATTCAGTATGGACAATGCAATATGCACTGGCAGGATCTGAACTCCATATACATTAGTTTGTCATAATTGCCTAGACACTTACTTTTTTAATGACAATACTTCTGTGAGTTATTACATGAGTAGATCATATAAAAAGTTAAAGGCAAGAACAAGAGATAATACATACAATTAAATATTCTATTTTCATTCACTATATAATGTTAGATTGAGCCTTCACTTGGAATGTCATGTTCTGTTTGTCCCACCCCAAATAAAACACAACAAAAGCAGATGGCACTTGAGAAGCCTTATAAGTATAGAGGTGTTCATGTGAAAACCACAGTAAAAATGCCAAGTTGGGAAAGGATGTGATACAGCTGTAACACAAGAGATGAAGAGGTTAAAGATGGCAAACATAAATGATTTATTTTCATAACCCAAGCACATACATATACCTGATGAAACTGGAGAGCAATAACATGAAAAATAAACATAGCTGGTGATAAATGCTTAGCATGAATTTCAGAGAAGATTGGACACATTTAAGGATAGAGATTACCTCACATGATATTTTGGGTGGAATTTGCAACAAAAGTGTTTTTGTAGAGAAGTAAAGCCTTAATGATCAAAAATATACCCTGACCTTTAATTACAGGAGGTTTAGAATGGAAGCTTCCACCCTAGGCAGTATTATTCCATATTCATCCACTATGTGGGTTCTTGCATTTTCCTTTGAAAAGTCTAAGCCAGGACTACAGAATCATAGAATCATTTAGGTAGAAAAAGACCAAGATGACCAAATACAACCACAAACCCAGCACTGCAAAGTCCACCACTAAACCATGTTCCTATGTGACATATCTCCATATCTTTTAAACGCCTCCAGGAATCATGATCACCACATCCCCAGGCAGCTTGTTCCAATGCTTCACAACCCTTTCTGCAAAGGTTTTTCCTAATGTCCCATCTAAACCTTCCCCAATCTAACTTGATGCTGTGTCATCTTGTTCTGTGGCTTATTACTTGGAAGAGACCAACTCCTACCTTGTTAGGGCCTCCTTTTCTCCAAGCTAAAAAACCCTAGATCTCTCAGCCACTCCTCATAAGGCTTCTGCTCCAGATCCTTCATCAGCTCCACTGCCCTTCTCTGGGCATGCTCCAGCACCTCCAGATGAAACCCTGGTCTGATGAAGCCTAAATTTTTCAATGGACAGTTTATTTTTCATGTACACAGCATAACACATTAGGTCCATGATTTTCAGTGTGAACTTGCCATCAGTACCCCAAAATACAAAGAATCACACAAAATCCTCAGGCAATGAAGGTTAAGCCACAGTGTAATACTTTATTTATTTGTCTAAAATAAGCCCCAAAACACTGCTTGTAATCATTAAGGTAGGAGAATTGGAAAGTTATACATGTTATTTTTATTTCTATTTAAAAATAAAAACAGCATAGCCAAAAAAATCATAAGGATAACAATAATAAAAGTAACTACATAGTCTGCTTTGTGCAGTACATTTCTGTCTTCATGTTCTGTAAGTGAAGGGTTGCTATTTACAGTATTCTCCAAGTCTGCTCTTCAGAAGACAGCCCAGCTTGGCTGGACAGCTTTCAGTTGCTACTGGAAATATGTCACTTATTAGGAACAGAGGGGTTGTTTATCACTGTCTCAAGGGTTACTTTGGCTGAGGCAGAGAAACAGCTCAGTTATATAATAGAAAGAGCTGGGTCAAAGGATAAGAAATTTATATAGTGTGTGCTTGAGACTCTGGCAATGCAGATTAAGTTTCTCTCTTGTATGTCTTGCACATATCATGGCTATATAGGGCCCCCCAAAATATAAGGCTTTATGAGTCCCCCATCCATCCCCAAAACAACTTTAGAACTATGGGGGCTGAATAAAAAACTAAATAAACCCTCCCAAAACTTCTCAATCAAGACAAAGAGATTTGTCCTAATTGCTTCTTTTGCCCTCCTGGTATCCAGTTAGCATTCATCCTTATTACCCAGACCCACAACAAAGGCACAGTTCAAGTCCTCTAGCAAATAAGAAATGCCATCTCTAGCAAAGATCTGTATGGGTGCTGAACATCATCAGTCCTTTTAGTCCTCACCAGCATTAACAGGGGAATACTCCTTGACATAATCTCAACTCTGATTTCTGGTGAAACAGCAAAAAGGAACCCAATCCTGTCTGCTTTACCTCTCCAAGTATCACACGGCATTGCAACAAGTCAGGGATACTTACAGAGTTGAACCTATGTTTCCATCTGCTTATGTAACAATTAGATGTCCCAGTTCAGGGTAACCAAAACAGCTTCTAGTACAAAAAAACCCAAAACAAACAAACCCAAACGAGCAACGGGGAAAAAAAAGTACTCAGAGATTTTTTTAAAACCTCTCAGTGTTTTAATTCCCACTACCAAGGGCATCCTTTAGATGAAACGTTTAACCAAGCATCAAGTTTTCAAGCGCAAACCCAATACCATCATAACAACCCAGTAAACAAATACTGGTTAAATCAGCACCTCGCCCTAATTACCAAAACACACAAACTGACTCCGGACAGCGGTGACCTCGGGTCCCCCTCGGGGGACGGCGGAGGGAGCCCCCTTCGTGGGGCAGACGAGGCCGGGGGAGCTCCCCCGGTTCCCTTCCCAACACCTGTTGCGCCGCCACTTGGCCGCAAGTGAGGGGCAGCAGCGGGGGCCGCCCGCCAGCCTCCTTCTTCCCACCGACAACTTCCCGGGGCGTAAACGGCCGCGCCAGGTGCCGCCCTCGCCGTGATGGGACGGCGGGCGTGGGAGGGAGGGGGGAGCCGGCAGGCAGGGCCCGAGCTGGCAGCGCGGCCGCCGGGCTGCGGGCGAGGAAAGCGCTGCTGTGTGAGCGCGGGCTGCCCGCTCGCCCCGCTGCCGCCTGACAGGTGCGCGCTCCTCCGCGGCGACAGCAGCAGCCCGGCTCCAGCCCCGGCTCCTCCGACCCCCACCCGCCACGGCTACGGATTGTTTAGTCCTTGAGAAGCTGGTCTAAGTCCAGATTTTCCTTTTATTTTTTTTTTTTTTTTTTTTTTTTTTTTTTTTTTTTTTTTTTTTTTTCCTTTTTAAGAGAGAGAGAGAGAGAAGGAAAAAAAAAAAGAAAGCCGAGGGAAAACAAAACCTGGAGACACAAAAAAGGGCTCTAGGAAAAAGTTTTGGATGGGATTATGTGGAAACTACCCTGCAATTCTCCGCTGCCAGAGCAGGCTCAGTGCTGCCTTCTCCCCAGCGGCGCAGCCCGCGCCGGGCGCTGCTGAGAGACGCCCGGGCCTCGGTGCCGCGCCGCCAGAGCCTGCTGTGCCGGAGCCCCTCGCCCCGCCGGCCCAATGCTCCTCCTCGGGCTGCTCCTGCTGACATCTGCCCTGGCCGGCCGGAGGCAGGGGGCCGTCGCCGAGTCCGATCTCAGCAGCAAGTTCGCCTTCTCCGGCGCCAAGGAGCAGAACGGTAAGGAGCCGCAGCGCCCGCCGCTGCGCAGCCCAGGGCGGGGGCGGGCGCCCGGCCGGCGCGGAGCGGAGCGGAGCTGAGCTGAGCTCTCCTCCCGGCTCCTCTACTCCCGGCTCCTCTCCTCCGGCCGCGGCGGCAGCGCGGCTCTGCCCGCTGGCTCCGGGTAAAAGGGCAGCGGTTCGGCGGCCGCGGGGGAGCCCGGCGGGTCCCTCTTCTGCCGTACTTGAGGTGCACAAACGTGTCCCCTTCCCGTCCGGCTCGCCCTGCTCAAACAAACAAGCAACTAAAGAACAACAACTTAAACCCAACAAAGACCCGCGCACCTTTCTACCCTAAAATGCTTGGCTCTCGGGGGGTGGGTTTTGTGTCTGTGCGTGAATGAGAGGTATTTTGTACGGGCTGGAAACGAGCTAATCCTGCCAAGGAAATGAGAATTACTTTCAACTTTCAAGTGTACCTGAAATGTTTAGAAAACTCTCAAATGCAAGTTCCCCTGGGCTGGGGCTGCGCAGAGCTGGAGAAAGACTCCTTTCATACAGCAAGGGCAGCTTCGGGGTGTGTAATTTGCTTAGCCTCTGAACTCCATATGATTTACATTATTCAGATTTTTAAGCGCCTTTCCTCTTGATCTGCTATTATGAAGTCATTTTAAAGAATACTTTACAAACTGTAACGTTATATACTGCATGAAACCACACTTACTGTAGAATACCTAAAATTAATGCTGTTAGCATACATTCGTGGAAACCCTGGTGTTTAATATGTGGGGCAGAGGGGGTGTGTTTGAAAAACTTAGTACTTAGCATGTTAGCTAGAAAAAGCTTTCTCCCTGGGCACAAACCAACACAAAAGGCCAAGCTGGAAGCTCTCAAAACTCTCTGAACTCTAATGAAATAAAGCAGAAACTCAGATTCAAGGCTAATTCAATTCTCTCAACTTTGAACTTGGGACTCCCCAGATAAAAGTAGTCTATGTCATATCATTTAATAGAAAACAAAGTTTAAGAAACCTCTGCCAGTGCTCTGTGAGTGGGTAGAATTTGCAGTGGACTAATAAATTTAAAAGGGGAAGATTAATACTGTTGTGGCCCGTTAATATGATGATATATGGCACCTGCAGACTGCTGGAGCTCCTGATCAAAGAGCAGCATGGGGATCAATCTCTAATCAGAGCAACTGTGAAGGGCCAGAGGAAAGTGATCAAAAGACTTAGAGACTGGGCTATTCTGACAGGAAGCTAATCAGACTTTGTGCACAGTACAGGAAATTATCTGCTCTGTGTGAGAAATCACTCACTTTCTACCCCTTCCCATCCTACCTGGTATTTAGAGGCTTTAGGGCACCAGTTTGTGAAAAAATGGGCTTGGCAATTATATACTGATGTCTTGTGCTGTTATGCTGCCTTCTCTTAAATTTGCATGGTGTGCAAATGGAGCTTATCAACACAGAGTACTGTCATTGCTTTGCTTTAACTTTGTCAGGACTGGAAAGTAACCTGCTATGCTGTCAGTCTCCTCTAAAGGGTTTGTTCCAGGATAAAGCAGCTGGGCCCTGAAAAGCCTTCAGGGTGCAACAATGGGAGCACAACAGTGTACAAGGCAGATCATACAGCACGGAAGCAAAACTGGTGTAAATAGGTGTAAGTATATGTGACAGTGCAAACTAGATTCTGTTCACATATATCAGAAATGCAGCTGCCTGAGGTCAGGCTTCAAATGGTTTGCTGTGAAATTTGGCATGCTCTAAGATACAGTCACTACATCTTAGGACAAATGCAAAGCCAGGAAAAGTTTTATTTTTAAAATCGCCCCGAAACTGTGGGAGTTTATACTCAAAACAGTCCAGGTTCCTCTTGTAGCTTGCTATAAGTTTGTTCAATTGTAAAACTTACTTAAAAAAACTTGCACAAGTTTAAGTATAGCTAAGTACCAACCTCTGACTTTTCTTAACTGATTTTAATTATTTGGAGGATCAGTAACACTAGTCAAACCAGTTCTTACTTGATTTAATTAGAGTGATTTTTACACTCTGCTGCAATCTAAAGATTGTATAGCTTTTAGCTAGAGGCAGGTTAAAACTCCCTGGAGTATGAGAATGAGATATTGCTGTACATGTGCCAAATAATCTCTGGTCAAGAGAGAGGGAGATTTTTTTACTCACGCAGTCTACAAATAAAAATTCTGTCCTCAACTTGTAAAACTGCTAAGTGGCCAAGAAGTTCTGCAGCAGAATGGATTATAGTGTTACTCAGCTGGGTGCTATAGCTATTGCTTCAAGGTGATGCTGAAGATGCCTGTGACCAGTTCTTAATTCAGTGGGACTGCTTGTGTTTCAAAGGGTAAGCATGTGCTTAAGGATTAACTAATATTTACTTATTTAATAACTGAATTATATTAACTTCAGAATTATAATTTGACTCAATTTATTTGCTAATTGTTTGCATAAGAAGCTCTCTTGTTTTTACTGCATAGTGAATATTATTTTAGGCGGCAATTTCCTAGTGAAAACATTTTATTTTGAAATTGTAAATTCAATATTTTAGAACACAGTGTTTTACTGGTACCTCCTGGAAATTCGGTGTGTTGGTTGTTGTGGGGCCAATGTAGCTCCATTAGAAACCACTTAAAACTACCTCCATGTTTTTATTTGCCTGCCCTCTGTTACAGTGAGATTTTCTTTAAGAACAAAATTTATTTGTAATTCTTCTTGACAGTAAGGGTTTTTATGTGATTTCAGTGAAAAAAAATCCTATTTATCTTTAATACTTTAATTTTATTCCACTGAGTAAATAATCATCTGAAGGATCAAAGAAGTTCATGCAACAGTTTTCTGGAAAGTAAAGTAGTAGTAAGTGGTGCATGTAGTGAGGGCTCCCATTTATCTGGGTGGATTTCATTTCTACAATTCTTTGTCAGATTGTGCTTTGAAGGGTTTTTCATACTTAGGTAGCTTTATCATTTCTCTTATGGCTCTTTGATATATTTACTACTGTTTTTCCATATTGAAGCAAATAGTCAAGAAAAACTGAATGCTCAGTTTCTTTTAAATCACAAAACTGAATGTCTTGTATATTGAATTTTATTAATTGGATGGTTTTCTTCTACTTTCTTGCTTCATTTCTGTCTTACTTTTGACTGCTGGTTTTGACATGGTGTCTTCATGCTGTTTCTGTAGCTTCAGAAATGTTTGAGGGAGTTGTTGGTAGGTTGAGTACTGTGAATGACTTAATTCTGGTGACTTAACTCTGGTAGTCTTGAGTGCACCTGCTTATGTGATGTTATTACCATAATCTGGATTTGATTACAACATGAGATGGCAGGAGAATCTGTTTTCAATGCTGCCTTAGAACAAGATGCAGGTTTAAAGTAATTTTGCTAGGCTATCAGCTGTTACATTTTCTATGAGAAATATGAGCATATCTATAGAACAAAATGTAAAAACTACTCCTGGATGCCATGAGCAATGATGTGTACAGCTCATGTGCTGTGTATATTTTGAGTGTAGTACTGAATGGCTTCAGAAGGCTAAGAATCTTGGGTCAGTTAGAAAATCACCGGGACCAGCAAAAAAGACTGATTTTCCTTCAGTCAGTTTCAGGTATGAATGAAGTGCAGTAAATACAGCTGCTGAAGTAAATCTTGAAAAACTGAAGCTCTTACTTCATTTCTGTCAATTCTGTAGCACAGGTAATGGGTCAGTCATGATCTGTCTTTTCACTGATCTCAAAAGTTATTAGCTTGGTTTTCTTCTTCTTCCACGTCAATGGAAACTCTTAATAAGTCTCACTAACTGAAAACTGCAAAATCTATTTCTTAAATCTTCTGAAATGGGGAAAATTTATGTAGCTTAAACAAACCAAACCTGAAAGTGTGTTCATGAGACCGAGTTTGAAACTTGCATATTTCTGGCCATCCGTGGGGAAAGTTGGTGGATGCAGCTGGAACTGAGTGAGTAGCTGAAGTGCCAGAGGAAGATTGTCTCATCACCTCAAGGTGTGTGTGGCCTGCCACGCCTCCTCTGAATCACATAGGGGATTCCTTGATTTGTGAATCTCTACAGAGAGCTCCCAGTTAATTCAGGGAGGGGGGTGGGCAGCATCACAACACTTTCTGATTAAGTTCTTTTAACTTGGGCAGAACATCAGAAATACGTGTGGATGTCCCAAGTGATGCAGCACATTGAGTCCTTACAGACAGGAATGTCAGTAATATTGCTTGAAGGCAGGCATTTGCCTGCAAAATTATCTCTTGGAACTGAAGATTGTTTATTGTGGTGTGATGCCACTTCCACTAGTTCATGTTGAATTGAAGAGTGCCAGCACAGCCCAATGAATACTGCTGGGTAGCAGAAAATGTCTTAGTTTTGAGAAGATAAGGAAGTATAATAGATAACTGTGTCACCTAAAGGGAAACTTGATAGTGATGCAATTTTTCTCAAGTTAAATCTATTTTTGCCTAGTCCAAGGCTTGTTTTGAAATGTTTTCCTGGAAAGTAATGAGTTACAGCACATCCTCTTTTGACTTTAAGCAGAAGGTTGTGACAAATTAGAGAAGCTGTTCAACATTACAGTAAATTGCAGTGGAAGAAAGTTTTTAAATTTAGGGGTTTTTTTGTGTTTGTAGCTGACTTCTGGCA
This sequence comes from Anthoscopus minutus, assembly GCA_013399455.1. Classification (NCBI taxonomy): domain Eukaryota; kingdom Metazoa; phylum Chordata; class Aves; order Passeriformes; family Paridae; genus Anthoscopus; species Anthoscopus minutus. Next base: position 62,310 of record VWYI01002291.1, read on the forward strand.
TATTATTTGCCATTCAGCACAGTGATTCTTGGGACTTTTCGTTAGTCCTGTTGCTTCTCTCAGTTTGTTCTGTTAGATAAAATACAGGTTTTAAAAGCACGGAACTTTTACTCCTTGTCCCAAATACATAGTCATTCCAACCTGTCCATGTATTTTTTAGGGTTGGAATGGAATTTAGTGTAAAATGGGATCTTGAATGGAATTTAGTGTAAACTCTTATTTTTTGCATTAACTAGTACTTATTAAGTTTGCAGACTGGACTTCAAAGCTTTATGTCATGTTGTTTGGGGGGGTTTTAGTTTGTGTGTCAGTCAGATAGAGTTTTATAATGAAGAAGAAACATGAGGCATACCTTGAGTCAGGGTCAGCTATATTGCCAAAGAGCATATGTTGAGCATTGTCTTCACATAAACATAATCTCTTTTATATCTTATAACTTTATCCAAACCCTTTGAGTCTTAATTATTACACAGTCAACATGTAAGAGCAAAGTACTGGTTTACATCCTATGGCCGTTGTTGTGCATTATAACCATGGTTTTGGGGGTTTCTGTCTCTGTTGGGTGGTTGCTGCTTTTGCTTTTTGCTATGTCTGGCAGTTCCTGATTGCTAGAAAGAGAATGTGCTGAGCAAGCCCACTTCCCTTATCGGGAAATGTGCCTCTTCAATTGCTTTATAGATAGCTCTTGGCTTTACCAGGGAGCCATGCCTTTGCTTTTCTGTCACAAAGTGCATGCCATGGGAAATACACTTCTTGGTGTGTAAGCATCTTGAGAATTGGCCTGTACAGATGTAGCCTTTTAGCAGAAACCAGTGTGACTTAGAAAAAGTTACTGGAACAGAAAGGAAGTAGGGCTTACACATAGAAACGTAGTTATTTTAGTAGTGCTTAAGTGTCTGAGTGCTTTCTTGTTTCAGAATTTCTGAGAAATTAATTGCATGTTAAAACTTAGCCCTGTCATTTCCTTTTGGGGAGAACATTTTCAGCTTGTGTTTGAATGTGAAATGCTTTTATTCCAGTAAGTAAGTGAAAATTCATAATGTGTTATTGTGAAGCTGAAATATGAATTGGTGTTTTCAGAAGGACTTTCTTAGACTGTAGGATGTTATTTTAAGGTGACAATGCCTGGAAAATTTGTTCCTGGCTCCGTCCACAGGCATCCTAGCCTTACAGTTCATCTGTCTTCTGATCACCTCTTCTCGACATAATTCTACTGAGATTTTTCAAACAAATCTTCAGTGGGCTATTTGTGTTTAATTTCATTATTCTACAGCCTACTGAGCAGTCTTCTTAATGTGTGAAGGTACCTCATCTTTACAAAGTGCATGTGCAATAACACATTTCACTGCCTTTCTGTAACTTAATCAGTTTCCAGGTTCCAGGTTGGCTAGGTGACAGAAGACAGGACTCTGGATGCTCTGGGAGAAAGTCTTACACACAGAGAGTATAAGAACTACCAAAAAACTAGTATAAACAAAGGGGAAAGCCTAGCTTATTCCCCAGCAAGCCATCTGCATTAGGGTTTGCAAGTGCTGGTTTTCTTCTGAGCTTAATTAGTTCTCTCCCAACTATTCCGTCTTTGTTGAGCATGCCCTCAGTTTTGGACTTTGGCATTGACCTTGTGTAGGCATGACCTTATGTTTGCCCTGGGCTCAGAGCCTGCTTGGCCTCTTGCCACTGTGGAACTCACAAGTGCTGTGAACCTGTGCCACCCGCAAGCCATGGCAATGCACTTTCACCTTTGGTGACCAGACCCTCATGTGAGCTGGCTGCAGCTGAAGTCAAAAGAACTCCTCAGCTGTTTAGCTAAGTCTCTTTGAGCCACTGGATTATTATTATTTCACTGTGTGGCTGTTCTCATGCTCGTGAGCTAATTTAAGACTCTGCAGGTTAACTCTGCAGTGAGGATCTGCAGTGATGGTTGCTGCTTTTGTTTTTGGAGTTATATTTTCTTCCTGCCATTTTTTGTGCAGGTGTTTGGAGCTGGGGAAAGAGGATATGAATTAACCTCCCTTTAATCCAATACAATACAGATAGAAGGAGAAATGAAATAAGAAAATTTTCAAAGGCTATTTCCCATAGTGGCATCCTTTTATACTGGCGAGAATGAGAGTTGCAAGGGAATAATCAGTAACACTTTTTTTTCCTGAAGCAATGTGCCTTTTAAAGAATTAATTCTCATAAATTATTCATTAAACTTGCCATTTTATGGTAAATTCATTCAATGTATAAACATGGGCATTTTAAGGAGATTCTTCTAGGCCAAAGATCACCTTTGTCCCACCTCCCTGAAAACCCAAAACACTGAAATTCCTCCTTGAGTTAGTTAAAACTGGTTATTAACGGCATTAAAACAGCATGCAGGCATGGCTTAGTTTGATCACTGTTGTGCTGATTTCTCCATATGAAGTGGAGGGTACCACTGGTTCTGAATAAAGCTTGGTAAAGGCAGGCAGGCTGGAGCTTTCCTGTGGTCATGCACCTTGCCAGCATTGTGTCTGGAATTAAAAAAAAATTGTTTTAATTTTTTAGGGCTTGGTTTTCTAGATGAACAGTGCTGTTGGTTGGGTACCTATCCTGGTATGTTCCCTGTGATACTACAGTACTAATCAAGGAAAGCAGGGGTAGATCTTCTGAACTTCAGCAAATGTCTGGCATAGCCAGTGATAATTTTGAGTGCTTGAAACTTTAATCTGTCTGTCTCAGTACAGCAAAGAAGGTCTTGGGAAGAAGAAACAATGTTCCTTATGTTTTGTGTACATTTAATTCATTTTTACATTGCTGTTGCTGTAGTATTCTTATTATGAATTGGCAATCCATCGTGTAAGAAGGTGAAGGGGGCAAGGAATTAGATGTTGCCGTTAATTAAGGAATTGGCCCTATAATCTGATAAATGGACTTCAAACTAGGTTCAGGCAGTAAAAAGTAAAGGAATGGTATCCTTTTTGTAGTTTCAGCTTCTACATCTTTAAACCATTATTCAGTTTGGCACATGTCAGCAAAGTTGTAAGTTTCTGTGTGTGTAAAATACTGGGGAGTATCATGTTTGAAGAGTAGTTTACATTGGAAAAATGATTTTGGAGATGGTCTTAGCACACTTTCTCTGTTAATTTGTAGCTCAGATTTTCTCTATGCCTCTTTTTTAGCATTATTTGTTTAACAGCACATGAAGTGGGAAAGTGACTTTGCAGGAAGAGGCACTTATTTCTGAACTAATGCACAATATCACTTGTTTCAATTGTTATCTTTAGTTATAGTCTTTTTCACACAGCTCAGTTGTCCAGTTTTTACTAAACTGTTAGAGAGGGAGCTTCACTGGATGAACTATTGTATCATAGCAGCTGGAATATCTAAGTTTGATTATTATTATTTTCTATTTTATTGCTTTTTCTCCCGCAGTGTAATTCTCTGTGTAACCGTCCAACTGTGTTCACTCTTGCTCCAAGAATCCAAGGAATTACTCCTAGGGACTCCAAGTTCCTCCTTGGATTGACAAGGAAACCAACACTCATTTTATGCAGTAGTTAAACATTAAAAAAGACATATGGCACAGGAAATTCTTTTGCTGTGTGTGAAGGTATGGCATTTCCAAACTGAAAGTGTTGTTCTGACTGTTTCATCGGTAGTGGAGAGTTATACGAGGCCACTTCCATCTGCAGAGAAGCTGTTTCACTTGCTTGTGGTTCTGGGGCTCATTCAAATACTCTAAAACAAAATAAAAGGAGTGGATGTAATAACTTCTTTATGGAAAAGTCATAAAAAGCTACAGGGCCATGTAAACAAATTGGGTCATTTACAAGATGTTTAAGTGGTGGATATTCAGTCCAAATTCAAAGGTGTGGATTAAGTTTTTACAGTCATCTTGACTGAATTTTGCACTCAACAAGATTTTCTTTCTCTGCCAGGGATGCCATTGACAGTACAGATGACAAATTTTCAGAAAAAGTGTTTTCAAACATTTCAGTGCATTCAGAGTAAAGCCAAGATGCAGGAGAACAATTCAGTGCTATGATATGTTATTTTTCTAGGTGAATGAGGAGCCTTTCTTGGTTACACTGTGACGCCATAGTAGAACTTTGTAGTATTCCCAGGGAAGATCAACTAAGTTTCCCTTCTGGATTCAAACATGCTTGAACCAATTATGAAGCAACCATTTTGGCTCTCTGCTCTGTCAGAATAAATAGGTGTGCAACAGAGCAGTGACTGTGGTCCAAGCTAAGCTGTGTTAGTCACAGAAATGTGTTGTATCTCATTGAAGCACTGAACATCATGATATCTATGGTGTGTCACCCCACAAGGCCCTCCCGACCCACTTCCTCACTTGTTGGAGAGGAGTGAAAATGTGGGGTGAAAAATATGGATAACGAAGACTTCTGAATGTTAAGATGCATTCTCTGGTCGTTTAATTACTTTGATGTAAATCTAAGGCTAAGGATGGACAATTTTCTCATGTTTGGGGGATAGGTTTTGATGTTAGCTACTATGGAGTGCTTCCCTTCTCACGAGATGTGCTTGCTCTCTTACTAACAAAGCAACTTCAGCTATCTTTCATAACTCTTCATGCACTAAAATCTACAGATTGTTTCAGAAAGAAAATAACTTTGCTAAGCACAAGTTTGGAGTTAGTAATAATTATCTGTACATGAGTGAAGCTCTCTATTTGTATGTTCAGTGCTAAATAAAGAACTGTTGATTTATCTTAGATGCTTGATAATGTGCCTGTGAAACTAAGAGTTGTTACCTAGATAGTGTATATGTGTGATTATGCAGCATTTGAAGAAGTCCTTCAGAAAGGGATTCAAATGAATGTCGCATCAGACAGTGTCAAGTGTAAAAGGTTTGTATGTATATCATTAGCATTTTGTGTTTCAAAAATAAATTTTGAGGAAGTGGCCTCTCTTAATATTTCAAGGCTTCCTTGTCTTACTGCTTAGTTGGTATGTTGTTATACAGGGAGGTTCATACCTACCAACATTTCTGTTGCTTGTGAAACTACAATGGATCTGAAAGGGAGGTAAAACCTGTTAACTGACAGCTAACAAGCAATGGCTCCAAAACAAACATTATCTCTATAAAAGGAGATTAAACTGGTGGATATGACCTTGCCTACTCTTTTGAAATATGGCTAAAGATTCTTGATGGCCTTGATTTCTTGTGTCATTCAAAAATCCCAGGCCCAAGGTGTGCCTCGTATTTATAGGCGGACTGGAGTCTGAAACTTTAAATACTCAAAAAATTTCTGCTAAGCACTCACTATATTTCTCACGGTACTTTCTATTAAGAAAAGTCTATTAAGAAAAGTACTTGCCTGTAGTGCTAATGCAGCTTTGTAGTTACTGCTTCTGAAATGGAGATTGAATTTGTGACAGTTGAGTCTTTCCCCAATCCTCACCTGTCTGCCTAAGAGCCTTTATAAAGATTAGCATAAGATGCTGACAACAGCCATTTTTTTTTGTTTTTTTCCTTGGGAATCTTTATTCTATACCTGTTCTCGGTACCTGAAAGAACTGGTGTATGTGTTGGGAAGTGGGTGTCTAAGGCTGAGTCCAAACAGACTCAGACTTAAACGAAAGAGTTTAAGTTCAATAACTTTCATTTGAAGAGAGACCACTGAGATTGTTTGATATTACCTAATGCCTCAAGAATGCCACACCTCAGCAGAGTATGATAGTAAAGAGAGCTCTGTTGCTTAAATACCTACCTGATTTGCAAAAATTTCATATTGCTTGTGGGGAAAAAGATGGTTTTGTATAGTTGTCAAGTAGAAAGATAAACATTTCTAAAGCATGTGCCTGCCTTATCAGCAAGAATCTTACAAAATTCTGATTGGCCTCATTTGTCAAGATGCATGTGGAGGTTGGTGTAGTGGTAATACCCAATGAAGTAGCAGTGAAATGTTTCCAAATTGTTATTGCTTTTAATGTAGTAACAGTACCAAAATTTGGACTGAGTTAGTCTTTCACATTGGGTAAAGAAACAATGATATGCTAGTAGTATATCTAACACTGGTTTTATGGGATTTTTAGCTTCTCTTTGAGTTTTGGGATCTATCTGTTATTAAAAATAGTGTTTGCAGGTTGGACCAATGCCCTTGAAAAAAGTTTATTTTTCTTGCTCATTATAAGAAAAAACACCCAGAGTTTTTAATGGTTCTGAAACATTTTAAAAGATTTCACTATAGAAGGGACTCTAGTCTTCTTAGGGACAGTTTTAACAGCCCAATATTTCTTTCTAGCAGTAGTCGCTCAGTAGATGGTTGTTAATTATTCAAATTAATGATTATGTGCATTTGTGTGGTGTATTCTGACATTTTTTATGTATGTGAATGCTTAATATATGTTCTCATTCTGTTTCTTGAGGTGTGTTTTTGGGCAGGTTGACCTGTTAAGATTTTTTCAGTTTTAGGGAATGCTCGGTAACTTTACGTTAAGTATTTTCATTTCAGATGAGAATGTGTTCTCTGTAGTTTCTCAGAAAGTGAGAATCCGAGAATCTCTTAAGTTGGCTTGGGCAAACAGTGGTGAATATTTGAGCTAAAAGTATTTTGACTGAATTCAAGGTGGGATATCAGTGTCCTAAATGTTAACAGGTCCTAAAACACCCAATACATTGCGTAGAGTTTAAATAGTAATCTTTTATGTATGCATGGAGATCAACTAATGCTAGATAGATAACATGACAATATTTACATTTTATTTTCATTTTTTGGCTTTGGGAAGAATAAAATCCTCTCCGATTAAACCGTTCTTAAAGTCATTTAATTCCAGGCAATAGTGGAAGTTGAATGTGTGTGTCCTGGGCCACATCCAAGCTGCATATTGAGCTATCTACTCCACAGAGGGATAATGTGTGGCTGCAGAGAGTTCACACCGTCTGGTTTTGGAATTTGGGGTACTCATATGTTGCTACTGCATGCAGAATATGGGAGCTATTGATT
>VWYI01002293.1:0-81485 GCA_013399455.1 Anthoscopus minutus
TAAATATATATATATTAAAATATATGTTTATATATTATAGAAAAATATAAATATAAAAATAGAAATAAATAAATATATTAAAAATGTATATATAGTTGTACAGAATTGGTAGAACACTTCTGTGTTTAGGTATACCAACAGTCAACCCAAATTTAAATTGAGGACATATTTGCTTTATTTCCCTCATTCTCATGAGTGAAAAGCTGTTCCCCAGACCTTCTGCAAAGTTAAATGGAGGGCACTGGCAAAGCGTTATTGCTTCTAAATGTTACAGAAACACATACTTGTATTTTTTTTATTATACAGTACACTGTTAAATACATAGTAATGAATTCCAGTTGAGATACTACGTTTGAAGTTGTATTCATAAAATCATTGATGTATGTTATTGGATGGGGAGGTTGGTTGGATCACTCAGAGATTTAGCAGGAGAAGGTGGTATTTAACTGTAGTCTAAATATAAATTATAGACTTGACAAACAGTGCTGTTTGCTTTTTTCAGCTTCCAATATTTCAGTTTATTCTAATTGATATTTCCTAGTGTACTAATATGTTTTTGTTCTAAAAATGCTAATCCTAGCAAGAGGGCCTGGCTTTTCCAAGCTGTATGTGTAGATGCCCCTTACTCACCAGCAAGAGAGAATTACTGTGCTCATGGGTTACCAGCACAGAATTACTTGTCTGGCACTTAAGTGAGCTCAGTTAGACTGGAAAATCCCTCAGAGGAGAAGAGAGAAGGAATAAAGAGGAAGGCTAGGGAGGAATAAAGAGGAAGGCACGGGACCAAACAGGCAGGAATGGGGACAGAGGCAATTGTCAGTCCCGGTTTACCTCCTATGTAGGTTAACAGCAAGATTCCTAAAACTCCCAAGATCCTTTTGCATTGCTGTCAGACTTAGTTTGGTGTTCACAACATGATCACAGTTCTTGTGTTTGCAGGTAATTCCTGCAGTTTCTTGATTGAGGAGCCTGCAGGCTGTGTCTTAACGCAATGTAATCCTTGGCTCTCAGAACTTTTTGGTTTTAATGAAAATTAAACTGAAGGTATAGAATTGTTTGTGCTAGTGAAGTATTTTGCTATAAAATTTTTAATGCTATGTTCAACCTTTGAGACTATGGTTTGTGCAATACTTAGGTGCTAGGTCCTCACAACAAAAAAATGTGTTATTTGAAGTTATGAGAAAAAAGTAGTTTGCAGGTTAGTTTTTGTCTACTAATTCAATTAGAGTTCAAACTGCAACCCGTTTTAGTTGCTCTGGTTGGTGATCGTGGTTATGAATTAATATTAATGCAGAGGAGAAGTGGCAGAAGCAGATAATTTCAGTGTATTAACAAAACACCACCTGTAATTCTGAACTCATTTCAAACAGTTGGACGCAGATCCAGTTCAGCAAGTGAAACCCCCTTTAACATCTTTCCCATAATAAGTGTAGGTTTCACTCTGGCCGGCTGCTGTGTGACAATCTACATTTTGGGATTTTGGTACATGTGTACCAAGCTTCTTTAAGAGCATCCCCAGTCCTGACACTGACACATGAGCTCAGTACCCAGCTGCCCTAGTTGCAGGAACTGCCCATGTCCTTCCAGATACTGGTGGAAGTATGATCTCCATGCTTATTTTCCTACTACTTTTGCAGTGGTTGTCCAGTACACAAGAAACTCATTCTACACTCAGCTTTGGTTATGAAGATTCAAATCCATAGCTCCTAAACTTAGGAGAGGTGAGTCTGGCTTAGTCTTTTCTCAGGACTATCATGGAATATTCATCACTTCTTCTGATAAAGCTGTATTGCTTGCGGAGGAAGTTCAGAACATAGTCCCAATCACAGCTGATTTTTTTTTTATTTTTTTTTTTGCGTAATGGCTTGGGCTGGACTTTCTTTGATACTTGTTCCCAGCTTCCCAGCCTTGTTGACTGCTTTTACCTCATGAGGCTATGAATAAAATTATCAATTCTTAGGTCAATGCCCAGCATTTTAGATGCTTCCAAATTTGAGATAAAGCTCTGGGGTTTTGCATTTGGATTTTGATACCCACATGTCATTTTATTTTCTTGTGGCCGCATCTGGGCCTATGTTGTTGTTGTCATTTTTATTTAACAGAAATGCTTCCTGGTGGAGATGGCTGCTTAAGAACAGTTGACCATAAGGTGAATCTGAATTGCTGATTTAATTTCAGAATTGGCTTATAATGGCAGGAGTTACAATGATGATTACATTTTATTTTGGCAGCATTTCAGCCAAGGTACAGGTTTGTCAGCCACATATCACAAAGCAGCAAAAGAAAAAATTAATTCCCAAAGTAGTTTTCTAAATTTAAGACTTGCCTTTTTTTTTTAGGCTCTGTTTTACATTATAAAGATATTAAAGTCTGAAGAAAAAGTATATTTGAAGGTCTGTATTTTTGCATTATCTTTGTGTATTCAGAGAGGGTGGGGGTTTTTCAGCAAGAAGAGGAAAGGCACACTTTGTCTCAGTTTCTCTATTTGTATGAGTCTGGATCTGAATACCCATTTTAATCATTGCAAATAAAGGACTTCTAGGAAATGTGTGAGTCTCTGAACAAGCTAATGGGGGGGAAGAACATCTGCTGTCCTTTAACATTGTTCTGAGGGCTTACAGATTTATTTGAAGAGTTTTCCCTCATACCACTGGGATTTTCTAAAATTTGTGTTATTTCCTGTGGTCCAGAGGTTTTCTCTTTGCTTTGAGAGAAAAGCAGGAGACTCCCCACACTTGCCTACCCCATGTATTTGTCCTGTTACTAAAGAAGGTCTGCTTTAAAAATACAAATTCCTGGTTACTTTTTCTGACAAGTTAGCTTATGACTTTCTAATGATTCTTATAAATACTTTTTACTTTAAGGGACAACTTTTTTTCCCCAAATAATTATGGAAGAAATGCTGTCAAATATATTTTTAATGCCCAGTTTTGCTGCATATTTAGGAAGAATAAACAGGGTGAGAAACTATCTTATATAGCCAAACCCAGATTTGGTAGATGTAATTTTGGAATATTTGTCCACTGTGTAAATGTTGCAAATTTTTTTTATCTCATTAAAATAAAGTGCTAAGTGAAATTCAGGAGCCTGAACACTCTCCTGTTCAGCAGTAGGCATTTGAGAGTGATGTGAGATGAGTCTGTAGCTGGTCAGACAGGCAGGGATGAGTTTCCACATGGATTTATTTGCAGAGCTGGGAAGTTTCTACATGTCTCTTTTTAGAGGAAGAATTTCCATATAAACGGGCTTTTGTCTGTGGTACCTTGTGGCCTTTAATTACTTATATTTCAGATGGAGTCAGGAGGTTTTGGATTTGCACTCCACACTTTCCTTTGCAGGATAATGGGGCCCAATGGCTATTTTGAAGAGTTAGTTTTTAAAACCATTGTTAAAAGACTGGGAAAATACACCTCAGAAGCATCTAGGCTTTGAAACCAATCCCACATTTGTTCATGAGTGCCAGCACTACTGGCATCTTTTTAATAATGTCTTAATACCGAAAGCCTGCAAGTTGTAGCTTTTTAGAACTTTTTTAAAAATGCATTTCTTATTAACACAGACAGTGCTACTTGACTTCTATCTTAATTTCTTGACAGTGTAAATCTCTTCTTTTTAAAGCAGTTTTCCTGTTTGCAGTTGCCTGTTTGTAATGCATCCAAGAAGTTACTTCTCTAGAGAAAGAAATGACAGAGCTGTTTGAAGCTGAAAATCTTCTTCCCTATCGGGTTAATATAGGAAATTATAGTCAGTGTTTCAGTGAATTGTTGATTTTGTTACCCTGATGGGATATGCATCTTCATTAAAACAGAATGAAACTGCTGATAAAATGCTTGTTAATTATTTAGAGCTTGCAGCTCATGAACATTGAAAATGTCACACTCTAGAGAAATTTATTTAAAATACCTTCATTTATAGGGTTTTTTTAAAAATATATTTTTCTGACAAAGTAATAGTATTTAAGATGTTTGGACAAGATCTTTGCTGTTGAAATGGATTGCTTTCCACTGCCTGAAAAAGTCTGCCATTTTCACAAGAATATGACTCAGACCAATTATTCCCCATCAGTGCCTGTCTACAGAATCATTCTAAATACAAATCTGCAGTAGCAGGTGACAGCAGGGAAGAGAGATGACATACCAGTATTTGCTGGAATGACCTCATGCCAGGAAGCAATAGGAATTTGCTTGGCATAGCAAAAAATATAAGCAGGGTTGCATTTTTAGGAAAGGCAGATGGGCCAGAGTAAAGCAGGGGATGTTTTATTAGCTGGTAAATGCGACTGGCATATGAAAGGAAATAAAACATTTTACAGTCAAAAATAAAATGGGAAATGTATCTTTCCCACTTCTGCCAGAAAAGTACAGCCATATGACCTGGGATGCCTGGCACCTTGGAGTTGTGTTGGTCCTGGTGCTTGAGAGAGGTGACAGGACTCAGCGGAGCATCAGACGCACTCATTTATAACACTTTCTGCAATTTAGGAAAGTAACTGAAAAATGTATTTACAAGTGAATAGCTGAAAACAGTTGGTACAGAATGCTCCTTGAGGAGTGGGATGTCTCAGTTCTTGGTCAGTCTGTTTCACATCAGATAATGTGCCATCCCAGGGTGATTATTAAAGTTAGCATTTTAGCTGTCTTTACCACAGGAGCTGAAGTTGAAAACAATAACAAGGTATATAATCTCTGCGAAGCACTTTGCCATACACTGAGGTGATGGCAAGTGTCAGGAAAATTTTGAATACCTTGCTGAATTATTGTACCTGAGCTTAATATGCAGTAACTTGAAGTTTCATTCTATTCCAGATATTTTTTTTCCTATAAGAAAGATTTCCATTTCCAGCACTTCACTACTGTTGGTACGTCACGTAAAGATAAAAAGATTTATATACAGGGACTCCTAGAAGGAATTTTGTGCTTTGATGTGAGATTATATTATCTTCTTTAAAACAAAATGGTCAGTGATAGGGTTGTTCTTTATTTTCTGTTTAGTTTTTAAGAATGACAGTCACCAGAAGGAAAGATACCAACTGGACATAATTTTGGATAGTCAGATTGGAAGTCTTCTAACCAGTTGCTAATCATACCCTGAGGATACAAACCCACAAGCAACACGAAGATCTTTTTCTTTGAGTATATGAATTTCTTTATTTAACCTTATTGTCATTGGTATGGAAAAAATAAAGGACTGTGGCAGATAAAATGCAGTCCTTAGAATTGAAAGCCGCATGAGATAATGGTCGTGGTTAAGGATCATGAAAAGACACCTGCTGAACTCAGGTTCTGGATGCAGCATGTTCTTGTGGTGGCCCTGGAGGAGCCAGCAGCATTCAGACAGCAGTTTTTGCCTCTATAGTGAACTCCAAACTCATTCTATGATTTGCTGCTGACAACCCTGAACTGTGTCAGCATTAAACCTTTAGACCTTAGGTTTACATGTCAGTAACACAGGAAGTGACTCTGAAATGTTTGTTCCTCACGTTGTTATCTGCTCCCCTTGGGAAAATAGGGATCTGTTTGCTCCATAGTGTGTTGGTGCTTCTTACCAGGCTGTACAATGTCCCTGCCAGGGCTGGTGCTGGTCAGTGTTTGTTGGTTGCTGCTGTTCTGTTTGTAGAAGGACAGTTGCTGTGTGTAATACTTGGGACCCATGTTCACGTTCTGCACCTTGCAGTTGTTCCAGGCTCTGATCTCTCTTTGATTTGCTTTGCATTTGAGTAAAGCTGCATTACTTGCAGGCAACACATGATCCTGTAATTCTCAAGTGTTGCTGTTCCCAAGATAAGATCCTGCCCTGAGAATGACCCTGGAAATGACACCTTTCCCTTGTGACTGTGCCACTTTGGAAGGAGCTCTGCATGGGAGCTGGGAGAGCATGGTGGAGCTGCCCACTCTCATTAAGAACTTACTTGGGCCTCTTGGGATACAGAGACAGCTAAGGGTCAACAAAATGGTATGAGGAAATAGCCTGCCATGCTATATTCAACCTGAAATGGGAGAGAAAAATACAATGGAAGGCTTGTGACTCAAGAAAAGGACAGGGAGAGATCACTCACTGGCTACAGTCGTGGACAGAAAAGTATCAGCTTGTCAAAATTAGTTTATTACCAATCAAATCAGCATAAGATGATGAGAAATACACCCAAATCTTAAAGTACTTTTCATTCATCCTTCGCTTCTTCCTGGGGTCAGCTTCACTCCTGAATTCTCTACCTTCTCCCCAGCAGCCACATAGGATGACTGGGAGTGGGAGCTTCAGTCAGTTCATCACATCTTGTCTCTGTTGCCCTTTCTTTGTAAGGGGAGGGGACTCTGCACACTCTTCACCTGCTCCAGCAGGAGACAGTCATCCACAAACTTCTCCAGAGTGAGTCCTTCCCACAGGCTGCAGCTTTTCACAAGCTGCTCCAGTGGGGGCCATTCCATGTGGTAAAGTCAATCAGGAACAGACTGTTCCAGTGTGGCACCACAGGTCCTGCCAGGAGCCTTCTCCAGCATGGGCTTCCCACAGGGTCACCTGCTCCTGCTTGGGGTTCTCCACAGGTTGGAGGTGGATTTCTGCTCCACCCTGGATGTCCAGGGTCACAGATGCCTCACCGTGGTCTTCATGGGCTGCAGGGGAATCTCTCTGCTGGCACCTGAAGCATCTCCTGCCCCTCCTTCTTCACTGGCCTTGGTGAGTTGTTCCTCTCACGTATTCTCCTTTGCATGCAATTTGCTTCTACCCAATAACTCTTTTTTCCCTTTCTTAAATACGTTATCCCAGAGGTGCTACCACTGTTGCTGACAGCTTGACAATGGCTAGAAGCAAGTTCATTTTGGAATCAGTACCTCTCCTGATTTCCACTGGGGTTCAACTGCAAAGAGAGTACTGCACATTTGATTTGCTTCTGTTTAAGTGTCTCTTAGGTTTTGAATAAACCTTTACTATTCTAATGTGCACTTGTCAAGCATGACTTGGAGCAAAATGTGAAGATGTTTCTAATGCTTTTATTGGTCATCAAGTTATTTTGAAAGTGTGTTCATAATCTTTAAACGGACTGTTTTCTTTTAAAAAGAAAGCAAACTCAGAAAATTGTTTATGGTACAGTTTTATAGTTTCTGATGGGCCATATGAAATGCATATTTTCTGTAATCTCTGATCTCTTAGTGCCAGTAAAATACAAAATAATAGACCCTGGTGTCCATGGAGCAGAAGGCATCAAGTAAATTGCAGAGAGGTAGATTTTTTGTTTGCATAGTAGCAGAAGGTAAGTTGCCTGTATCTCAGAGCCAGGCTCTTAGTAACAATCTTTCTGCAAATTAGAAATACAATGATTACTAATCCCTAGTTGTAAAAAAGAATTCATTTCCCTCCTGTGATGTGTTAGGGAGAACTGGATTGCTCTATTTTTGTAGAGGGCCAGTTGATAGCTTGACAAGACAGCAGCAGTGAAGTTTCCTAGCAATAAATGCCAGACTCTTCGAGGATTGTTTCATTTTGATTAAGATCAATTTTTTGTCACAACTGTACACAAACTATTTGATTCAGCCCTTGAAAGTTCTGAATTTTAAGCTCTAGGGATTTTTTCCTACAAGACTTCTGGGAGTTTATTTTGGCACATGGTCCAAAAATCATTGACTAACCTCCAGCCAGAGGTGCACAGTTCTGTGTGTGCATGGAGGAGGCATGCATTGCAGAGGTTGTACTGATTCTTCATCTTGCCCAGGAAACCTGTGCCTGGCCCACTTTGAGCCTCGCTTCCTCGGAGGGAGTTGTGAGCATTTTTGCTCTTTTAATGAGCTACATTGGAAGATCGTCTTGCAAAGCAAAGGTTCCACAAGAGCAGAAATACTGTCAAAGCCTTCATCCAGGAGTTTATATTAACTGCTTGTTACTAGTGTTATTTTGTTTTCTTCTGCTGTTTTGTCAAGTGATGTGACGGCAGGGGATCACGCTGCTTTCAGAGGGTCAGAGGCAGCAGAAATGTATTTCTAGCTCCATGCAGAGCACGTGTGGGCAGCGCTGCTCTGCCGTGGGTCCTGCTGGCTCCTCCCAGCCGGGGCAGGGACGGGGGTGGCCCCACTAAAGGGTCGCTCATATGGACTGCAAGATGTTGTGTGCATCTTGGTGTTTGTTGACCAACCTCAACCAACCCCTTTCCTTGTGTTACAGGGACTCAAAACACAAAGCCTCCCCCTGAAAGGGAAAAATCAGCCTCCTTAATTCACTGAGAAAGAACTATAAAATGGAGGTGCTTTTCCTAGCATTTCTTGGCATGAGAAGTTTGCCTAACCAAGTGACCCCTTGTGAGATGTTAGATTGTGGGAATGGGCCACAGTGCTGGGGCTCAGTGACAGGCTGAGCAAGGCTCATCTCCCAGAGCCCCTGGTGAGGGCATGGCCCATCCCTGCTGCTTCCATATGGGTTTCACTCTTTAATGCTCTGGAGGCTGTAAATCAAATCCAGGTGTTACAGATCCTGTTTGTGTCCTGCCCAGCACTTCCTGCCCCTTCCTTGGAACTGGTGCAAGACATACGTGTCAGGTATGGTCTGTTTGGGAGCCACAGTGCATCCAAGTGGAATATGGTGACAATTTCAACAGGGAATTAACTTCTGCATGCAAAGTTGAGTGTGCAGAACTACAAAGATACACAGAAGTCTCCGTATGTGTTTGCAAACTAACTGCAGGGGTTTTTTTTAGAAAAATGTCCCGATAGCTGCATGTTTTTCATTAGGAGGCAAGGAAGAGGGAGAGCAAAAGTGCAAAGTTGTGGTTGTACAGGGAAGCTCTCACACATGTAACTAATGCAGTAATTCTCTGAGTTAGGAATCTGACCTAGTTGCTCCCTTTCAAAGACAAACGTGACTTTTTTTTTCTCACAATGACTGTGAGAATCGCCCTTCTTGACATAACTTCCCAAAACGAGATGTTTCCTTTCATAACTTTAATCTCACTGCTCCATTAGGGGATGAAATAACAGCCTTTGTTAATATAAAAGGAAGTAAGTGACTAGGGGGCAGGGATATTACCTGTAAGGTTCATTCTGCTTTGCAAGAAATCAGAGTTATGCTGTTGAGCTGTTATGTCATGTAGAGTCACCTTTTTAACATCAGACTAAAGTCACAGTGTCACAAAAAATCTCCAGCGCAAGCAATTTTGTGGAGGGGTCACTACCATTTCCTGGTTCTTCTGCTCCATCAATGAGATTGTTTCTTTAAGTGGCTGTAACAGAATGAAGTAACACACAGCAGTTTATCTCTTGATAATCTTTAATAGGAATAGGATTAAAAAAATCAAATTACATTTCTTGGAAATTTTCTGGAGTGCTTTTTTGTAGCTAACCACACAGAACATGTAAACTGCGTTCACAGAGAGGCAGATATATGAGACATGAATGCTTTTGTTCATAAAAAATTTTCCCCATGAAAAGTCAGTGACTTCCTTTTCATTGACTTTTCTTTTGCCTTTGGTTATTTAAAAAAACCCAACAAACTAAACAAAAGCAACCAATGAAACCTCCCTGGTTCTTACTCTTTCTGTTTTCTTTAAATGCCTTGATTATTCAACAGAGAGCATTGAGCTAGGTCTTGAGTTCTAAATAGCAGGAGGCTTTGGAACTGGCAGCAGCATTTGGGTTGAAGACTTGCAGAATGTACCAACCCAAGCAGTATAGTCATTTGAAGTAGATTTCATTAATTTAGTTCTTTACCAGAAAATACCTTAATTTTTCTTGGCTTTATATCTGCATGACAGATGCCAAGAAACTTATGTTCCTTGGTAATTTCATATTTATATGCCTACCCATACAATATGTTAAAATAAGTTTTTTTCAAGACACTTATGTGTTCTTTCAAAATATATATGCATTTTCTTTGCATTTTCAAAACAGAATTGGTAATATGAAGGCTTTGATTTTCAAACTGAAATGAATTGCATCTTATTTCTTAAGGATTTTTATTCTAAATATTGGTATATTGTATACCAGGCCATTGTTAAAATTATGTGCATTAATTTAAAATACTGTGACAGAAACAAATAGATATGTAATTACCTCAGAACTTTTTCTAAGTTATAGGATGTATACCATATATGGTCGTTTCTAAATCCAGCTAATTGATTGTAACTATATTTATGTAGCATTGTCTTCTACAAGCTTGCAATTTGCATTTCATGGAACACTACAATGTACATTTATAACATTATTTTGACCCAGCTTATATTAATAGGGTGATTTTGAAAAGGAAAAGAGAGGAGAATGATCCTCCTGCCCCTTTGTAAAGCATACCTGGTGTGTCTCGGTAAGGCACTGAGTAAGAGATCTGCCTTGCAACCTCTGTTCTTTTTGTCCTGTTTGGAGGTGGCTTGATCAGTTACCCCTGGAGTCTTCCTCTGAGATGTACAAAACAAACAGGCTTGTCACAAGCATTAGCAGCAGAGGCAAGGAAACTTTTGGCTGAGACATCCTCTCTGGTATACTGCTAAAATTAAATATGAGGAGATGGCACAGATCACGGCTTGGCCCAGGTAATTGTGTTTCAGAGGAGAATTGGGCTTTAGCCCAATTTTATAATGTTAAAAAAAATACACAAAAGGGCTGGAATTATCTTGGTCTCCAGTATGATTGCCTTGAATACAGTTTGTACAAAGATGTAATCTTCATTTGCATCCTGAATACTTGATGCCTGCATATCTTGAAGGTGTAATGTTTCTGCTGAAAATACCCATGCACTCAAATTTGGCATACAAAAGAATCTCTGCTCCAGGGAATGAACAGGTCTGAACTAACTGAATGTCTGTGAAGAGATGTAAACCTATCTGTAAGAAGGAATGCAAACCATGGTACCAAAAGGTGAAGGTTTTTCCGCCCAGATCACTCTGTGCCTGTAATTCCAGCGTACAAACAGCAGTAAGGTGGGTGTGGAGCTACTTTTGTATAAGGACACAATACTTGGTACATTTATTTATTTAAGTGCCTAGTAATGCTCCACCTGGAGCCTCTGTGCTGTCATATTTGCTTTGCATACAGGCCTGACTGTGCACCCCTGCTAACTGCCAGCACTTGGCATTGCTGGCAGCGCTGCCTGCAGCCCCGCGTGTGGCACAGGTTTCTGCTGCCCCACACGCTCCCTCCTGGAAACCCTGAGTTTGCCCTGAGGAACAAAATGTACTTCCAAAACAGACATCTTCTTCAGCTGAAATAAGTACATGGAAACTCACCACTTTTGAAGTTCACTTTTCCTATTCCTTTGGGTTCTTTTCTTCTCACCACCATTAGATGATGAGCCCCTGTGGGTTGAATGCTCAGTTACTCTTTCTGATATGCAAGAGATAGTAAAAGAATAAATAAGTTTGTGATTTAATGTTGTTTTGATAGAACAATTAGGCTAATCCTTCTATTAAAATCATGTTTTTCATATAAATTCAGCTATGACTCATATAATTTTTATAGAATAGGGGTCTGTCAAGAAGTGAGTTTGGAAACTGGGAGTAGAAATCACTTCTAATGAGGAAAGGTCACCTTAAGAGTGTGTATGAACAAATAATGCCAGATGTTCTTTCAGAACAATAGGGAACAATCCATCACTTCTATTTCAAAGTTGCTTAGCATGACCTTATTTTAGTATTTATCTCATGCAAACAATCATCTAAAAATTCTTCTGCTTGTCTCATTGACATAAACACCTTCAACAAGACATTGAAAGTGACTCCTACATCCGTTTGCCTTGTAACTTATTAATAAGCACATATTGTTTAATACATAATTTAAAAAAATAAAGAATTTATGTTTGAGATTTTTTTTTCCTTTTCAGAGAAGTGAGAAAATACCTTTTAGTTTGCTTTTTTTCCCTTTGTATTTGCTGTAGATACCAGTATTTTCTTGTCAAGATACCAGAGAGTGGACAAAACTTTGCAAAGGTCAGGGAAAATATCTTTTCAATACAATGAGACAGTGAAATGGTGCACAGGGGACTCAGTCCTGGAAGGTCATCATTGACTGTGAATAATTTTAAGAGTCAAAACCAGTACCTAGATTTGCTTTATGATTTTGCGCTAGGATGATAGCCTTAGCCTGCAGTCCTATCATCCAGATTTTTCTGATGTCTGTTACCAATACTTTTTTCTTTTCCATGCTGAGATGTAGTTTCTTAGGGCTTATATTTTCACCTCCTGGATTTTCAGGGTTACTGCCTTGTGACTTGGAGCTTTGATGAAGAAGTTATAGCTCATTTGTTTTCAATATGCTTTCATGCATGATATAACTCCATATATGCATGGCATATTTACTAAAGAAATGATAATTACCAAGTTGGCACAGTCTGCATGTGACCAGTCAGGGCACCTGAACATTTGCTGAGTATTGAGTCTTCTGCACAGTATGAATTAATTGAAATCCTGAAGTCTCTTCTCTGGTTTACACAGCATTACAGAGGGAGCATTATCAAAATAGGGATCTGAGTGAGTGACAAAGGAACTGACCACATGAATTCTTGGTGTATTTGCACAATTTGGGATAATTAAAGCTAAGCAAGAATTGAGAAATTACACTTTTACACAGCTTGAAAACAAATGACTTCAGACACCATAAGGTTCCTCACCTGTAACACCTTTCAAACAGCTCACAAACTTCAGCTGGCACCAGCTGATGCTATAAAAAAAGAGAGAATTCAGTCTTCACTGGCCTCTTCTAGCTTTATTTCTAGTGGGGAAAAGAGGTCAGAGTGGCTAAAATGCAGCTGATATGTGTCTCAAGAAGGTGAATATTTTAAAACACATTTTCTATTTATTAATGTGACTGCCTCTTTAGGCAAATGAAAATGAAGGTGAGAGCAAAAAATCAAGAGCTAATATTGATTCAAAGTGATCTTAAGTTCAGTACAGTTCTTAAAGTTCATCGTGTTCTTGTACCCTTCATATGTATGTCCCTTCCAGCCTGGTATCCCAGGGTGACTGACTGTCCACACAGACTAGAAAAGCACCAGTTTTCCAAATCTGGAAAGCAGGTTGCCTTTTTGACACTTGTGCGCTTGGTTCTGACCTTGTTACATTTCACCAGCTGCTGGCTGCTCCTTAGTCACAGTATCCCCAGGATTTCTGGAGATTCTGTAACTATTTAATAAATTATGAGATAATGGATATTTGAAATGAATCAGATCAGTGAGCAAAAGAGGATGACACTCTGTGCCTGTGAGGAGCTCCCTCCCGGGCTGCACCTGCAATAACCAGGTGCTGCCCAGCAGCTCCACAGTTGCACAGGGTGAGGAGAAAAGGCACCAATATCACAACTTTGGGGCTGAAGTGGGTGTTGTGAGACGGGGTCAAAATGCTCCCAATGCTCATGGAAAGAGAAGTAGTGAGGGAGAGACTAATCTCTGCACTCCAGTGTCTCTTGCTAAGCCACAATCTGCTTCGGAAGCTTGTTTCTGTGTGCTAATAAAATGGAATTGCCTTTCTGAAAAGTGTCAGTGTCAGCACAGCACGCAGACTTGTATACAGACTTCTATAGTGAAGAGTTCATAACCTCTTTTACTCCAGTAATTGCTGTTCTTAATTAATAAGTCTTTGTTATCTCCAAATTGAAGTAATACTGTGAGCTACTCGTACTTCCTGCTTAGCTTTACTTAATTGTGCAGACATTTGAGTCAGCACTGACTAACCTGGATGCCAAGTCCAAATGCTAATGGGTTGCCCTGCTCTGAGGGGACTGTTAGTTAGCAAGCTGCCCATGTCATGGCTGAACACGTGGGAGCGGCTGTGTGCTGTGAATGTGCTGGCCCAGCAGACTTGTTTCACTGCCAAAATGCCTCACAATCAGACATAATTTTTCAGTGTCACATTCCCTTTCAGGGAACTCTCCTGACACAGGCTTTTGTTTTCTTCTTTCTGAAAAAAGGTGCTCAGAGATCGGGAAGTAAAACCTGCTGTGAGATGGGAGGGCTTTGTATGATTTGCCTACCGCCTGCCTTCCCTTCCAATGCCAAGGTAGCAGTGGCAATGAAAGCAGTTATTTTCCCACTTTCCTACCATTCTCTTTAGCTTCACAATGCCCTCTGAACCCGTATTTTTGAAGGATTATACTAGGAGATGTGGGACTGAAATATAGATTCATTCAGCTGAAAAAGAAACACAAGCCCCCAAATCTTTTCGTTAGGGCAGATGGCATAATTTGCCATGCTAACAGTGCAATGCCATGAGCGAGATACCCTCACACAACATCCAGCCCCTTGCCCTGTGACCTGTAATTCACAGTGGGCTGTAACCAAGGGATTCCACTGGGCCTGACTGGGTACCAACCTGCACATACAGCTGTCTCAGAGTGTAGGTGATGGCAGTGCCATGTGAGGCTGCCTCTGCTTGAGACTGTTGCTCTTGTGGTAGATCAACAATATAAGCAATGTGCAGTTTGCAGGTGGAGGGAGTATCTCAGGGTGCCAGCTGGGAGACCTGTGAAAAGCTGGTCAAGAAACAGCCATTCAAGAAAGAGAAGCTCAAGTATAAACTCACCATTCTCATGTTGCTGTAGAACTGAAGAAACCCGAAAGTTAGTCCAGCTTTTCCAGCTCAGCCAGTAGGTCTAACAAGGGATGTTTCCTCTACCTCCAAACTTTTCAGGTGTTGCATTTTCCCTGCTGGGAACTACACAGTTAGAGGCTATGAGCCAAGTTTACTGAAAGGAATGGCACTTCCTAGCATCACTGGTTCACTGGCACCATGGACTTGATCCAGTGTGTCATGTTTCTTCAAACCCCCTCAGGTGGGTGGACAGAAGCAGATATATCTTCCCACCAAGCTGTCAGAGAAGCTCAGCGTAGAAAAAAGACCAAATTGATGTATTTTCTACCCACTTACCCGGTCTCTCTTCCCTCTCTGCACAGCTCACTGTTATGGCTGCAACAGGCAGTTCTAGGATAAGAGCAGACTCCCCAGGGTCCTTGGTTATTGTTGCATAAATCCAGCTCTAGACCTCTGTATAAAAAGCAGTGAACAAATGTGACATAAAAAGTGAAAGGTGAGAACAGAGCATCTGTTGTGTTGAATCACACCACTGATCATCACTTTTGCTCTCTTTTGTCTACTCTGATTTTGTGGACAGAATTTTAGTCCTGTCTCTCAGTGTTCCTGTCACATTGTACTCACCCATAGTTTTCTTACCTTAGTATGGGGTTCTACCATGGTGAAGCTTGCAGGAGCTTTCCTTCCTTTCAGAGTTCATACCCATCTTTATTTTATTCCCTGCTGTGAGGACAGAACAGCATCCACTGCTGGTGCTGTGCTCTGGTTAGGCAGAATGAATTCTGTCAAAAAAAAAAAAAAAGGTGGGAGCATTTCTTTCCTTGTTGGGGTCTTGGCAACTTTTTGAGGCTTGGGTTTCATTAGAGCAGTGAATGGGACTTGGTATTTTAAAGCTAAGCAGAGTCCATAGTCCTTTCAGTCATGGATGATTGCACATTGTTTTTTTAGCAGTTTATTAGTCTAATGTTTCTCTTGCCTTCACATTTTTGAGTGATGATTTCTACATCCCCAACAGGCTTGGGAAGTCCTGGAAACAGGCTTAGTATTGCATATGGTTGGAAACTTTTGGGCAGATGTTTTTCTTTGGAAAAATGCTTGCTCATTGAAACTGAACGGTGCCGGGGACACGGATTTTGATTTTTTTTTCCCCCATTTCTATTTTGCAGTAGATTATACTATTATACAACTCTAATTTTAGTTGGTACAAGATAAAAGGCAGAATTTTTTTTAAAAAAAGGTGAAAACAAGAATAAAATGTTTAGATTTAGTGGATTTTTAATGCTCTTTTGCAGGAAATTCCAATTTCTCAGTCCACTCTGGAATGAAGCCATTTTTACAACTTCAGTAGTTCACATGAGAGGCATTTTGAATTTGGCCAGCACTGTGCTGGTCTGCACTGCTTGTCCACCTCTTTCCAGCTGGCTGTGCTGTGCAGCTTTTGCTGTGCTCAGTGGTGTGACCTGTCAGGAAGCACTAGAAAGGTTGTCTAAGTATCAGTGTGGAGAAAAGACTGTGGCAGCAGTGAGCAACTTCTGCTGAAGCCAGGCAGGAAAGATGCCTGGATAAGGAAACAAAGACGGAGGAGCCTCACTGGCTGCAGTCCTGGCTTTGGAAAATCTGAGGGGAGAGTTTCAATAACTTTATTTATCATTTGCATGGCAGTGTCCTCTGCAAAGAGGAGAGGAAACAATGAGAGTCCTAGGAAAAGAAATCAGAAAAGGGGAAAGAGAAAAGAAGTAAAAAGCTGATGGAGTTTTCACATTGAAAAAAAACAGTAGCAAGAGTACTGAGAAGTTTGTTAGGGGTGGAAAAGGGGGAAAAAGTGAAGGTAATGGAGCAAGAGTTGACTCCATGTGTCTTAAACATTCTGAGGAAAAAGAGAGAATGGCTGCGACTGAAAAGCTACAGAAGCTAAGATTATAGACAAAAGTGGAGAGAAAAAGGAAAGAAGAAAATCAAGTGAGGAAAAAAACAAGAACATGGTGAGGTTCCTGTTAATTTTGTGGAAACAAACAGTGGTTCTGGGTGTAAGGTGCTATTTTCTGTGTATTGAGCGAATGATAAGCACCCTGACTTTTGGTGCATTTTCCCATCTACTTCAATGTCTTGAGAGGCATGATATTGCCCTGAAGTTTGGTAACAGGAACAGGTTATGCTGTGCAGTTCTATCAATTTTAATTTATCTGGCCACCATGGATGTCACAAGGAAGGAGTATCTTGCAATTACTCTTTAATTATATGATTAGTTAATAGGGTTTCCTATTAAACACCATGTAAATACATGGAGATTACCATGTAATTACCTTTAGAGGATCCAAAACTAATTAGCATATAACCTGTATTCTTGCCTTGTGGTTCAGAAGGCTATAATCTTGTAATGATATGGTGCTCACTGTGTTGTCAGCCTGCCACTACACGCTAATTTCCATGTAGTTAAACGCACAGTAGTTTTCACACAAGTAGTATTTGTGTTCTGTTACCAATTGTCCCATAAACTTGTGCCCCTGTTGGCACTGACAATGACTTCAACCAATTACATTTTCAAATTGCCTATGTGAAAGTCTTTTGTTATACCCTTTGCTTGCTGCTGCGCTGTAAGCTCAGCTGGATGTGAACAGTAAAAGCAATCTTGAGGCAGGAGACAATTAGCTTCCTTCATTTGCTTCACCAAATCCAGTGCAAAATGCACGTCTCTGTCACCGGTGTTTACTGTTCATTTGTGGGAAGCAGTGGCTTCTGGGTAGTGAGTGCTGCAGGTAAAACACCAGTTCAATAATCATAATAAAATAATGTGTACTTTAAAGATAAGCATCTGTGCCCAAGTTAAAGTGGAAGTAAATTCCTTCTGTGTTGTTTCATTTTTAAAATTCAGCTGAGCTACTGCTGAGCAAAGCTCACATGCTTAACAAACAGAGACTAGGATTTATCTTCTACCAGGCAAATAAAAATATTTTTTAAATAATGGCTCCATGATTTTGCATAGATAAGAGCAAATAAACCATGTTTATCTGCAGTCTATTCTTTGCTATTCAGTTTCTAATGAAGAGCTCCATCATACCTCCTGGGTGGGATAGGACAGGAAAAATGACCACTAAATACAGTCTGGTTGATTTTTCCATTTTCTTTTTCTATCTCTTTCCTCAGCATCTACCTTTCTGAAATGCATTCCATATGTTTTACAGTTTTCCTTGAACCTGGAGTAACCTCAAACACATACATCAACTCTGTTGTACCCCCCATTCCTCCCCACCTTTTACTCAGAGGGCCTTGCTAAATCCTTCAAGGAGGACCTGGACGAGACTGGTGTTTGAAGTGATGGCTCAGACATACCAGCAAGGTGGGCTGGTTGTGGTTTGGGTATGATTAATCCTGTTGCCCAAACAGCTTGTGCCCTGTTAGAGTTCTGACCCCTGTGGGTGCAGAAAATTCACATTCCCATGTTCAGGCTGCCCAGAAAATTATTCAGCAGGAGAAGACCTGAGGTGAAACCAGATTGTTGCAGATCTCACTACTCAGTCTTTGTGTCCTTTATTTTGACATTCTGCTGCGTTTTGAATGTGTAGGTTTCTTCCCAACTGGTTCTGTACCCATCTTCCAATGGCTTCATCTAGACTGTATTTCCCTAGCCTATTTGTGCTAAGGAATATCATGAGAGACAGTGTCAAAAGCCTTAATAAGTCAAGGTGATGTGCACTATTCTTTTCTATTGCCATGTCTGCTTCTTTGACAAAGAAGGAAATTACAATACCTTGACATGACTTTTTCTTGGCAAATCCATTATTGGCTTTTACTCATCTCTTTCTCTTTCTCTTTCTCTTTCTCTTTCTCTTTCTCTTTCTCTTTCTCTTTCTCTTTCTCTTTCTCTTTCTCTTTCTCTTTCTCTTTCTCTTTCTCTTTCTCTTTCTCTTTCTCTTTCTCTTTCTCTTTCTCTTTCTCTTTCTCTTTNCTTTGAAGGAGTTTGTTTATTTGCTTCTTGTTCTGACTGCTTTAAAAAGGTTTTCCTCCTGAGACCATCTGAGATTTTTTTATATATTACATCATTTATCTTTATAAAATCATTACATCTCCCTATTAACCCTTTCTGGTGTGTATCTACAGTGTCTAAGACACAAAACCATGCTGCTGCTACAGTATTTACACAGATTGGTCTGAAATTCCCTAACCCTTCCATTCACCTCTTTAATAACAGCATGATATAGCTCTTTTTCCCTTTTCCTAATCATTTGATATTCATGAGCTCTGAGAGAGAGCTGCTAATGCTTGTGACACTGTTTCACCTACTCCTTCAAGTATCTCATGATGAAATTAGCCTGACCAGCTGAACTGAAATCATTGAGCTACTCTCTGATGTATTTTTTACTCTTCCAGGCAGTTATATTAACCCATCTGTTGTTGGTATTACTAGTGTTAGCAAACTGATGTATATTAATTCAATACTTTGGCCTCTTACATATTTACTGACAGCTTCCTCCCCTATCCAGCAAACCAACTCTTGTCTTGGTCTTCTTTTTACTAATAACCTGTTTATGGAAATATACTCTTCTTGCCCAGGATGTTTCTTCCTAATTGTATCTCATCCAGCCCTTTCCTGATTTTGCTCCGCCTTTATTTTAGAGCCATTCTTCTGTGTCCTAACTTTACACTTTTGAGTATGTTTCCTTCTTGTCTTGAGAACAGCAAAGAGCTTATGGAGCAGAGAGATGAGGAGATAAGTGCCACTTTATACTTAAGTATTCTGAATAGATACATGAGATCACATGTATGTGACGTGTAAATACATGACTACACATGAATTCAGATGCACAAGTGGACACAGGTTTGGCAGAACCACAGTTAGAGAAAATTTTCCTGAGCTACATGTGATCTCTACAGTGGAGTGGTCTTTTTTTGTGCAGTGGTTTAGGTCCAGCTTTGCTGCATGTTGTTACTTGGGACTGATGATGTGATTTATCATTTCAAAGGAGATTTCTAGGAACTGAGATCAGGCAGCAACACTATGGAACAGAAGACTCTCTCACTGTGCAGGAAAGCTGCAGGATAAACATGAAGGCATCTTTTATGTTCCAGATTGTTTGTACCAGTCTTCATTTTTCTCTGTCATTCTTCTCCTTATATTTCACTTTTCTTGTCTATCTTGAGATGTGAGGAAACTGAAAGTCCATGTGGAAACAGGGAAAGCCCAGCATGTCCAGGCAAAGGTAGAAAGTGTCAGGAAGTCAGCAGGTGCTCTCAGCTGCAGTGTCTGTTAGTGATCCACTGCCTGTGAGGTTGTTGTGGTGGCACTGGAGTTGTTGAACTGGGATTCTTATTAACAGAGGGCAGGAAGCTGCACTAGTGATGAGGTCTGCTGAGAAGTCCTCCTTGGCATTTTGTGTGCTATCAGGAGCACAGCAGGACTATCATGTAGCACCAGAATCTTGTATACCTATACTAATTTTAGGGACACAAATGAGGAGAGGAGCTTTGGAAGCTCAGTTGCTTCTGTTTACTTGAAATCTCTGAAGGTGACCAGCCCGTGGGCTCTTTACCAACAATGCAAAAATAATCAGTTTCTTTACCTGTGAGTATACTTATTCTACTTTGAAATAAATGATCTGTAATGAAGCTGTTTTCACCTGGGGTGCCTGAAATCTGGTATTTGATGAGAAAGCGAATAAATTGTCCATCTTTGTCTACTCTCTGGTCTGTGATGTACTAAATAACTTTGGGAACATGTTGTGCAGCTTGTGCTGGCTCTGAACCAGAAGCAGCTTTGTGTGTTTGATAATGAGATCAATGCCATTGGGGGCAGACTCAGTGCTCACTCTCAAGTTTAGTGCATGATGTTTTGTGCTGTCTGCCAATAAAAGATTTCTGCAGAACTCGAAGTCTGGCTGCCTGGAACCTTTTTTATTTTTTTGTTGTTAATTTTCTTCTGTTATGGAAAAATCCTAGTGATTTAAGAGGATATTGTTCTGGGTGGTGAGTATATACATAGCTGTCTAGACTCTTAAATGCAGGAGAGGGAGAAATCTGTGGGATATGTTAAGTTCAGATCTGGGAACAGGTGTAGGCTCTTTCTGAGATAGTCCTGAGGATATTAAAAGAATAATATCCTAAAATGACAGAAGTTGAGTAGCTGACAGTTAGAACAGGTGGAATTCACTTTTCAGAAGTATATGAAATGTATTGGTGGCATTCAAAGTTTGATTTCTTTAAACTTCCTTTCCTCGCAAGAGCTCTGTTACTTTTACCTCTTCTGAACGGAGGTGGAGAGAACATCCTGACCTGAGGACATGATTTTCTGAGCCTGAGAGAGTTCTTCAGCCTGTCAGTGGCCGATCTGTTCCCAAGGGAAACTCTTTTGGGAACTTCTCTTTCAAGGATTGTTTTTTGTAAATAGGTTTTGGTTCTCAAAACAACGTCACACAGCTGTTCTGAATGTGTTTTTCTCTTGTTCCACCACTGAGACCAGAGAGGTGGTTCCTTTGGCCAATCATGTTGACCTGTATTGGAGCACCTGATAAAAAGGGTTGCAAACCCTGAAATAAAGGCTTCTGCCTCATTGGGATCAAACCTTGCTGTTGTGATTTGCGTCCACTCTTCTATTTCATGTCCACTGATAACATTGACCTAGCCATAGCACTGGTGTTTTACTGAGGTCTTAACTAGAGCTGTGCAATGTCCTGTTGACCCTGTGCTGGTGCTGAGCTGAGGGACTGTCCTAGGTCTCGGTTCTCCTTCCCTACCTAAAGGCAGAGTAATTTGTGACTCACAGACTGGTTCCTGTGATGGCACATACACTCAGGGTAGACTCTGTACTTCTAGCCTCTGCTAGTTCTGCTCCCAAGTCTCAGTCTTCCATGTGGAGCTGGATATACCTTGGCTTGCCTACTTCCAAAGGAAGTGCTGCGATCTGGATAACACAGCAATGGTGCCTTTTGAAAATTGTTTGTGAATTGTCCCAAAGAAAAAGTTATTAAACACATTTTAATTTAATTTGGATTTGTTGAGTCACCTGTAGTAATCTTTTTTTAATTTACTTTTATAAAATGTGGATTTTAAGAGTGCCTTTTTTCCATCCATCTTTCTGAGTCTCAGTTGAGAGCAAAATACAGTTACCCATCAGCAGCTGTGCATGAAGAAGTATTCTGAGGACCCAGTCTGCTGTTTTACAAACATTTTCTTTTTTTTTTTTTTGTTGCAGTGACTCAGTAGACACAAAATCACCCCAAGCACTGTGGTGTGCTTAAACTGTATGGCTATCTTTCCGCAGTTGGAATAAACAAGCATAATTTGTTTAGAAACTTCTATTACCCTCTACTGTTCTCTGTTGTAACTCATTTGAAATATTCACCCTGCAGATGTTAAAAAGGTAAGTGTCAAAATCATCTGCTTGTGCTCCAGCTCTGTTAAGGAAATGTTACGAAATTGTGTCATACTAATTTACAAAGCTATGTGATTTAAGTGAAAATAAGTCTTTCAACTGTAAATATTTTAACTTTCAAAATACTTCTAGGGGAAAACAAAAAGGTGAGTCCTAACAAAAAAGAAAGGCTAAATGAGTTCCATATATATAACATGGTATTTGTGCTTTTCAAACCAAAACTGACAGGAGACTGTTATGAAATGTACTCTGACCATACCTTTTCCTGGGCAGGGTAAGACTTGGCAATGGAAAAGCTGCTACTTGTGCACGATCCATGTTTTATATTCACATGGCATTACTCACTCTGCTAGCTTACAAAGCTATGCTCAAACAAATAATCACTAGAACCACTATTACATTTTAACATCTTGATGCAATGTTTGAAGTTTTACAGACATGATATAATGTATTATTCTAAGCTGTAGTGGGATGAACACATGTCTTACTAGCCTTTGTCACAGTCATTTCACAGACTGAGTACCTCCAAACCATTACAGTGCCTCAGATACTGAGACAATTGTTCCTCTTTTTTGAGCAAAAGAAATATGTCTTCATTCAACTTGCTGGTTACATGAAGTTGCTTAAGTACCAAAATTTCTGTCTCTAGGTTTTTGCTTTTGAATCTTCCAAGGCTCCTGTCCTTAGGCTAAGCTCACAGTAATAAAAAAATTGATAATGAATCTGGTCCTCAATAAATTCAAATTAATTTCTGAATCTTTGCTCTTTCTATAATGTGCATTTGATAGAAACAAAGGTAGTGCCCTACTGCCCTTATTAGAGGTTCAATTTCAAGAGTAGACTTGGACTATTTCCACTTCTGAATCTGCTACATTATATGGCAAGGCAGGACAAATGTGCTCTGTGTGGATGATATCCCTTCCATAATGAAACTAAGAAAACTGGCCAAAATTATATTCATGATCACTAAACAGAGATCACATTCACAATAGAGCACAGATGAAAGGGAAAAAAAGTTGCAAAATAACAGATGAAAACAAATGCTTTTTCACCAAGGTGCCATGTGATTTTGGGACTCTTAACAAAAAGTACAGAATTAGGCAAAAAGATTTAAGAAGGGGATTAAACATATAAATTAATTTCAAGGAGAATACATTGCCTGATGATGTTGACTGATGGAGCATTATGGTAACAGAGCATATATAAACAGAACATAAATAAAGCCAAGTACTTATTCTCCTGTATTTGACCAGAGTTTTAACAGCTTGAATGAAAATCATGTCCTTCCTCTTTACCTCTCAGAAAGCTGTGTATTTAATCTAAGCTAATCTTTTAAACATGGTGTGTAGTGTCACAGGAGAAGGAGAGACAAGGAGCTACTTCCTTAGCATTTTAAACTTTGTTTTGGCAATGAGCTCTCTATCTGCACCAGACAGATACTTCATCAGGTCTGGACTGCAGGAGCTCTGCTGGTCATGCAGAGCTTGGGTAGCTGACCCTGCCTGTGAGCGAGGATGCTGCTTTTGGACTGTGGGCCAGCCAGGGACAGAATAAAACCATACAGAGCTTCTTCAGGACTGGCACATGATTATGATCTATAGTGGTTACTCTTCTAATATCATCTGTGTCTAGACAGATGAGTATGCTCTTGTTAGCTGATGAGTTGTGTTAATGGCATTGGTAGCTATGTGTCTTCAGACAACCATTTACTTCCTCTGAGAACTGCATTTATGATGTTCCACAAAGACTGTACACAATTCAGGAGATGTCGACAAGCCTCTGAATGTTTTTTTCACAGTCTTGATGTTTTATTTTAAATAGCATGTCATTTACAAGACTCCCAAAGACAGATAGCTTTCCTGCTAGCTCGCAGTCACTCTGCAATTATATGGAACAGACGTTGAAATGATGATGGTGGCGTCTCACTGCTACATTTTGCTGCTGCTGTGATCTAATGTATTTCAGCAACAAGCTATTCCCTCTGCATTTTGTATTCATCAGATGTCGACATTAACACACTTCTAGCAGCTATACTCTCTTTTTTTCAAACTTGTAAAATGTTTTCTAATCTAGAAAGTGTCACCATGTAACTGTAACTGTAAAGGTGGAAGTTGCCCTATGCAAAAGTAGAGTGATGCCTTACCTTTTAAAATGTTATTCTGAGTCTTAAGATACATGTAGTGGCCTTTATGGAGTTAAGTGTACAGGACCAAATTTCTCATGCTGTAAACTTAACTTGTATTGTTCACTGTATGCATCTGCTTCTGACAACAACACTGATGTGATACGCACACTGACATTTGTAGCTATTGTTTTAGTTTGGTTTCTTGATGATGGTCTCAAAACACCTGTTGAGGTTCTGCCCATCATTGACCACAAGATAAAAAGCAGGAGAAGGAAAGGATTATATATGCCACATTTCACTCACAGATAGCATCACGCTCATGCTACTGAAAAATTCTCTGTAAGGTTCCAGCCTTTCCTAAGTATACTGCACCTCTCTGGGGGACATGTGCTTGTTCACTTCACAGAGTTGTCACCTATCCTTAGGGAAGTTCACAGTTCACACAGTACATTCCGTGTCTCCTTTTTTATCTCTGTGATATAAAAGTCTGTCAGGTTAGTTTTTATAATGGAACAAAACAAGGAGTTCTAGAAAACAAAGGAAAAGTATTTGTTTGGTTTTCATCCCCATGGCTGTAAATCAAGAGATCAAAGAAGTACTGAAAGCACAGCATACTGAAACAGTGAGTAGAGAAAATTTCCTCAGTGTGAGTTGGATAATAAATGTGGAAGAGTCTGAAAAAATGTGAACATTTTTCTTTACCTCTTATCTATTTATTTTTCTTTACATACTTGGTTTACAAATACATATTGCAATGAAAGTTCTTTTCACACATCCTACTGGTTGAAGATTTAATTTCTTGTACATATCTAAAAATACATAGAAAGATAAGAAAAAAGTCTGCATGCAGCAACTTACCACCATGTGAGGACTTCCTCTGCATATGCTCAGTATTTTAAAACTGCATCAGCAACAAAAAACTGCACACACAGCCTTTACTACTGACTTGCACTAACTCTTCCCTCACCAGACAAAACTCCCCACTGGAATTTCTTCCCTCTCCTAGTTTGTACCAAGGCTGCAGCTTTGTGCACTGTACGCAGCTGAAGAATCTCCAAGATCAAAGTCTCATGCCTGAGCATAATCTTGTTCCTGACATGTCATGCCAGGCCCTTTCCACTGTGAGTGCTTTGATGCAGCAACAGTCAGGAAAAATAACAAATCAAGAGCAAACTGAGAGAGGAAGGAGGCAATGCAATGTATCCTTTTGGCTCTAGGCTTCTGCATTAAAGCTAATATGTGCAAACCCCCTGTTTGGATAGGTTTCTCTACTGTTGTTTTTCTCGGTTTCTGATTCCATTGTCACGTCTGGAGACTTCATTCTGATAAGGTGAAAACATAAAGGATCCAGGATGAGAGCAAGAGACTATTTCCAGCCATCCCAGGGTGGAAGGAATGGTGCAACTCCCCTCAGTTCACCCAAACCTGCACCTGGCTGTCAGTAAATGGAAAAGTAGTGCATGATGTTATGCAGTATCACCAATCTGGGAGGTTTGCAACAACCTCAAAAACTGTGTTGCCTTTCTCTGGAGCCCTTCTCTGCTCAGGAGTGGCTGTTCTCAGTGACTGATGCTCAGCTCTGAGGCTCCTAAGGAACCATCAGCATGCATTTTTCTACCAGAAGAGGCTGGGACACAGGGCTGAGAGTGGACATTGGAGATGTGGAAACTCAGGAGAACTTCTGGCAGTTCTGAAAGGGTAAACAAGATTCCCAAACAGAAAATTATTGACTGCACAGAGGGAAGAAATCCTCAGAGAGTTCAAACCCCTTTTTGAATACCACAAAATTTCAGTAATGCCAGGAAATGGGGGAAAAATGAACCACCTTGGAAGTCAATGAGGAGAGTACAGAAAGTGCAATGCAGACATAATTACTATTTCAAACGTGACTTCTGGCAAGAGCCAGAAAAAAAGCTTTCTT
Source organism: Anthoscopus minutus (assembly GCA_013399455.1). Lineage (NCBI taxonomy): Eukaryota > Metazoa > Chordata > Aves > Passeriformes > Paridae > Anthoscopus > Anthoscopus minutus. The sequence goes on from VWYI01002293.1 coordinate 25,907, forward strand.
CTTTTTTCCTCCTGGTAGAATAGGACTGCTACCTGGCTAGCAGTTACACTGAAATACCATGTTCCCACTCAAAGTCTCCTCACCTGAAGAAGATGGCAGTTCTGTGCAGGAAAGTCTCCTCTCTGTAGAGAGGGCAGACAGAAATGGTTGCAAAGAGAAGAAGGTTTTTCACTAGAATCAGGGCATGGTCCTTCAGGTCTCTGCTGGGGATCTGTTTGTGCCGCTGCAGCCAGAGCACCTCAGAAGGTACCACGATGCAGCAGAAGACAATTGCCCAGTTGCACAGTAGTCCTGCAGCTTCTGCCCCCAGGCCCAGCTGTGCCCTGAGGTGTTGTGAGGTGTGTGTTGGCAGGTTTCAAGAAACAGACACCTGAACCCCAAGGAAAGTTCAGAACTTCTGTGTCTGCATGTTAAGCACATTTGTTTATCCAGCTCCTGCAGGTATATGGCCATTCCATTAAAGCCAGAAGAAAAATGGCTTGGTATTAAGTAGAGATATGATATGCCTTCACATTTACCCAGGGGAAAGTCCTACTGAAAGTAGAAATTTGCATAAGTTGGGATTTTAGGAATGAATAAGAGTATGGATTAAAATTGCTTTTCTGTGATTATTTATGGCAGCACTTTTTTATATGGTAGACAAGTTACAAACTTGTAGAGATGACAGTGAGAAGTTCACTGAATGAAAAAAACCCCACTGGATTGCATTTAGAAAGACATACAATAACCTAAACAACTATTCCACTTCAAAGCTGTCATCTGTACTTGCTTCTCCTGGCCTGCCTGTAAGGATCTGCCAACCCATAACCAGCAAGCTGAGAGCCTATAGGGAATACAGAGATTTTCTTCCTCATTGGAACTGATGCTTTCTTTACCTTATCATGAATTACTCTCAATAGCTGATTTTACCAAGTTTGCCAAGGCTCACAGATGTTGTATGTTCTTACAGCTTCCCTTGTATCTTGTATTTCTTTAGGTTGATTGCTGTGATTACTTAAACTATCTGCTTTTAATTAGCTGTCTATGAGCAGATGTTTTAAGGTGCCTATAAACAGATTTCACTTATTCTTGATTTTTGCATAATACAGGAGCTAGTATGTTACAGGGGGTTGTTTCTCTGGCACAGCTGCATTACTTCCACTTTACTATCATCTTTGCTTTTATCAATAAAAATCCTTTTGATTATTTCTTTGCCAGATAAGCAGAAAAATCTCCTTCTGAGCCGCAGATGTTATTGCTGGGTATGGGCAATGCCAAGCTTCCACTTTTGCTTTCATTATTTTAATAAGAGGTTTTCCTTTCTCTTATCAACAGGAATAAGTGCTGATAACAGATAAATAGAGCATGGGTTAAATTCCACAAGTGACATTAATGTTTGTACTTTTACAAATGTTGCCTGTAGTAATTGCACTTAAACTCCCTATCTTTTCTCCACCTTCAATCATTAGGCGATGTCACCTGTGTTGTAAGATTGGAATTCACTTAAATACAGCACGAGCCCAAGTGCCCTTCATCTATTACTCTCTCATCTGCAATTTCTCTCCCCTTGGACATACCAATTCTTCAAACACTGGCTCAATAGCAGGACTTAGAGCCCCTGCTTCAGCAATTAGAAAACAAACACAAAACCCAAAGGAAACAACCCCATAATGTGCTGCCACTACAAGATCTAAATAAGAAAGCTGCCACACACACAGTATGCTTAATGAGGTGTTTGCATCATGTGATTTTTTAAAAGCATTATATTTGCAGTGCTAACCATTAGCTGGTTACTGGGAAAAGGTGGCATCCTTCAAGATGTCACATTATCCTAGTGGATATCCTATCCTAAAAAACCTATGGGTATGTACTTCTGACTGGAAAACGTGCTGAATAATTGATTCAAACCATCCAAATCAGTCCATTTCAAACTCTTGGAGACTTCTGAATAAAGATCTAACACCCACACAATGTGGATCATCCTCAAAAATCTCCATTCTGTGCCATGAAAATTCAGGGAAGTTTTCTCTACTGTCTCTCATGGAAACAGGCTCAGACATGTTATCCTGCCCACAGTGATGGCAGCATCAAACCTGGCAGACTTTATGTTCATTGCAAGAACATAATTGTCAACCATTTGATATCTGAGAAAGCTGAGCAGAGAATGTTCTCCATTGTTATACATAATAAAAAGTAATAAACAAAAATTATTTTTTCATAGACTTAGACTTAAAAAAATATTAACCCTTTTAATTCAGGAGAAACTCACACAGATATACTTTGACTGAAGATTAGAAATATGTAGTATAAATACTTTTTTAAAGGTCAGTACATTTGCCCAATGCCCAATCTCATAATTGTTTTTCTAACTTGAAGAAGGTGTAACTTCTGAAAATGTGAAATGGTTTGTGAAATAAACACAAGAATGTTTTCCTACAGACCATGATTGTAGATGCCACTGAATAGAAAAGACTCATGTGATTTTTCTTTGTAGATAGAATTCTATTTTTGCAAATACTTACATTCTGGTTTAAACTTTGTTTTATAATAATTCGTAGTGAAAGAATGATATACAATAAAGAAGTAGTCACAGGGCTAACAGAGGCTTTCTTTAATCTTTTTCAGATTCTCCTAGATGAAGATGGAATCTTTTTCCATCTCCTAGATGAAACCTTGTCTTTAAGTTAAGGACAAAGATTAGGAAGTTAAAGCCAAACCTCTAATCCAGGTTGCCTCTGGAACAATGCTTTACATGCCTCTTTTTCTTTTTGCATTCTTGTACTGCTTATAGCAGGCAAGGGAAAGAGCAGTGTGAAATATTACAGCCTGTGACTGGTAAATGTGTGCACATGGTCTGTGTCCAGTCATATTTCAATTATAAGAGGGATGCAACAGTCTTGGTGCCAAAGCATTGACTCTACACATCACAGCAAGGTTATGTTAGCTTGATTGATCTGATTTGATGAGCTGCATTAATAGTACAAGCTTCTGGACCTCATTTGCATTAGATGTGACAGGGAGAGCAAAAAGTCACAGTAAGAAATATGCTTCACTGTAAGGGAAGGAGTATGTGAGCACACAAATCAGTAGGGTCACTGGGAACCACCTTTCTGGGGACTTTTGGCCATATACTTCAGAAGTGATCATAGTCAAATGCATAACCAAAGTGACAAGGCACAAAGGCTGCATGCACATAATATCCATTTCCCTAATGAATTGCCCACTGTCAGACCTGGAATGTGTTAACTGCACAAACTGTAACAGAAACAAGAGAAACTTCTTTTTTCAGTGATGTGCAGAGCTGCCAAAGTGATTATCATATCACAGACGTTCCCCACGAGCTGTGTATATCCTGCATGCTTGTGCTTTCTTATCACTGAACATTAGAGTCTATATTGCACTACATATTGCTCAGCTGCTTCCCTTTCATGGAGGCTCATTTATCATGCATTTTGGCTTGTGCAAGGATGAGATTAATGGCCTTCTGGTTGCTGCCTGATTCACTCTTACTTTTCATAACTTCTCAGTATAGTCAGCTGTATTTATTCTTAATGGGTGTATTAATTATACTTAATCACCTTATTTAGCTGGGAGAAATACAGTATTCCCTGACCATACATCTTTGAAAACTGTTCTCCATGGAGGCCAAACGCCATCAGAAAAGGATCCCCACTCCTCGTGTTCAATGACACTATCCCATTTCTCCTGTCCCATCCTTTCCCAAAGCTATAAATCTTTAAACTTTCTTCAGTGTGTTTTCTATATGCAGCTGGGTTTTGGTCACTGCTTCATCAGGCAAAGACCTCTCTCTTTCTAAGCTTCACCTTCTATTCTTCCCTTGTTTTCCTGACACAGCCTAAGTAAGTCAGCTAATAGTTATTTGACCCAGCTGACAAGCTGTGGTAATACTGAAGTAGGAATGAACATATAGGGCACATTTTCTCTATGCACATTTTAAATCCACCTAAGGAAAATGGTGTTTTGAAAAGAAACATCCTCTAATATGTTGATGAGGAGCAATAAACTCAGCCAACGGGGGTAAAATTTTCCTGAAATTGTTATTTTGTCCAGAGGTTTTCCTTTTCTCAGTGGATTTAAATACTGCACCACAGTTATATTGCTGCCAAATATAAGACTTTCCATCAAAGCTGAAAGAGAATTATTCCAAGGTAGAATTCAAGTTTTTCCTTTCTATGCATGTATGTTGTTTTATCTATTGCTATTTCTCTCAGAGAGCAGCCAGGGGGTAAAATGAAGAGCATCTTCCTTCAGTGGTGCAAAAAACCTGTATTTCAGCAAGAGAAGTCTCTCTCCTGGCAGGCACTGCCTAGAGCTTTACTCTTCTGGTGCACTTTGTTTTGCTTTCTATTCTTATGCTCTATCAGGCTCTTCCCTGGAAACAGTGCCTCAAGACACTTCCCTTCTGGACACTGCTTCTGCCCTCCCCCACACTAACTGCACGTTGAACTCTGCCAGTTCCTGTTTTAAGAATGCAATGTTCTTGAGAGCTGACAAAAATATAATTTGCAGTGGCATTTCATTGAGTTACCCAGCTTTCCAAGGGTCAGGGTAACAGCCTGCAACAATGTGGCCTGCAAAAAAAAGTCAGTAAGTTGCTTTTCAAAATCAGAAATGCGCAAATAGCAAGTCATGCTGCTTGCTTCTGCTCCGTCTCTAAAACTTTGAGTTCCCATCTGTCAGTATTTTCTCTGGGACATCTTGTGTCTCAATGTAATCTTCTGTGCCATTTTCTTTGACAACATTCACCAGAAGTGTCTTCAGCAATTAAGGCAACTTGAGGTGAACAAGAGCTCCTCTATTTTATTCACATTCCATGTTCTTTGAAGAAATCTGTCTCTTTTTATAAGAAAAGGCATATGCAGCAAGCAGCAGATAGCCATAAGCCTACTTCAGTCATGTCCATATTTTGCCTGGATGTCAGATAATCAGTTTATTAAAGCCCGAGATGTTAATGTCAATACAATTTAAATGCCTAAACCCAAAATGTTTCTTTTAAATGACTAACCTTCAGTTCTAATATAGTTGAAACTTGTAGGCTAATTAACCACCTGGATAAGAGCCTTTAAAAGACATAAATCTGGAACACCTAAAGACATGATGATGTCCATAGGCACAGTGATCTTTTTAAGCCCTGCATCCATTCCCATCATCCTTTGAAACACACTGTCTGAGCAACATATGGTTAAAAGAACAATCCAAGCCAGGACCATGCTTCTATTAAAAAATCTTCAGGGCATATTGTGTGGACTGCAGTTACCTCGTAGCTGTGTCCTTGAACTCTCAGCTACTGGTTCCTGGCCTTCAGCTGAGGAGCATTTCAGGTCAACTGGATTGGTCCTCCTGGCCTCCGATGCCAAGTCAGACAGATTAGGTTAAGTCATTTTGGTAATGGTTAAACTTTGTACTGAAGTGTATTAAAATGCTTTCCTGCATTCATCTTCTGCTTCTCATCACTTTGAAACACTAGGAATTTACTGTCTGGAGCAGCCGTGACATATTTTCTTCTTGAACTGCTACAGCTGTTTCCCAAGCAAACTGAGGAGCTTGGCACTGACACCCCTGTACTTTTCCATTCATACTGCTTTTGAAGAGAAAGTCATATTCTCTTAATAAGGGCCTCTAGCCCTCTGAGGGCTGAGAGACTTCCCTGCCTGTTGGAGAAAAGGCATCCTGGCTTAGCTGCATGGCTGAACAACAGGTGTAGTGTTTTGAAGATCTGGTCTTGATCCCAGGTCCTAAATACGGATGTGCTGGCCAGAGATGCTTCTGGCTTAAGTCACTTGATGACAACTCCTCTTTCCCTATCCCTATGATAAAATTCAAGCAGCTTCTTTGGTAAAACCAGCTCTGGGAAATAGTCACAGTCTGTACAAGCACCAGGAAGTTTTGGGACTGGCCCCCAGACCAGTTGTGACTGTTGCTGTACCTGATGTACCTAACCCTGTAGGGCTCTGCTCATGAGCCAATGGGGTGGTTGGGAGTAGGTATCCATCACTAGGAAATGAGTTTTGTACCTGGGGTCTGTACTCAGCACAGTTTGCGCAGGAGATTTTTGCCAGTAGCTTCCTGAAAACTCCCCAGGGAAGTGCTCAGGAAATGGGGCAGTACAATGAGGGCTAGGAGGGTAGCGTTGGCACAACAGCCCTGGATGCACTATGGAGGAGCATCTGAATCTGCTACAGCCTTTTCATGTGAATAATTGATTCTCTCTGTCACCCCCTCTAACCCAGGAGAAAGAAAAAAAGCCAGAGGAGACTAATATTACTGAGGATTTTTCAAAAATAAAAGATGGGCACTAATAATTACCTCCGTCTCAGCTTAGGAGTAAAATAACAGTAATCAAATGAGCTGGGGACAGAATTAAGTGCTGTGCCGAAAAAGCAACAGTCTGAAAAGAGTAACAGGGGCTTTATACCACCATCATAATCCAGTTGAATGAATGCATATTAGCCACCACGTTGACGTTAATAAGAAGTGTGTTCTTTTTTCCTGGATGTAGATTAACGAGTGAACCTTATGCATTAGTAGTAGTAGAAATACTTAATCTAAACCTAAGAAAATCACAAACTGTTTTTCTCTAGCACCCTTCCTCGTGAAGAAACTCAGCTGCAAAGATTTTTCAGCCAGCATGAAGCAAGGCTGCATATAGGGCAGATCCCAGCATTATGCAGCCCTCTAGCAGCATTTGCAGACTAACACAGCAGCCAGCTGCCCATCCAGCTCTCCCAAGGCTTGGAAAGACTTAAAAAAACCCACAGTCACTTGAAAAGTGTGGTTTACAGTAGCAGGGGATGGTAGAGCTCTGCAAGAGAAGTTACAAGAATTTCATCCCACAGGGATGTAAATCTCCTCAGAGGCTGCTCTAACTGCTTTGGGACTGCAGCCAGATGGATATTGCATAGCTACACTCCTGTCAGGGCCTGGGTGCTAGGCCTCTTTCCAAAACCTGGCAATTAAACCAGGAAAACATTCAGTTGAGGGTTAATTTGAAGTCTTAACTGTAGTTCTAACCAGAACAGGAAATTCCATCATTTAGCAAGAGTGGTAATGGTTCTTTGCCCTACAACGAAGGGAGAAGCATGGAACAAAATCTAACACTGTGAATAAATCTTTGTCCCTCTTTTGAATCAAGATACCTTTGCAGGTATTTTACTGGATAGTTTCAACCCAGTCATAAAGAAAGAGGAACAAAGAAGCCTTTTTTGTGCCCCCCCCCCAAGAAATTACTGCTCATCTGATGGGCACTGTGAGCTCTCACTGAGCTCTCCTGCAGGATACTGCTTGCCAGCACTCAGGGTATGACAGTCCCCTGCTAGCTGTTGGAGCACTGTGCTGCTTAGAGCAAGGACTGTGCCAGAGCAAGGATGTCCTTGGAAAGCAACCTCTGTCATGACATGACAGCCTGTGGGTGTGGTTTGGATGAGCTGTTCTCAGTGCAGGGAGAAGCTCCAAAGGGATTGCTAATGGATATTGTACATCTCTGACAGGGAATCAGTGCCATCTTTCACCATGTGGAAACCTTGAGGATGTTGCTTAATCTATTCATTAATTTTTGTGGTTTCTTTTGGCTTGTAAAGAGGCATGGAGTGAATGTCATTTGTCCATACATCTGTAGTCCAAGACAGATCTATTGAACTTTCCTTTGAACTTTGCTTTTCTACATATAAATCCCTAGTGGAAGAGAAACTGAAGCGTATTTTTCCCAGGATGTGTCTTTACTAAGGCTATTAGACTGGTTTTTTAAGCTCTTTGTCTCACTGAACATTTAAGTGCTTTATTCAGACTATTTCATTCAATCTCCTATAGCAGCAGGAAACAGTTTTGCTAAACAGCCAGGGAAGGCTTTGAGAAGGAAGAAGGTAGTTAGTGTAGGTAGTAGTAAAAAGTAGGTGGAAGCTACTCCTACTTTCTACTTTTTTTTCCATCTGCTCTTTGTTCCCTTTTCAGTCTACTGTTTGGGCAGAGCTTGATATGAAGAGTGTGTGGTGGAGGGTAGGGGGAAAAGCAAGGGTACTTGCTCTTCCCCTGGTTGCTCCTTTTGGATTTCTGACTGCTGCACACTGCTCATCTGAGCTCAGCCATGCTGTGAAATATTAGAAGATCTGACCAATTTTATGTGTTTTGCAAGACAGAGTGATGTGACATGGATGCTGATGTCTAGAAGAGCACCTAAATGTAACTCTTTATGGCAGCTTAGAAAGCTCATGAGCACTCAAGCTCTCAAGCTCCATCCTTTGCAGTGTTTCTTGCTGGAGAGCTGAGGTTGCTGCTTGGACTGTCAGCTGATGTCTGAACCCTATTCTTTAGTGCCTATTTCTCTCCATGAAACATGAACCAGTTGGCTTAGGAGTCCCTAGGCAGCAGGATGGTTAAGATGTTGAACCCAATTCGCCTTTAGAAATTAAATGTGTATTTATTTCCTCTGTACGGTACTGTTTGCAATCTGGCAAGTGCAATTAGCTCTTGTCTCAGTCTCTATAGATACATAATGCTTTTTGTTTTCTTAAATCCTTCTACAAGGGCTTGTGTGTTTGAGAACTCATCAATAAATCTGGCAGGGTGACTGCTGTATGTTTCTAATCCCTTAACCATTTATTTACAAACAACAGTTGGGTGTCTATGCTGTTCAAAATAGTCAATTAGAGGAGAAATTAACAAAAAGCAAATGAAAGAGGATTCAATTTTAACTATTTGTTTTTCAGTTTCTAAGAAAGTACACAAAGATACTAATTTTTGTGGAGTTTACATGCCTTAGAATTTGTTGACAAGTTCCTTATTTTCCTTTTTGAGATAATTGCTCTGTGTCAGAGCCCAAGTCTAAAAGTGGAGTGAAACCTTTTCCATACTTGGGGATATCTTGAGTGAAAAAACTTCATTAATTCCATTTAGCATCATTAATACAATTCTAGTTCTAAAGTACTTAATTTCTATGGAAGGTTTTCATCTGTAAACTCTCATTCATGCACCTTAGTGAGCATGCTTAGTTAAACCTCACTCTATTTGGCATGGGAAATGGGACCACAGATCTGAGTGCCTTCTGCTGTACGGCTGGCACAGCTGCAAGTCTTTACAAAGTCAGGACCCTCACCATCTAACAGATACTGGACTCCACTGTTCAGTGTTACTGGTGTATATATATTGTTCTTAAATGAAATTCAATTCAAACATCATCCATATACAACCGCTTCTTTCATATCTTAGAGGTAACTACCAATTTTTCATTAAAATTGGTTTAAATACACATGTACATAAAAATAATTTTATCCTGAAGAAAAAGAAATACTAGAAGCAACTGATTTTCAAAATTGGCTAGATTTAGGTTGGTACCTATTTAATGGATATGAGCGTGGACTCTGTGAAAAGATGCTTCAGTATATTTCCAAAGGTGCATGTTTTAGAAAATTCAAGCAGTAGTAACTTGAAAATAATAGCCTATAATATTCTGTAGTAGAATTCTGTAATTGCTACATGCTTTTGGGTTATTTTTTCTAGAATGTTGTAGTGTTCTTGTAAGATTGTTTAGACAGATGTTCTTCCTTTTTTGTAAAAGAGCTATTTCCACCTCTGGGGCTCAGAGATGTTCCTTCTGATGTTGAACTGACATCTGGTCTCTCTGTGGCAGGATGTCTGCAGGTAGAATTGCTGTAGAAATACATCTGTTAGATAATTTAGGTATACTAAGTTTTAGAGTTGTGGCAGACAACAGATTTATAAACTCACAAATCCTGACTGGTATAAAATGTACATCCTACTGAGTGTGAGAATTTAGGGACTTTTCAGATCAGATTTTTCTCTTAGATGTTTCTATTGCATCTTGAAAGTACAAGGACAGATGAATCTAGTCATTACTATGACATTTAGTTCTTGAGTATCTGAACAATTTTCAGGAGTTTAGGAGACTCAAGTCAAAGACAAAATGGAGAACTCCTGAGCCAGAGGGAGCAATATTAGAGGTACTTACCATTGCACTCACTCCAGGGTTGTTGGTGATTTTGTAGGGATGGATGAGCGTAGCAAATGTCACAACAATGCTTATCCTCACTGCTCTATCCTACTAGGATGACACAGTAAAATAATGGGATGAACTTCCATTGGGTCAGAGAATGCTTTTGTGTTTGAATCAGAGAGGACTACAAATACTGATCCGGTTATCTTTGGTATCTGCAGACCATTGGAACATTTTCACTTTTCCAGATGTTGCAAATGTCACCCTACATATGCCTCTTCCCAAAATGTGGGGCTTTTGTATTTCTGTCCAGGATTTCAACAAGGGAAACATTCGTGTGTGCACTGTGTCATTCATGTGCCATAAATCCAGCTTCTGGATATGTCAGATTTACTGTGCTTACTGTGCTACAATTTAGACATTAGAGTAATTTAGGTCACCCCTGATCATGTTTAGGTCTTATCTTCTCCAACCAGGATACCAGATATCCAGAAAAATAGCCTAAGTCCTCCTTTTACATCCAAACATGTCCAGGGTAACTCAGAAATACCATAGCCAAATAGTTAAACTGTGGCTGACTCGTGAAAGAAACAATGTGGTTTCCTTGTGCTTTTTGAACCTCTTTAGATGGACTTCCTGCAACCAGAGATGAGAAATGATGCCAAGTATTTCTGCATGGGCTGATGCTGCTATCCTTCCAAAACAAACAAGGCCACTGTATCCCACATTCCAGCAGAAGAAGATATCTCCTTAACTAATGTGGAAAGGTTTGCTCCTCTGTAGTCTCAGTCCTTTGGGTTATGCACTCCCATTCCAGCTAGGCCAGGTGTGGAGTTGCCTCAATCCCTTTTAGATGGATATTTGCTCAAAACACAAGGCCTGTTGCAAACATTTGTCCGTCCCTTTTGCAACTACAAGCTTCTGCTCAAGCTGTGTCATTTAGGAAAAAGTAAAAAAGATGGAAGAATTCTAACTGCCAGTAGAAAAGGAGAAATGAATTACATTGAATTATCCAATGTGTAATGGGTAGTTCTGTTGCAAAAATAAGGTGCTTGTCTGTCACAACCTAGGAATCTGCCTCATCCAGACTAGAATGCTTGATAAGCAGCTCTCTGTTTCCAATTTTGCTGTCACAACCAAATTTACCTATTCATGATGCTGGGACTCCCTTCAATGGGATAGCTCCCTGCAGAATTCCTGCACTTACTAGGTTTGCTGGTGTTTGTGGTTCTAAATTTGAACGTACAACAGGGTAGAAAGCTGTCTTCCTACCTCAAAACACTGAATGCTAATTAAATATGATGCTACTTGCAAATGAGTTCTGTATTTGTTGGCTGGTTTTCACTGCCGTACCTCATTATTTTAAGCTATTTGATTGTTCTCTAATAGAAATTCTTGTACTGGATCTTGTTTTCTTCATGTGAATTTCCATAGGTGCACCATTTTAAGGCACTACTTCAGCTGTGAGACATTGCAAATGGCATAGTGCTATTTAAAGCCAGTGTTTCTCAAGGACAGAAAATCCTTTATTTTGAAACATCCCTAGTGAATCAGCTAAAAGCATCAGATTTGTCCTAATCCAATAGTGTCTCCAAAGAGTTAAATGCATTCCTCTGGAGCAATGCCACTGAGACAAATTAGATATTCCAAGCAGAACCAGGTTCATTGTGTAGTTTGCACATGTGAGGCAGTGCTATTCATGGAGTTTTTATCAAGAAAAGATACTGAACTTGTCAGAAAATAGTATGTATTGCCTAAATTGTGCAATTCTCATTCATGCTTGTGAACATTTGTACAAATAGACCCATTGACTTCACAATGAAAGTGTTTCATTATGATCATTCCTATTTCAGTGATCTTTATGTGATTTGAAATAATAAAGCACCACAGGCCCATTGACTTCAGTGATACTACTTGGTCCACCAACATGAGTAAGGGCTGTGCAATGTAGTTAAAAGGATCTTAATAACAAAACCTCTGTTATCAAGCTAAATATAACCCCCACCACAACCCTGCCATAGAATAGCCACAGAACTGCCTGGGCACAAGCTCCCCCATCCCCACACATGCACACACATCCCCCTCCAGTTTTTCTTTCGGAACAAAACCAGTTGTAACTGGAGTCTGAGTTTTACAAATTGAAAGGAGCTTGTAGCAAAAAGAACAAAAGTGCTAGTGTGCAGAAGCCACCCTGCAAAGAATGTTGGCAGGAGAGGAAGCCAGGCCCTTCCACTGCTGTAACCTTAAACTATCATTTGTTGATGTTGGTGTATTTCTAATGAGAGAGGGAATGAGAACACAAGAAAAAGGAAGATGGAGAACTTGAGACCTTTTGGAGACTAGGCTTTTCACGTTTTTATGTAGCTTGCTAAGTAAGGCAGAAGGAACTCTTTATTGAGTGATAATAGCGTCCACTGCACAATTTACCCATACACTTATGTGAGTGGGATAGTACCATAATCTTCAGGCTTTTCGTTTTACAGGAGTGGAAATAGTAAAGAAAAATGCTTTGTTGCTCAGGTCTGAAGTCAGATCAGGTTGATTTGGTTGACCTGTTGCTCACGTCTGCAGACAGATATGGGATTGTGGCTCCAGTTTCAGAGAGAGCTGATGTTTCTCCTCTGAGCAAGCTATTTAGCTATCAGATCACATGGTGTGATCTGGAGCATGGCAGTGCATTGCTCCAATGTGAAAATACTGTGAGGTTTAGTGTCTCTATGCACACTAAGAAGGAGTCTTCATTTTAAAAAGTACCATTTTAGTAGCAGTGCTGCTGCTTAGGGAGCTGCAAAAGCCAGATGTATGGATTAATCTGTAGTTTTGGGCTGAAGAGCTGTTTTTGCTTGAAGAAGAAAAAAAACTCTTTAAGCGTCCTCTATTATGTGAAGAAAACAAACCAGTGTCCACAAGCAGTCACCTTCTACCTGAGGACCTCTAAGCGGCTAAGAAATAGGCAGTGTTTTAAAAACCAATTGACAATGTGACCAACAGAAATTGTGGCAAAGCCATGCTTAGCACCCACATGTGCTGGCTTACTCTCTCTGACCCCAAAACAAACCAGTAAAAGGAGTTTTCTATGTCTCTTTGACAGCTGCCTTCGACCTTGACTAGTTGAGGTTGATATCACAGTTGCAGAGAAGTCTACAGCAATTTTGTCCCTCAATGCATTGTCCCAGTTAAGTAGTAGATATTGTAATAAAAATATTTCACAGTCATCAACCCTATATGAATTATCAGGAGCTGTCAGCTTTTATACTGAAAAATATAGGTCAATAAAATACATGGTATCTTTTAAAGTTGTAATGCTATAAGAATGAAAAATCCAGTCTATTCCAAGGGTTAAATCCAAGCTTCCTCTCTAAAGTTTCTATGGCAACTAGATGCAATCTATAGTGATATTGTAGCTAATGAAATGTTTCTTCCAGACCAACAGGGCAACATGTAGCATTCAGTAATGAGGAATGTCTTTGGGGAAAGAACAGTGGCATAAAAGATGCCTTCTAGAGAACTATATTGGATGATAAAAGCCTGCAGTAAAGTGTGTACTGAAGTCTAAATTCCCTTCTGTTTATTCACAGTGCTTCCTTCATATCTGCTCTGATAATGAGGAACACTGGTAATAAGAACAGTACTTGAGAAGGAAGAGAGTAAGGAAAGAAAATATATTTAATCACTTCTTTAACTGAATCATGAAAAAGAAGAAGGAAAAAAAAGCTTGTAAAGAAGATGTTGTGTGTGTTTGAAAGAGGTTTACTTTCCTTTATGAGTGGAATAGCTAGATGTTGTCATTTGGTGTCAGCATGCTATATCATATCTGTACATGCTCGTGCATGGATCGCGTGGCTACTGATGAAATGTCTGTCCTCATCTGGACTTCTCAGAAGCTGAAATCTATATTAGCTTCAATGCAAACCCCAAACCACACATTTTTCAGCTGTTTTCAGCTCATCTCAAAAAGACAAATCAGATCAAAGATGTGGAAGCTATGCACGTGTATCTGAGAACTCGAGTCAGCAACTCAGGCACAACACTCTGCACCTGAGCAGTGACACAAACTCCCCTTGTCCTGCCCTCTGGTCCCTCATGGCAGGGGTTAGCCATGCTGCCAAGACCCTCTGCTACAGGGAAGAACTTCTTCCCTGTCACAGGGGCAGAGCTCCTCCCCTGCTGAAGAGGGAGGAAAGGCAGGTCAGGGCAGGGCGTAGGAGCTGTCTTGTGGCTTTGTGGTCTGCATGGGAAGGCTTCTTCCCTCCTTTGCTCTGCAGGCTGATTAGACACTTGTGCAAGGCTGCAGCTTTGTCCTTACAGGCCCTCCAAACTTGCAAGAAATCTAACAAACCTGTAAGTAAACATGACCACACATACCTGATTTTAGACATTCAGGTTTCTGAGTTTCTGTGAATGCTTTCCTACATACAGGCCCTGAAGATCTGTATGAACATTGTTATTGAATATAATGAATATTACTGGGAGGTATCTGCACCTAATGGATACCTCTCAGATTGCCTCTTTTCAGTGCAGCTAGTTGTTCTATGTGTGTGCTATGTTTATGTTGTACATGATATATCTGCCCTGCTGTAGTAATGCTGCTGTTGCTGCTATGGCAGTCTAAGAACAGAGAGAAAGCAAACAGGGCCTCCAACACAGAAATCCTTCAGGGTCTGGAAAATAGCTTAGATGCTAAACTGCTTTCTGCTTCTTCCAGTGCTGTAAATGGATTCAGTAAGGACAAGGATACATTTTCTTTCCACTTGCCTGGCCTTACTTCAGATACACAGAAGAGAAGGGTAGCACCAATTCTTACCCTGGACAGAGAAATGGGTGCTATTTTAGGAGGGGAGTTTCAGAAATGCACTGAACATGGAAGTGAGAAGCAGCTTGTGCCCAACACACTTAGGGGCTGCGGGACGCAGTGCTGTGGTTTCTTAGCCACAAGGTAGATGCTTTGTTAGGCCCTGGGGTTTAGGGTTTGTTTTGCAGAGCACTGCAGAACAGTGAGAAAGCTAGGTCCTTTTAGCTGGACCTATCAAGGATCTTCATGTCCATGCAACGTTGGGTGTATTCATTACATATCTGCATTTGAAGACTTCTAGTGAGTCTAGTTCTAAATGTATAAACTGGTTTAAAAAGTCCTCACAGATGTATTCCTGTCTGTGCACTATCAAAATACAGTATGAAAGGCTAAACTCATCTCTAGTGATGTGCTGGATAATAAACAGTGTTTCCTTAGGCAAAATTACCAAGACTTTTTTTTTTTAATTTCTGGTTCTTGAAGTGACATTTACAGCCACAGGAAATAAAGAACAAGGTACCTTAAAACATCCCTGTAAACTTTATACAGTTATTTAAAATGAAGCACAGTAGTAATTTATTTTCAAAAGGTTGAACTTCATAAAAATTTTTGTCAGTCGGGGAAGCTTTCCCTCTCCTTAGCCAGGTTACATTAACATGTATAATGCCTCTTCTCTGAAAGGCCTCATGCCCTCTATCTCTCCTCTTTTCTCCTCTCATACCAAATACTTTCATGGTTAAAGTATTGATAGTTAAAGCAGTGTTAGGTTCATGTACAGGGATTATATTTGTCATTGTTTTAGCAGCTGCCTATAAAAAGTCCTACAGTATTAAACAGAAGCACTCTGTTTTCAGCTTTGTCCTTATTTTGGAAACAGTTTGGATCACTAAAATGAAAACAAAACTGCAGGCAGGAATTTATATGCCTGAGAGAAGGATTCTAAAGCCTCATTTTTACAGCCTTCAGTTTTGTGAAATGTAACATCTTACTACAGATCTTTTGCTATTATCTATCAGGTTCAGAATAGAATTTCTGTTTTTTAATTTCACCTCTGTGCAAAACAAAACAATCAACACAGTCCATCAGGATCACAATAAAATCTTGTGTCATCAAAATTCAATGAACCGTTCACGGGCAGTGCGAGCACTTCAGTAGGACAGACAGTCATTTTGGTGGCCAGGGTATTGCACGTGTCAGCATGGCAGCTGCTGTGCTATGAAAAGATCACTGTGCATAGAGCTGAGACACAAATAAAGCTGGCCAGGAAACACGTGAAGTTTGCTGTGGCCAAAGAAATTAGATTCTTCTGCAAAAGTAAGTCAGCTTTGTGATGAGTATATGTTTTGCGTTTTTATTAATTTCATGTGAGCTTCGTTAGACAACCAGCTCATAAATACACTCACTTTTTGAGAACAGTCTCAGAATAATTAATGTGTATGAGCACTGGTCAACTGCAAAACCAGAAAAATTTCTTTGAGATGGGTCATGACTTTGCCTTACAAAGTGTTAGGAAACTGAAGATGCTCAATAAGCCCATCCAGAACATCTCAGGTGATAGGCTGAACTTGCTGAGACTCTGTCCTCACTTCCAGCCCTGAGCTTGCCTGGTGCTCATGTGGTTGCAGAACAAATTGTTCCAGAGAAGTAATGAAAACTCATCCTACAGGAAAAGTCATTAGTTCATGGTGTGATCTGCTTTCTGGTCAAACTGATCCAGGCCAGGAACACACAAACAGGAACAAGGGGGAGACTTAGGTGGATTTAAGTCGTCCTCAAGGCACTCTCTGGGGTTGTTTTTGCATTCCATTGGTAAAATTCCTGAGAAGGGTGTTGGAAGACCAGACCTGTTGGTGTCTATTCAGTGAAATTTGTTGTTTACAAGAGGAAGGGTCCTGGAAAGCCCTGATATGAGGAGGCTTCTTCACCTTTTCCCACGAGGTAGATCGAGGTAAGCAGATCTGATGTGTACCTTTTGCTTGCCTTGCTCACAGTACTTTGGCTGGTATAGAGCTACAAACAATTCCCGTGGTAAGTGAATTTAATTCCTTCCTGGATTTCTACAGTGTGAAAGGTAGAAAGAAAGAAAACTCCTTGCTGAATGGCTGCCCTTCCCAGTTTTTCAAGAGTCATTTTAGTCCCATACCTATAGAAAATGTGGTCTCTACACTGCCAGACCAGTATGAAACAGCGCACACAGGATCCCTGCTCTTTCTATACCATGGCAAAAGTGCTGCCTCCTGACTGCAGACTGTGAAGTCCCACATTGCTGTTACAAGTGACCTGTCCTTGCTCTCTCATTATTGATGTGTTTCCTCACTGCATTGAAAGATTCTTGACTCACAGAGTTTCTCAGCACATGATTCTCATCCCAGTGAATCAAACACTGTGATGTAAAGTTCATCATTTGTCAAACAGGCTGAATTCAGATCCGGCATAATGGCTATTTAAAGATTACTGTACGTGCAGTTTTTCTGGGTCACTCTGATTGTTTTGTGGCAGTATAATGCTTTATATGAGCTGGGCTGATTGTGGCTGGCATGACAGCTCTAGCAATGTGAGATATTAGTGTATGCTGTTTTACCACCACATCTACAAACTCTGTGCAAAAGCTTTGATGAATGTGATGATATAAATCCTGAGATGTCTATGAAGGCATTGCAAGCATTACAATTGGGAAGAGTTTTCCTCAAAGCACATACTGGGGTGTATGTACAGTAAACTAGATTTGGATCCTGAAGTTGTTCTCTAACTCAGAAGACCTTGTGTGAGTTTTACACAGAGAACATGCTGGTCTTTTAGCAGGAACACTGAGTTTTTGGAACCAGAGGTGCAAGACAAGGAGCACCAAACATAACTGTTCTTCTCAAACACAGGGAATGTTGTCCTCATAAAAGACCAGTTGAGTAAGGAGGCAAGGATTATTAGAAAGAATACAGTGCATGCAGGGAGCAGGCCTCCTCTTTATATACTGCCCAGTCATCATAGATACGAAGGTCGAGGCTCATCAGTATTCCCCCATCTGGACTCAATGTCATAGCTAACAGTTTATTGTTCTTTATGATGAAGTCTTTGCTTCCCCAAATAAATAAAACTGTCCATATCAGGTTTGTCTATTGAAAAAGAGATGTGCTGGCTTGCACAGCTCCTGCCTCCACAGGAAGCTCTAAAACTGAGAATGGAGCTGGCTGAAAACCAGGGGAGCAAAATGACGTGACAGAAGCGAGCACACTGCTACTGCTGTCTCAATGTCTGCTCCCAGTTTGGCTCGTTCCTGTCATCAGGTAAAGCACCTGGGGCACTACAAAGGGATTTCCGAGCTCGGATAGGGCCCAAAGCAGTCGGCAGGGGAGCCGCGGATCCAGCGGGCAGGGAGCTGCGGATCCAGCGGGCAGGGAGCTGCGGATCCAGCGGGCAGGGAGCTGCGGATCCAGCGGGCAGGGAGCTGGGCTGCAGGCCATGGCAGAAAGCTGCTGGGAGCGAAGAGCCCTCGGTGAGTGGTGCAGGCCGTGGCAGAAAGCTGCTGGGAGCGAAGAGCCCTCGGTGAGTGCCGCAGGCCATGGCAGAAAGCTGCTGGGAGCGAAGAGCCCTCGGTGAGTGCCGCAGGCCGCGGCAGCCCCGGGGCAGCAAGCCCCGGCCGGCCGCAGGGACCGGCTCCGGTAAGGAGCAGCCCTCGCTCTGCTCCAGCGCCGAGCCAAGGACCGCGCCCATCCTGTCACTTTACGGCATGAAACTACACTACTCGGGGTGCACCAGCAGAAACTTTTTTTCTTGAATATTCTTCTAGCACCGGTAATGTCACTGGGTGACCTAAATCCTTCATTCACTCGCATTTATTTTTAGTGAATGTCAGATAAAATAAGAGCATCACTGTGCAGGCAAGAAAAAACCGACTGTATGAACTTTTTTCCTAGAGGTGAATGGTCAGTGGGGAAATTAATGTCAATTTTTAATAACAAAATCACAATAACATTTGACTGGTACCAAAGTCTTTGCATTTCAAATGCAGGGGAAGAACTATAGTTACTCTTAAATGCATTAAGTAAATAAATACAAAGGTTTACAAAGATACTTTTGAAATGTGTAATTTAACTGCAAGATAGCTGAAAACAAAGGTGCTATTCATTTAGAGATGAGAAAAGAGACATTCATTTGTATAATTAGGCAGTTAATTGTCATAAATGTTATTTAAAGATTCTAATCATAATCATGCATATATAAGTAAAAACTTGGAGATTATTAAGCATTCATAAACTTATTTATTCTAATATATTTATATATTCTGACATATATGCATTATATGAGCATATAGATATATATAGCTCTATACACACACAACATCCATTAGCATAAAGTAATCTATTGTAGCTTTGCAGACATTGCAGATTGTTCTATAAGTCTCCTTTCCCTTTTCTGTGTAATAGACATGGTAGAAGGCCTCACTGCAAATGAAAGCTAAAGCTGTTTAAAAATAAAATTCCATTCAGTCATTTTACATGTAAAACAAAGGTTATGTATGTGTATGTATGAATATTTATTTATTTATTTATTTATGATTACAGTATTCATAAAGGTAGTATGCAAAGGCTGAACATCTCTGCCTGTAGGAGAAACAGCTCTGCTGAAGTGATAAGTGAAAGCTGGCCTCAAGTACTCCCTGTATGCAAACATTTTGCTGGCAGAATTTAATCAATGTAAACATTTTTCCATTTTGAATGGAGCAGAAAGAAAAAGGGTCACTAATAATAGGTAATGAAGTAGAAAGATAAAGTGCTTGAAATGAAATAATGGATTAGAAAATATATAAAAATAGATCTTTTTTCTTTCTATCAGGAATCTCACCATTAATTCCAGGTAACAATATTTACTGTGTCAGTTCCAGGTTTCCTGTAAGTTCAAGTCTGCAGCAATCACCATTTAATCAGTGACGCAACAAAAAGACTTTCTAGATGTTAAGGCTAGGCTTTGCTTTGCACAGGGAACAGCCTCTGCACTCCAGTTTAACAGTGTGTCTGGGACCTTGGCTCTGTGAACCTGCTGCCCCAGAGCCTTGCAGAGTTCACATCCCTGCCTGAACTCCATGGCATTGGTCTGTCAGCCTGGGTAGAGCTTTTACTGTCCAAGTAACAGCCTCTGATTCCCCTTACTGTGTTTGCTACACATGTTCCAGTGAGACTAGACACAGGACTTGTCAGGGAGAGCAGATTAGCTTCACCGAGGTTGAAGAAGGAGCAATGTACATGGTGAAATCAATTTACAGACACCTTTTATTTCTGGGAGGAATGGTATTTGGTGAGTCAGATTAGTAGTAAAAAGTATTTTAACTTACCTAATAGATTTTTTTGGGGCGCTATGTAGAATTTCCTGTGCAAAACTTAGCATTCTTCATGGGTGAAACAAACTCATGCCCGTAAGAGAACCATGCATAAAAATGGTCTTCAAAGCTCTTGTTTGTTAAAGCCTGCTTGGACTCTATTAACTGTAGCAACTCCTGCTTCGTGTTGCCTGCCATCTGCTAGCCCTCAATTAGCCCATCCCCGGGGAGCTGAGCTGCACGCCTCTGCCCTGGCTGGCACCTGCTTATTCCCATGGCTGGTCCTCACAACTCCCGGGAAGGTGCTCAGTGATGCACAAGCAGCCCTCTCCAGCTCTTAGTGGCTCTCCAGAGGGACCAGGTGGATGGACTGTGTTGAAAGTGTTAGGCAGGAGCCATTGCCTCGGTGGAGGCAGCACCTGTGCCAGGGACCCCTGGGGTATGACAGAGCTGAGTGTCCATGTGCCGGTACGTCCAACAGGACCTGGGGCAGAACTGCATACTCTGCTACTCTCCACTAATTTGCCACTCCTAATGGCTTTTATGCCAGTGTTATATGTCACAGAAGCTCCTTTGTGACTTTAATGCCACAGTCTTATAAGCCTAAATCAAGGACATTGTCTTAATAGCTTCATCTGCTGCTCAGCTGAGTAGAATTTGGACAAAGACAATAATTGAAGCTTTTCCTTTATGAGAAAACATTATCCTAAAGCATTGCTAGAAATATTGTCTAGAAATATTCCTTTGGAAAACCTCTCAGTGCTGTCCAGTTCAAGAAGTGCCTTTGCAGGTAGAGAGATGGAAATGTTGCCATTAGAGGAGTGCTGTGCTGCTGTAATTTACTTGGCTTTGTTCTTCAAATGTTGCTTTTCAAAACCAGACTACTATCACTGCATTAGCCTACTAGAGATTCCTCATGCTGGAACAGTTTCTTAAGCAATAATTTGCAGCTAAAATAACCAGTCAAAGTTTAAAGACATGAATTTTAGAAAGATGACTGAACTTTTCCTGCTGTTTGGAATAGCAGTATACTTTATTATTGCCTGTAGTCCTTATGATGAGGATAACATGGCCATGGTAATAGGAAGTAACTGAGGAAGAGACCATTTATGCTGCTGCTGCCCAAAAGTCTACAGCATGTGGTTATTTATTTATTCACTGCAACAATTGCTCTCTAAACACACAGTACATTCTTGGAGAGAAACAAGTCGGGATCTCTCAGCAGGGAAGAGGGAGCCCACTTGTGTGTCCCACCCAGCAGAGGCAGCCAGCCATTGTTCAGGGCTGTGCTCAGTTATCGCGCGGGGATCTCTAAACACAGCCCAGAGAGCCAATCCTGTGCCAAAAGTCAGCGTCCTGCGAGTCCAGGTGAGAAATCTGACCTGAGGCAGGTGAAGTTGTCCACAAGGAAGTGTCCCATTTTTGTACAGCCATCCATGTTAAATAAAAGTGTGAGAAATTAAGCATAGGAAATGATGCTAAAGTAAAATGGCTACTGAAAGGATACAAATTCCATTAAGCACCAGCAGCACTGAGTTCAGTAAATAGAAAGGTCATCTTTCTGTTTCTGCCTCATTCCCAACTGCAGCATGACTCAGAAGAACAAACAATTGAATAGGTTTTGTTAGATGCTTGCATGCATTCTGGGCTTTTTATTACTTTATTACCAATTTTCATTTGGTTCCCTGATTTTACCACAACCCAAAAAATAAATACTTTAAAAAAATCAGTTGTAAAGCAAAGCAAATAATTTTTCACATATGTTTAACAATCAAGTGTCCTGATTTCAGAAAGATTTCAGCCACAGATCATTTTATTACATGTTCCTGCTTTAAGACAAAAAGGAAAAGGAGAAGTGAGAAGAAAAGCCATCTTAGATTTGTACATGGATTGAGAGGTTGAGAGTGCATACACAGCAGGTGTGCGTGTGCTTTACAGATAACCATATCAGTGGTAATGGTTGTCATAATCTGAAGAGAAGAGGAATAAAAGGGGAACTGGATACCACCAAAATTTCACTTAAACCATCAGATTTGGCCTGCCTCTCTCTGCAGGGCAGGCTTCTTTCCAAATATTTTCTGCCCTCCAGGATAGGCAGAAAAATCTAATCCCTGTGACCTTTTCTTAAAAAAAGCAGAAGTAATGTTTGCAGCATGGCATTTGTATGCAGGGATTAGCTCCTGATTTCTTTGCCTAGTACCTTAGGGTATATTTTTAAAATACTACGCAGAATTTTGGTCTCACTCATCAACTTCTATTGACTTTAAACCTCATGAGTCACTTTGACAATATATCCCAGAGGCTTTCTATCTTACACTGGCTTTAATTTAAATTCCCCTGCTTTTGGGAGGTTATTTCTGTATTTAGGGTTAGCTCGCATGGGAAGCTGGCTTTCAGGAGGATTTTCCTATCCTAGACATGTTCTTCTTCCAGATTTTCCCAGTATTATTTTATGTTTTCATTTTCTTTGGGGAAAAAACCCCATTTTTGTTAGTATCTGCAATTTCTTTTACTTACTTGGTTTATTCATGCCATCAATGGCTGCATTACCTCAATGTCAGTATGCATGGCCCCCTTGTGAATGCTATTGTAACTTGTCTGTAACTGTAAAAGTATGTACTTGGTAAGACTCATAGTACAACAAAGGCTAAACTCTGCAAGTAAAACCTAGAAAAGCACTTACATATTATTTTCTTTGCTGAATGTTTCTGTTTTATTCTCTCTTAAGAAAAAAATCCAGCTGATTTTCCATATAAAAAATTCCAGTTGAGTCCTGTGATGTTATAAACCTCTGTGGAAGGGATTTGCTGCTCCATGGCAGTGGGTTGCACTTTGAGTCCCCTGTCTGGTAATCCATTAAGGTGCTCTGACTTGTAGATTGGTCATCATTTGTGGCTCTCACATAGAAATTAAGTCAAACACAGACATATACAAGGGTGAGAGAGACATTTTGCCAGTCCCTAGAAGGGTTTTCTTACAGTTCACTCCATTTCTCCTCCAAAATGGTAAATAAATGACATTTAGAAAGGGAGCTCAATCAGAGACAGGTCTGTGTTCTGCTAAGTATGGACGACAGCTGGAGTTACCCTTAACTCCTCCCATTGACTGGTAGCCCCAGGGGAGCTAAAAGGCATGGCAAAGAGCCAGCTCCCTCAGCTGGAGAAATCCTGGGCAGTGGTAACCACCTTTGCTAGGCTGTGTCATCGTGTACATCTGGGTAGAGCATCAAACAAATGTGTTAACAAAGGGTAAGTATTTTCCCTGAAGTGTTTGACAGAAAATAAACAGCTGGAGCAACTGGCAGTAAATTCTAGTTTCCTCAACAGCATTCTGGTAACAATGGGAAGAGGAAGGAGAAGCCAAATAAACAGTACCTTTGTTGTAATTGGCACAATAGTCTGATTTCTCCTCTTGTGTCTTATGTGGTCATATACAAGTATGCAAACAGCAACAGTACTGCCTTTACTAAAGACAACTGCTCTCTGTCTGGGAATTCAGGTAGCAAGACGGTGAAAATTCAGGCTGAGCATTGCTTTCAAAATAATTTTCTACTTTGCCATGAATTATGAGCTGATCTTCCATTTTCTCAGTGTCTTTCTCATCTAATGGACAAAACATTGCTCCAGGATTGGTAAGCATATTGAAAACGTTAAACAATATAAATGCAATTCTTATTATCATTGGGCAGAGAAAAGAAATTCTCAGTTCTTGCCAGGGTGATAACTATGGCATACATGACATTGCTACACATCATTATCAGTAGTACCAGTTTCATGAAAAGAAACATTTTCTCTAGCACCACTAGCCCATTTCTCATTCGATTTTTTGAATCAAATACTTCACTGACCTCTAACCAGCATAGGTGTACTGCATTACCTTTGGCTAGAGTTGGCTGTCTTGGAAAAGAAAGATAAGATTTTGTTAGTATTTAACTATTGAGTAAGCTCATGTTATATTCCATTTCATTTTCATTGCACCTCCAGGTCTTAATGTTTTCCCCTTCAAAATTCTTTCTACAGTTTTGCATTTTGTTTGGATCAGTCTAATGGTCTCAACCACTCCTTTTTCTCCTTCCCTGCTACTTAACATACACCTATCACAAGCATGATTTTCTGGTTAATTAGTAGCATTCAACTGAATAAATTTATTCCTAATATTTGATATTGGAGCTGAAGTTTTCTGTGTCCCTCCTTTTGAAATTCAGTTAAAAAGATGACTGAGCCCTTCAGATGTGGACATTGACTTCCAAGACAAGTTCCATACCTTTTTTCTGACCTGTCCGTGCTTAATTTTAGGAATGTACCTATGTGTCCTTTAATAATGCTCCCTTCATATATAATCAGCTTAATTTTCTCTTTCCCCGCTTTTTCAGTTTTATGACTAAAGGGCATTGTTTTAATTTCCTTTGAATATTGAATATATTGACTTAATTCTAACACCTCCTGACTGGCAAAATATTTCTCTCTTGCCTGACTGTTGGAGGTTTTTTTCATCATTTCCTTACCTTCAGTAATAGTTCTGAGACTTCTCCTACAAACCTCTGCCTTAGTGTATAAATTCCAGGTAAGACTGGCACCTTTGACTTGATGACACTCCTGCCTTCCTGAAGATAGAGGTGAGATGTTTTGCCTGACTGACTTCACTAAAACTTCCTTAAAGTTTGTCCTTCTAAGCCTGGAGTTTTCACTATGATGAGTACTGCAACTCCTGCAGTAATAGTGCAGTGTAAACATCCGTAGCAGCTTTGATTTTGGTTACTCCTGCACTTCTCTAACTGCAGCAGTTAGTTTTGCTTAGACTAACTTACTCAATATCTTAGGTAGGTTTTGCAGCCTGCCCTGAGCTCCAGGGTGCTTTATTTCAACCTCTGCTAATTCCCCAGTTTATTACAGTTTACTGAGTTATTCTTCTTGTTTGTTCTTCCATTGCATTTAAATGGCATCAGCTTCAGACTATTCAATTCACTGGTTCCTGTGACCAAATTATTTTATGAATGTCTTCCCTAATAACAAAACCAAGCTTAAAATAGAATTCTGTCCAGCTGTTTTAACAGTTATTTAGTAAAATATCAATTGGTTATTGTACTGAGGAATAGCAGGCCTCTGAATTATTAGTGGCATTTCTCTCAATCTTTTTGCTTGGAAAGCTAACGTCACTTACAATTTGTCTCCCTCCAAAGCCACAAATTTCTCTTTATGTACACAGAATTTCCTCTAAATAATTCTTGGTCAGAGGAAAAGTGGTTTTGACTAGATCTCATTTTTTCACTTGTTCCTTACCAGTAGTCTCTGTTTTGGCTGCTGTTTTTAATACCATCTGATTAACTGGATGCATTTGCTCTTAAATATCTTTATTTCTCCTGTGGTGGAAGTTATATCACTTGTTCCAGATCCAAAAGAAAACAATAGATTGCAATTTCTTTGATGGGCTTTCTGTTGCAGTTTAGTGTCCTACCATTATCTGTGTAGCATCAATCGTGACCCTAACAAGCAACTTTCCTTTTGTATCCTCCTAAAAGGCAACAAGTCTTTGCAACACTTGTCTGTGCATCTGGCAGAGATAATGGCTGTAGCAGCATCTGCAGGCAAGTGAGGAGTAATTGTTATTGAGTTGTAGCAGAGAGGCATCTCAGGGAGGTGCTCATAAGTATTGCTGAGCTGAAGGGTAACAAAGTCAGGGAGAATTCTCTCATGGTCACAGAATAAACCACATTCTTGTTCCTATGCACTGTTTCTCTACTGACATCCCTTCAATGAAAATCTGATTAAAAAATCACTGTCTTGAGCAAGTCATGCTTTATTTACAGATCCTGGTTTGCTATTTATTTATTTATTTATTAGCCTCAAAATTCCTGCTGAAAGGGTGCAAAATTGGTGCCTGGAAGAAAAATTGGAGAAAACTCAAAGCACGAACAGAAATTCTCCTTGCATATACATATAGAATAAATATTCCAGATTTTGTCACTCTCTTCAGGATGTTTTTCGCCTTAATTCACAGACAGTGTGTGGTTAGGTTTTAGAAAATATAGTGGATCTCCAGTCACTCTGTTTAGATGAACTTCATAATATTAAAAGGTAACTGAGTATAATTACAACATTAATAACATTAACAACAGAAGGATATTGTACAACACAAGGATTTATGTTCATACTAGTTTTATTTCAATGTATGTGAGAATTTTAGTTCTTTTTATTACTCTTTCTGAAAGAAGCTAAAAACTACAGTTCAAGATTCACCCTAATGCATTTTCATTATAAATCAAGGTTTGATGACAAATTCCAATGGAAAAATATCCATTCAGAACATCTAAATCTCCATAAAACTGTTTATTTTGATCAGTGTTCTTCAAAGTTAATACAAGCCATTACATGCTTGGGCATTTACGTACATATCCAGATTTTTTATTCCTTTTTCCACTTCATGTATATACAAGGAAAGGCAAAAGAAAAGAGAAGGAGAAATGGGAGACAGAAAGTTGAGAAATAACTGCTTTGATTGCTGATAAAATATTTTCTACAGAAGTCACTAGTGTTCATTGAGCTGGTAGAGAGGTTTAACCACCATCATCAATAAAATATTTCAAAGGTTTATAATCTCAAAGAGTGACATCCTTTCAAATTTGTTGCCTCTTTCTGTTACAAAATCTGCAGCTGGCTCTTCAGTGTGCTTTGCCTGACATATTATGTTAATCAGCTCCCTTATTTTTGCTAGGCAGCAACCACTCCTTCAAAGTCCCACCTAATTGAGTGCACTATTTTGGGGTGTTTTGTCTTGCAGCTGGGAAGCCACATTTTTTGCCAGTAATTTGTAGTCCCTGCTTATAAATGAAACAACTTTGTAGCTTCCTCAAGCTGAGTTTTTGGAAGCTATTTGTCAAAGCATTTTTTGTAGTTCAAGGCAGAAGCCTCCACTGCGGAAGTAATGAAAAGCATTTGGCAACTAGTGGAATTTGTTGATACTGTTTTTTCTGGTTTTAATCATAGAGGTGGTCTCCTGCTGGGAGTTTCCCCTGTTATATAAATCTTCCGTAGAGAAGACATTTTATGTCTCTCTCTTGTAAGACATTTTGGATTCTCCAGATTCTTTCTGAAAAGTTCCTTTCCTCTTTCATGGCCTTTCATGGCTTTTTAGATTTTTTTTTTTCTTTTCCTATGAAAACTATACATATTCAACAATACTTTAGAAAGTTTTGCATTTTCCTTCTTGGTTTTTTTTTTTGTCTCCTTCCAGGCTTTAATTTTTTTTTATTTAACAATCTCAGTGTTATTAAGGTTTAGTTCTTAGATTTCCCTGCAATTTCATCTTCATAAGAACAGTCTTCTGGTTCCTAGTGGCTCACAGTGCTTGAAAGACTGCAAAAATACTGACATGCACTTTTCTCTCCCTGAAAAGCTGCCTGAGACAGATTTTTCTCAAGCCTGTTCCTTTTCCAATTTAGTCAAGCCACTAGGCTGCATCAGTAATTCTTCCTCAGTTAAGATTGTTTAAAGCAAATCCTGCATTTTTCTATTAAAGTATCTCCCTATTTCTCTCTAGAGAAGCACTGCTGGATTGGCTGCACAATATTGTGAGGTATCAATTTTTCCCTCACCAGCCATGAATAACCCCATTCACAGCCTTCAATCTGATTATGAGTTTTCAGATGAAGGCTGGCTGAGGGTGGTGGAACTGTACCAAACACAGGTGTCTGTGCACAGACACCAATGACAGCAGGGAGTGTAGTTTTTCTCTCTAAGGACCTTTTCAAGTCTTTTGTTGGTGCTCTCTACTGCTTTGGCAGATGGGCACAGGGTGGACAGGCATTCTCCTGCTTGAGGAATGGGGGCAGAATCCTGGGAGGATCATCCCCATGGCAGGAGAAGTCCCAGATAAGAGCTCTGCCACGAAGTGCCAAAGGCAGGAAGCAGGATGCAGTAGCCAAATTGCCAGTGTAGTGAGATGGGGTTTGGTGCAGGTTGAATGGCAGGAATTCAGGAGGATGACATCTGGAGGTGGTAGAGCTCTAACCAGGGGCAGAAAACCCTAATTATTTTCTCTTTATCTTCTCCTAATTTGTTCAGTGTATCTCATCAAACTGTGAAATTTTCAAGGGAAATATTGGATCTCTTCCCACTCTGAGAGCATGGTGCTTGCTGAGTGCTGGGGCCAGTTCCCTTCTGGGGTGTCTTCTATTTAGATGTTTGCTTATCTCCTACCACCTCTTCTGTAGAACCAAAAGGTATCTTTTCTATTGAAAAGTGAATGCAGAGAATTTCCAAAGGCTCTTGACTTTGGTGAAAATACCCTTTACCCAGGAGACAGCCTAATCTTTTAACTTCCTTCCCATAAGCCTGTTTTTTTAGATATTTCATCTTTGCCTGCTAGCATACCGCTCTTGATAATGAGCCTGTCGTGACATCAGGTTA
The DNA here is from genome assembly GCA_013399455.1 of Anthoscopus minutus. Lineage (NCBI taxonomy): Eukaryota > Metazoa > Chordata > Aves > Passeriformes > Paridae > Anthoscopus > Anthoscopus minutus. Next base: position 54,361 of record VWYI01002293.1, read on the forward strand.
AAATGTATCACTAGAATTAATTTCTGTAAAATATATTGTTCAGAGGATAATGAGAACTAAGTCCTATTTTAAAGCTGATCAGGCAGTGCAAGACAAGAAACTAATTCTTTTAAGAAAAACTGACAGACTTTTACTTCAAAACCAACTATACTTCATTAAAACTGTGAAAAAAGTCTGCAAAATAGAGCTATAATATTGCAGCTGGTGTTTCTTCAAAGTAAGAGAAGGCTTCTTATACTGTTTCAGTAAGACATAATGTGCATGTCATGAATTAACTCTATTTCCAGAAACATTTACACCTGAAGTTTTGATTTTCTTCCTTGGTCTTCATATAATTAAAGAAGTTTGGAGCCACACCCAAGAAAGGGCTTCTAGGCACTTTAGGTGGAATTTAGATGCCTATATTCAATGTTTTCATTTGCTGTCTGCTTAATTTGCCATCTGATCTTGGATACCGGAATTCTAAAACTTTCCAGGCTTCTTTTCTTCTTCTTTTTTTTTTTTTTTTTTTTTTTAATAAGCTCCAAACTGTCCCAGTTCTTTGACCAGATGTAATCAAAATCACAAACTGGAGATCAGACACTTTCCTTCTCAAGGGCTTGAGGCTGTAGGTATTTCTGGATTGCATTTAATACTACTGACTACTGATTAAAGATAAATTTGTGGTAGCCACTGTCTTCTTGTAAGGCATAAGAAGAAACACATGCCATTTCTTCTAGCCTGTGGCACTGAGGTGCCCTAAGAAAACCTGGATTGGTCCTTTCCTACTGACCATGTGAGGAAATAGGGTAGTGTTCTCAATGTATGGCATATTCTGAACGGGGAGAGCCAAAGAGGAGCAGAAAAGAGATTAAGTATTTCACTGAGCTAAGGAGGAAGAGCACTGAAGGTGGTAGAACTTTGTGACTAGGAAGTTAAGGTAAACCTCACAGGGGCTAGGGAGGTAAATTCTGCTTCCATGTATATTTTTCAATGTTCAATGTAAAGCACTATCTTATATTATCCAGTATTTTTTTTTCCAAATAAACTGATTCAAGGGAAAATTATTTTTAAATCGGTATTATTGCATAATGGTGCTGTCTTTTGATAGAATGTTGTTCTTTTGTTTGTCTCTTTTTAAAACAATTTAATGGCGAAGGGTGCCATAAAAATACAAACTAATATGGGAAGGGTAAAATGAATACAAGATGATGTGGTGCATTTCTTATTTCTCACGTTTGTAGCTTGCAGCTTGCAGCAGTGTTTGGCCAGTCAAACTCTTTAGGAAAAGTAATGGTACTAGAAATATGATCATTTCATCTGTATGTCAGGAAATAGTTTGTGATTCAGGTGATAGCTGAACCCCACTATCCTTACTATGAATAAGCAGTTCAAACACATTGAACTTTTCGGGATATAGTTTTTTTTTTAGGTATAAACTTAGAGTGGGATTTCCTATTGTTTAAAATATCAAAATTGAAGATTCTCGGTGAGTAATAATTCCCTGTATGTAAAAGAAATCATCCTAAGAGACATCACTGGCAGCCTAGCTGTGTGTGTCATTAGAAGCTCTGGGTGGACACTCGGAGGCAGCCATTACATGGTATTATGGAAAAAGATGGGTTAGTGACAGTTCCATACATAATTATGGTGATATTCCTATCATACAGTGAAGCCAACTCATGAGACACGGAGGAGGTCACTTCAGGGGAAGATATTACAATTAGGAAGCAAGATGATGTTATGCGGCTTTTCTTCACCTGAAGTGCAGATGCTGTGGTGATGATGAGGACTTGGATGCTGGATGCCAAAGCAGACTGCAAAGAGACATCTAAGGGACAGAATGGCAGTGCCACAGGAGAATAATTTGAAACATTTGCTGGGTTCTCTGTGAAAACAGCACAACAGTGCAAAGAGAATTTAGTTAAATTTAGGGAAGGAGTTGAGAGCAAAACAAAAGTATTATTTTAGCACTTTGTGGACATGTAATATTCCCACATCTTGATTATTGCTTTAAGTTTGGTGATTTAATCTCTAAATGAATACAGAAGAATTAGAAAAGAGGAACTGAACAGGACTACAAAACCACGTGTTTTGCATAACTTGTGAGTGAGGCTAGAGTAGGACAACATCAGGGAGATGACAGATGCCCACAATTTCATAAATATGGGAAGAGAAAATGGGAAACACTTAGTGAATGTATGTGTTAGTACAAAAGGGATCCTGAAGAAATGAGGTTTTAAAACAAACCAGAGGAATTTGTGTAATTGTGTGAGTTCAGTTGTAGAACTGAAGGTGGTGTCTAATCCAGAAAAAAATTGGAATAATCTATGAAAAATAAGGAACTTTCTTAACATGTTTATATAAATTCAACATCTATTGTAGGAACTCCTTTTACTCCTTACCTAGGTAGAGTTCATTCAACTTGACTTTCACCTGATATGGATTTCTCAGGTGGAGAGAAGGCTGGTAACATGAAAACTGTAGTTGCTGGAAGAATGATGCTAACAATGTCCATGAACATAAAATATTGCTCGAAATGTCCTAGGGAAAACAGTTAAAATTAAGATAGAGACCATCTACAATCTTTCTCACCAGCCCAACTGAAATGTGTGAAAACTTTTAAGTCCTAAATCTAAAAAGAGGAGAACTCTCCATTTCCAGAGATGCTATCTGTAGCTGGTTTAAAGTTACTTATGCTTGCAAAGCCTGCTACAACACTTTAAGAGTGACATAGCCTGCAAAATAAGTAGTTGTGAGCATTTAGTAGAAAAAGAGTAAAGATGTTGTGGGGAGAGGAGCTTCCTTGCTGACCACAGTGAGAATTTTGATAACATCTTTTCTACCTGACTGTAAAGACCAGAAGTTTTTGTAAAGTATTGAGAAGGAATGTTGATTTGCAGAAATAAATTAGCTCCTTACAGTATTTTTTTACTAGTGAGAAACACAGAAAGCATGTAGCACACTCCCATTGCTACAATGTGTCTGTTTCCCCTGAATGCAAGTTTTTTTTGTATAAGTCTAATCAGGATTAGCCCATCCTCTGAGGCTATGACTTTGATGATTGGTTTGTGAAAGGATATTAAAAATCATTGAAAATATTACTGAATTCATTGCCTGATCTGCCAGTAGGCAGGGTCTGAACAAAAGTGTTATTTCCCCTTATGAATCATGAGTACTATTGATTATCTTTCCAGTAAATGTGTAGAGCTATAGAAAGAATATTATAACTTGTCCCTGTAAGTCATATTCTGAGTGAATGAGCTTTTAGAAATGGAAGTTCTAGCAATTTATATTTATGGCAGCCGAGTTTGAATTTCAGAAGGATGCTTGGTAAAATTGAATGAATACAGAGTCTGGATGGCTTAGCTTGTGCTCAAGGAGTCGCAGGATGTAAAACCATTATTATTATGGCTGCTGCTAATAAGGAATAGAGCTTCTCTTGCTCTCTTCCTGTAGATCCTTAAGGCTAAAAACATGCAACTTGCCTCACATGCTGTTTGAGAAGAATTGAATATGTATATTTACTGGTAAGAAATGTATATTTGTACTAGAAAGAAGAATCTGTAACAAATTTTCTCTTATTTCATGCAAGCCCAGTTCTGCAACCTGCTAAGCAGTCTTGATATATGTTTAAGGCATATGCTCACAATATTTTATTAGTCAATTAGCACATTTGAATTCTTTAAAATTTTTTGAGCTTTGGTAATCCCAAAGGGGCGCCGGTGCACAAGACATGCTTTGTCTTTCATGAAATTTTAGCAATACAGGAATTATTGGAAGACATGCTGAATCACTGATCTGCTAAATAATATCCTGGGGAGCATTCAAGGTCAGCCTGGATGGGGTTCTGAGCAACCTCACCTAGCTGAAGATCTGTCTGCTCTTTACAGAGGGGTGGGACTTGATGACCTTTAAAGGTCTCTTCCAACACAAACCATTCTATGGTTCTAATGCAGCTGCATCATTGCCATCTCAATGATCAGGAAAAGCCTAAATGTGTGTTTGGTAAGTGTAAGAAAGTGGGTGGACTAATATACCTGATAGGACATAGCCAATATTTTGGGTTAACCTGACCCTTCTCTCATGCTATACAAACACTTTGTTAAGAACAGAGAATGATAAGGATGCTACTTTTTACAATATCCATGTTAAATTATTCATTGTATCCTAATAGAGAATAATCATATGAAACAGGTGTTTTTCCTCTGGCTTGTTAAATTTCAGTATAACTAGCCTCCAGTTATTGGCCTCAGGGAAAGGAGCAGGAAAACAAATCAGCCTTATTTTAAAATAATTACTGCAATCCTACAGTGCCTGTCAGTTGTTATTTTCCTGTTTTATGTCAATGTACAGTACATGTGCAAATAGGACTGTGAAACTCAGAGAAAAAAATGCAACCTATTAAATTAAATTGAGAAAGTAACTGGTGGATTTAGTAAATATGATTTTAGTAGAAGCGAAGGGCCCTTTCCATATGTTGTATTAAAATCCTTTTGAGCAAAGCAATAATGAATTGCTAGCATGATGATAAAAGGAATAAGGATTATTATAATTTTGCTCCAAATAATTGCTATGATATAAAATGCATTTGGGGGCTCCTTTTGTGGCCTTTACGTCAGCATTTAAACAAGATTAATTTAATTTAAGCAGGATTAAGTAAAATTTCAAAAGGGATAGGAAGTATGTTTCACTAGTCTGATTCTTTGATATTTCAAAAATACAATGGCTGTTAATAAGATATTAGTGAGAACAGCATACCTATTTAATTTGACTGGTGCAGCAAGGCCTTTTGATGGGTCCTGGGTACTCAGGAAGGGAAAATCCGACTCATTCCTTATTCCCACACTTCTGCATTGAAAACACTGCAGAAAGTCTCCAGGTGAGGGTAGAGCTTGGAAATAAATAAAAAAATCTGAATCTGGGCCTCTCTAAAATCTACAGAAAACTCATGTCCTAGATGGACATTTTGGAAGAGGGTGTAGTGATCAAAGACATGCATATGCAGGTCCACCTCTTCACCTGATGGCTCCTGTGAGAGCCCTTGTCCCACACACTGCTCAGGCTCCAGCTCTGAGTGACCTCTGCCTGATGCTCTTTAAGGAAGGTGCCCGTTCCTGTGGCAAGACACTGACCCTGTTCTTGCAGCAGGTGTAGATGCACTTAGTAGGGATAGGTTTTGTGCCAAGGAATGACCCTCCTGAAGGTCATTGGAGGCTGAACATCTGACAGGTTTGAACAACACAGGACTGCTCTTTGCATGGCGTTGGCTCAGCAGGTTAAAAGCGTGGGCGTCTCAGAGGTGGTAAATTACTCAGAGAAGGCTTAGGATACACACAACTGAAAAGTTGCTGTATTTCTCATAATGTTTTCAGTCTCTCCCAGGCTAACATTTTAGCAGGACTGGGAGACAGGGACCTCTGATGAGCTGCAATGCACTGCAGCAAGATGCTGCTCAAGCATGCAGCCTTCATGGAGCTGGTGCAGTGTGAGGTGGAGTTCTTCCTTGCAGCAGGCTCAGAATATGAAAAATTTATTTCACTGTGCTCATATCTACCTATTGGAATGTAAAGACAAATGAAGAAGTAATTTAAGTTTAAATTGGAAGTTATTAAACTTATGTAAATGGGAAGACTGCTAAGAGGACTTTTCCAACCATAAAAAGAAAATAAATATTTTTGTTATACTTTATTCTTGCAAGTTGACAATTTTTAAATAACCATATCTCAGTGCTAGAAATCTAAGTGCTAGAAACCCTTGTTCTTCTGAATGAGGCAGGGAAGATTTTGTTTCTGCTTTAACAATTAAAGATGCTCTCATAGCACAGATATAGACATAAATTTTGGTACTTTTTATATAGTAACTTTTTTTATAATTTTTTAAAAATAATAAAAGCATTTCTGTTAGCTTTTTATACAGAGAACATTAAAATAATAAAATAATATAGTCTTGTCTGCATTTATTCAGAAATAATAAAAATTATGCATTTAAAATGTTAATGAAAGCTGGTGAGTAATTACATTTAATAATTTTGTACATTTATTCTTCAAATTCTTCACTAGCCTGTATTAGTGAAATACATAGATAATGAAAATTAGAAAATGGCTTCACTAGTCAATTAAAGATAAAACAGGGGACACTTTCATGGTTTTCCTTTTTATTTTATTTTCTATATTGTGTCTCTCTCTCAGTTTCAGAGGGAGGCAGGAAGTCAAGGAGTTGCTGCACTAACAAAGACACTTCCACAGATGCATTCCCATTTCTCCCTTTTAGTGCCAGGCAAACAATTATTTTCCTTCTCTTCAGCCAGCAAGGAGACACACTGTGTGTCTGATTCTCAATCCAGAGGAACTCTCCTTGCTCTTCAGTGATTGTGAACTTACCGTGACCTGATTGAATCGTCACTAAAATCAGAATCCAGCTCCACATCTCTGACAAGAGATGGAATAGCTGAACAAGAGTAGGCATGGAGCAAAGATGCTCCTTTTCTTTCCTCTTTCCTCCACTGGCATCTTCACAATTCCTTCTGAAACCTGGAGACACAGGAGGTGTCTAAAAATCCTGCTTTTACTCCAAACTGAGGATTCAACAGGGAAAAGTAACTATTTTGCAACAAAATTGAGCGACGCTCATCTTAGATCTTATTTCTTCTGAGTTGCATGAATAAAGGCCTTATGTTTTCCTATCAAGGAAGATATGGAGCAAGATTATGTAAGAATTATAGAGGAGATTTGAGTTATTGTAATGCTTTTTTTTTTAAGCTGGAGGTAAGTATGAAATGTTTCTTAGCTTTTAAGTATTTTTTCATGTCGTTTATTGTTCTAATGATGAATGGTTAAAAGTTACTTAGGTAAAGTATCTCAGGCTAAGTGAAGTTAGTTATGGTGAATCTTCCACTTGTAGATCAAGATCTGTTGTAACTAGCCTGCATTTTCTTTACACGCTCTAAAAGACATCAATTCCAGAATTCCTTCATCTAAGAATGCACACATGGTACAGACTAACTTATCTTCTTTGGAGGGCTTTTCTTCTCTTAGACATGGTACGGTTGTGGTCTTTTTGGAAAACTGGATCCTAGTGGGATACTTAAAAATGCTCAACAGATATAGAGAGTTAAAGCTCAGTAAGAGGTGCCTTCATCCATCCTCAGTTATATTTAAACATTTTGTAAACATCTGAGCGCTGGAAATTCAGCTCTGAGTCAATTTTCAGATGATTTCATAAAGTTTTATTCTGCAGCCATTTTTCATGATTTTGATGTGTTGCTTCTATCAGTTAGAAATTAATTTAATGAACACATAAATACATAAATTAGTCTAAACTCAGAATATAATAAGTCTTATGGTTCTTGTATCATATGTGCGTGGGTTTTATTCTCATCTTTGACATGGTGCAGTAGAAGGAACAAGCACACAAAATGTACAGTTATTCAGATAGTTATCCAGACAATCCTCTGCTTTTTTTTTACATTTTTCTTTTTATTCTTTTCTTCTTCTTTTCTTCTTCTTTTCTTCTTCTTTTCTTCTTCTTTTCTTCTTCTTTTCTTCTTCTTTTCTTCTTCTTTTCTTCTTCTTTTCTTCTTCTTTCTTTTTGATGTTTGAAGCAGTCAGTGACACAGTACCTCAACTGTGTGCATCACTAGAGAAGAAGATGGGAAGATGCTTGGGAGTGTGTCTGTCACCACTGTCACTCGCCATAATTAACAGCATGCTAAGAGCTACAAGCAACCTGAGAAGCTTGATTGCATCACACATTGAGGAAAGGGCAGCTAAAGATTTTTTTTAAATAAAAAATAATACCAATGGTCAACCAAAGAAGTAACTTCAGATCTGGTGGTCAGTTCAGTAGGTTCAATAAAAATCCTACGTAATTAGTGTAGGTGACTTGACAAGAAGAGCCATTATAAGAGACAAATAAAATGAAATAAATCAAGTGAATCACTGATAAGATTAACTTGAACTTATATAGTTTGATTTAATCATGCTCAGTGTTTCTGGTTCATTGTAGTTATAGGGTCTGATTTCCCAGCTTTATACTCTTGATTTATGCTAAAGAATGAGGTATACCACTGATTTCAGACTTCCGGTTTTAATGCTATGCTAAATTATGGGTTGCATCTCATTACATTTGATTCCCAAAATTAAAAGTGTGTTTGAGAAACAGAGTAGGGGAGAGAGAGTGCAAAGGAAAGTGAAGTACAATGAACTGCCCAGCTCTGTCTAATGCTGGGAAGCAATACAGTGCGCCAGTGTTCCGACTTCTCTTTTTCATTTGTGAATGTTTGCCAGAGATTACTATCACACTACTTCTCATCAGAGCTGGAGTTCTAGTTTATCAAAGTGTCAGTGTGAAGACTAACACTAGGGAAAATATACTGCAATATGGCTGGAATATGAGCTCTGGTTGGACAGCTACAACATTGAGTAAAATCTATTTCTGTAACTAAAAGGTTTTCTAAAAATTATTGGACATGAAGGGACAGATTTTACAGGTACTTAAGCCTTAAATAGTTTACTGTGGAGTGTACTATTATAGTTTTTAAAGCATTTGCATGTCTGGTACTGTTATTTACTGGGAAACCGGCACACAGGCATTTTGTAAAACCATAGTGATTTTTGTTTCCTGTGCTACTATACAGCTAACACTTGTACTGGTTTGAGAACAAAACCAGTGAGAAACTCCAAGTCAGAAATACAATTTATTAGGAAATAGGAAGAAAAGAAAGAAAGCTACTGACAAAGTCAGAATACAACCTGATAGCCTGTTGGTCAGGGTGTTGGCAGTAGTCCAGTGGTACTAGATGAGCCTGGTCTTCCTCTGAGAGTCCGGTGAAGAAAGGCACCTTGGTGCCTCAGTTCTCTGGTTTTTATCCAGGTAGAGGGGCTTGGCTCCTCCCCCCTGGATGGAGCATTTTCCAATGNCCTCATTCCAGTTCCAGCAGATGGTGATAGAATAACACACTTTTGATTACATTTTGTACTGTAACCCATGACACACTACAAAATATATGCAATTTTTCAGTGGTAGGGGTTGCATAGGACAGGAGGTGCCACACCTGTCAGGAGGCTCCAAAATCTTTCCTTACAGCCTATACTCACAGTCACAAGGGAAGTTCCATCTGGGTTTATGATAGTCCCCCACCCTCGATCTGTTTCTCAATGGTTCTAATCATCAAGGAATTACTCACAAATATTATAGATTTTTAAATTATGATGCATATAGCAAATAGGAGTGTGCATAGTCACTCTTTTTAGATATTGAACTAATTTAACAATATAGTCTGCATCAATAAACTAGGTATTCTTTACCCCAATCTTAATTATGTTTGAGCCCTAAAAAGCTCTAAGATTACAAATAATCTTTTATAAGTTTAGCGCATTCATGAAGACCAAAATGCAAAGCATAATTATGGTTCAAACAGAATAGGGGCAAAAAGGAGGCACTAAGATGAGGGCTGGAAATACCAAAGAACTGACATTCATCACTGTATCAGTGGTGGCACATAGCTGTATGGACACCTGCAGCAAACTCTTTGGCAGCCTAACCCCAAACCAGGACAACACAAGGCTGTCACAGCAAGAGTCTGCAATGCTTTCTTACAGACCCCAAGTCTCATGATGCAGTTCTGAATCACAGGATCATTTCTGCTCACATCACCTGGCCTTGCAGAATAAAGCTGAAGAGTTTGGGGTTGTAATTCCCAAGAGCACACTAAGGCACTCATGCCCTTCTCCTGGGATCAGGTCTTCCCCAAAGTCATAAATCCACGCTGTATGCTCTGTTGACTAACTAAAACTTTATCTACACCTATAAATTGATTCTTTATGTCAGCAAAGTTTTTACTATTTTCTTCAAGATGTGTTTGGTTAGTGGAACTAGAGTAAATATTTCACAGGACAATAGTAGTAAAACTGAATGGCAAGCAAATACCTTTACTGATCTCGGACTTGCTGACTAGACATCATAATGAAAGACTCACTGGGAACTCATGAACGGATGACTGGTCACTGTCCACTGTGAAGCATTATATTGGTATCCAGATCCTGGGCCTGAAGTGCTTATGCAAATAAAACAGTCTCCACTGGAAATCTGTGTGAGATTTTCCCTGGTAAAAGTTGATGGAATGGTCCCAAAGAGCACTCATCTACAGGGAGCTCATGGGTGGAGGTCATCTCTGACTTTCTGTGGGAGATGACTCAAGGACCTTCTGCCAGGAGTGCTTTCCTGGGTCTAGTGACTCGAGCTCTGATGTTGTTTACAATCAGTGGCCAGCCACTGTGATGAAAAATTACAAGAACATCTTTGAAGGGGTATAATTTTTGGGATCTAAAGATTCCTTTGTTTAGAAATAAAAGACAAACCACACATGTTTAAGAGTTTTTTTACCCTGCCACAGAAGAGATGTAAACATGAATTGACGTAATGTTTTTGTTTTTCTGTGTCTCTGGAGCTTATATCAAATTTCTAGAGTTACTTATTTTTATTTTGTTTTAGAAGTATCTTAAGGTATTCTATGTTCATGGAATATTTCTCCAGAACAAAGGCCGCTCTGAAGGATAATATCAAATGCTAAAAGGTTGCAAATCTGTCAGTTTTAGCAGAAAGGCACTGCCTCCTTTTTTTTGAAAACTTCTGACTTATTACAAGCTCCTTTCTGTAACAACTCTTTGCTTCTACAAGAAATATTCTGAATAACCAAAAAGTAAGAAAAAAAAATAGCTAGAGAACAACCTTCTCCCAGGCCTGTTTTTAAAACTGAACTTTGTTTTCTTATCCAGGGCTGTGACCAGATTTTATTGCTAAACTGAGGTATTTAATCAAAATTCTGATTAATATGGTGGGATACATGTGACCCAAAATATATACTGGGGATTGAAAACTTACTTATGTAATCAAGGACCCCAAGACAGGAGTACCTTGCACTTTGAGTGCTATGTGTAGGTGATGCCATGTTGAAAGAAGCTGTACTCATACATGCCATTTATTGCTATTCTTGGTCAATATTTTAAAAATTGATTCACAGACATTAGAATGAGGCAAAAATGTGGTTTGTGTAAATAAGTATATGTCACTACACAAATTCACTGCTTCACTCTCTAGGTTGCAACAGATTGTGAAAATTTCAGCATAGTTGGAAGATGCTGTTTACCAGGTTATTTACTAGGTCTACTTCAGCTTTGTCCAAGGGTGAGAATTTGCCTTTAAATACATTTTATTTATTTAATAAAAGCCTCTGTTGAATTACTCTGATTCTGCTTTTGTTGCTGTGCAAAAGCATTTCTGTTATTTTTCAACCTAATAGCTTTTCTAAATTTCTGCTATTTCACTTCTGGTCACGTTGAACTCAGAGGATTTAATTTTGGGGGGTAGAGGTTTTGTACAACTGTGCTTTGGAAACCTGCTGTGTGCAGTTGGCTCACAGCCCCTTCAGTGGGCAGTGCTGCTGCCTGCTACACACCAGGCAGTTCACTCACAGACACTAGAAACAACAGTCCTGTTTTGTATCCCTGCCCCATATGTTTCCACTCCATCCTTCATATGAAATCTAGGCTGAAAAGTGACTTAGTACAAGTCACAGGTTTGCCAGTATTTTAGTTGTTCTGTGCTTAGGTCTTGCTTTAGTTGAGGCAGACATCTGCTAAAGCAGTAAGCCAGCCCCTCACCCTACAGCCACTGAGCTAGGAGGCTGCATGTAGGTTATGACATTACACCGTACACATAAGGTGTGACTGTAGTTCCAGTAACTGTTCTTTACTTCTGATATTAGCAATGTCTGAGCCAAAGTCCACTGCTCCTTGGTGCTTGTGCCTGCAGCGGCAGGTGTGTGTTGCACAGTGCAAAACACTGATTTCGCAAAACATGTGCAAAAACAAGATTTTGAGCTCAGAATCTTCCCCACCCGTGCCTGAGTAGTCCCTCTTGGCAAGCCAGGATGGGAGCAGTAGGAGAGCTTTGGCTTCAGCCTGTGTGAGGGTATTGTCATGGTCTGAATTCCAGAACCTGCAGCCTTTTTTGTGAGGCCAGGCCACCCAGCTGTAGCACCACACTACCAGGGGCTGGCCAGCACAGGTGGCAGAGCTGTCACACAGCCCATGGTGGGCCACCCTTGGCAGCAAGGGGCGAAACATCCCTCTCACCAGAGATCCAAGCTCTGGGCTCCTGTCTTGTCTACAGTGTGCTGACAGAAACAAGCTGTACCAGTCTGTATTTTCCTTCCCTGAAAGAAAATGTGTAATATAGGACTGAAGAGATACATCTAATCTTTCTTTACAGACCCTTTATTTAACCGAGGAACTTGATACTATGTACATAGATTACATTTGAGTAAAGCAATGCAAATATATATATTAATGTAATTGGAAGATATTTATCTGCCTGAAGGACCTGTTAACGATTTTATTACTCTTTTTCCTCTGGAATGAAGAAAAGTTTATTTTAATACAATCTTCTGAAGTCTCTGAGATATGTATTCTATTTATCTTCTGCATGTAAATTTACATATATTTTGGAATGTAAATAAAGTGGCACTCTACTTTTTTTGGGAGGGGCATCAGAATCTAATAAAAACGACAATAAAAAAAGTGTTCATGTGGATAAGAGAAGTGTTGTGGTTATACAGTAAAAAGAGTAAAAATGTATATTAAATTAGATAACTGGAAATCTGCATAATTTTTATCATCACTAGAAAAATATCTGGTGGAAGTCAGTGGGGTTAGTAGGTTACCATTGTCATTAGTTTGAATATTACCAAAAGAGACAGGTACCTAGAATAAAATATGGCAAATTCTTTTTAGAAGAAAATAACAAATGACTGTACTCTTTATCATTCAGAGCATGAGATGCATATTAGTTATAATAAATGTTGTGCTGGGGGAGTAGATGCTTTAAAAGCTTTCTTCCTCTTCTGGAAATATCTTGAATGGAGAGCATAGAAAGAAATCCCTAGAAGAGAACAAACTATCGTGTTTATTAAGAACATCCTATTGATGGATTATATGGAAGGGTACTAAAAATTTCCCAAGGGAAATAGCTATGACTTTCACAATCAACACTTATAGCAAAAATTTTATGTCATAGAAATCCATTTAAATAGAAAATACTTAGTATCAAGCTTTCTAATCTGACCAAAGATTAAAACCCAACCAGTAACAGTGAACATAATGATAAAATTAAGCATGTGGTAGAGAAAAAAGCATCCTGTACAGATAGTATGGCTCCATGTTCAACATTGTTTTAATACTAAAATTGGTGAGAGTTTATTTCAGTAGAAAAGAATCAAATGCTGCAATTGAAAAACAAAATGCTTTCTTTAGAAGAAGAAAATTAATGTCCTGAATCTATAATGCCCTGTCCAAAGGGTTGGTCTCTCCTCTGCACTTCATTTTCATGCTGCCTTCTATCACAACAAAGTACTGCAAATGCAATCAGAATGACGTCACTAAGGAAGAGTCTGCAAGCAAAAGCCAAAGGGGTTTCTGTCTTTGCAATAGAAAACATGGGAAAACTCAGGGGCTTTTCAGGGAAGAGAAAGGAATCAAACAAAGGAGCAGGTCAGTGAATCCAGCACTTAACTTTTCTTAAAGATTCCTGTACCAACCATCACTCATCTTTCATTTAATTTCTGTTCTCTAGTCCTTCTCTGAACCCTCTCTTTCTGTCATTTTTTTTCCTCTCTGATAGAGCCAACTTCAAGGAAATTTCAAGATCATCTTCAAGAGTTTATTGTGTCAATTGCCAGCTATTTAGAGCTAGCCTACTAAAAGTACTACTTCTACTGTTATAAATATGTTACCTGGTTATAACAGTATCTGAAGAACCAGCCCCCACCACTCCCCAACCATAACTGCTTCTAGCTGGAATGTCATACAGCTGAGCCATATCAGGTTTTGGAACGTCCAGAAAATTATTCATATCCTTTTAAAAAAGATTTGGAAAAAATTAATAATTATGAACTTGAAAAAGTACCATTATTTTCCGTACTTTACTTTGAAGCCATATTTGTAAGACATGTTACAATTTTTTTCTAGTATCTTTACAGTGCATATCTTACACACATATTATGAGCTCACATGCCTGAAAAGCAAAATTCAGTTTATAAATTCAGTATGCTCTACCTGTCTGCTAGTGAATAAATATAAAAGAATATTCAATTCAGCAATACAGAAGACATACCACATATCCTTTTTACTCATCCCAGGGAGGATATAGACAATATAAAAGATTTATATGGATTGGTTTCACATAATACCATGATTTTCTTGGTGTTGTGTTTTTGATACCTTGCGTATAAACATCAGCAGAGACCAGCACTTGTTTCTCTCTAGAGCTCTGCTGCAGCTCTGCCTGTCACATAGACAAGAAATTAGCATGGATTTCTTCAAACAAAGTACAGTTATTCTGAAGGTCCTTCTGGTTCCAATTGTGATTGAACAGCATTCTTCTATAGGTTCCTGTGTTATTTCACTACAAGCTAACATGTAATTACCTTTGCCAGTTCTTTCTGGCAAACACAAATCATTTCCATGATGAGGAATGAGAGCAGAAAAGCAAAATGATCTGTCCTTTCTCAGCACCAGATGTGTTCTCTTCCTGCTGTCCAGCTGAGATCCATAACCTAAAGCCCAGTTTGACCAGCAGGCACATGGCAAGAGATAGACAAGTCTGACCTGAAACTGGTTGTCAGACATTTTTTTTGCAATCATGCAAAAATCATGCTACATTTTTAGCAGCAATGTTTTTACATTTTTCCAAATAACCTCTGTGATGTTCCTTGCCTGCTTCCTCTCTAGATTCTTCATTATTTTTGTAGCCCTCATTTAGATGCTCTCTAATATCCTTTTTCTCCTATCCTATGTAATGTCTGTCTTATTTTGCAGCACCCAGAACTGGAGGTGAGGCTGCCCCAGCTCAGAGCAGAGCAGGACAATCCCCTGCCTTGCCTGGCTGGCCATGCTGTGCCTGATGCACCCCAGGACAGGGTTGACCCTCCTGGCTGCCAGGGCACTGCTGGCGTATACTGAACTGGCCATTGACCAGGACCGTCCAGATGCCTTTCTGTGGAGCTGCTGTCCAGCCTGTCATTCCTCAGTCTGTTTGTACTGCCAGGATTGCCCCATCCCAGGTGTAGAATCCAGCACTTGCCCTTGTTAAATTTGATACGGTTGGTGATTGCTCAGCCCTCTGGATCTCACTGCAGAGACCTCCTGCCTTTGAGGCAGTCAACAGCTCCTCCTAACTTTGTTTCATCAGCAAACTTAGCATAACTCTGAGTCCTGTGTCCAGCTAGTTTATGAATACAGTGTTGGAAGGCATTTCTTTCTCAAGTGACTTAGACCTTCCCAGGCATCTGCAAGTGACTCGTACACACAGTCTTCCTTCCCCTTCCTATACCAGCCTGGATTAGCTGCCATGGCAGCATGTTCAAGTTGTTCTACGCAACTGCTGAAAGCAAACACACCATTCAGATTGGTAAACAATTACCTGGCAGAACTCTGTTATGAGTACATGGCGTGATCTGGTTCTGATCAGGCCCTCCCCACCCTAAGCAGACAATCTCCCAGGCACCTCCCCGTTCTGGATTTGGCTTGACTCATGGACTTGTTCAGGCACAAGTCAGTATCATTCCCCCCTAAGGATTAGCTACTCACAATTTTTGTCACATTCTGATCACTTCTCCTCTGCATTGATAGCTTTATAGTTAAACAAGGCATGGCTCTGCACAATATCTAACTCTAGGAAGGAAAAAGGGTTTTCCTGCCACTCATTGGGACAGCAGGACAAATTGGCAACTGTTGCATTCTTTCTGTGGAAGGGATCTCAAGCAAAGGGACAACAGCAGGGTTACATGTCAGGCTTACATAAGGGCTATGTCCCACTCATTTGTCTTCTTGCTCCTCATGCTGCAAGGTCCTCGGTAAAGCACTCCATTAGTACACAAATGTGTATCCTCTGAGACTAAGGAAGTTTGGGAAGGCAGTGTTGTTTGCAACCTGGTGTATGGACCCTGACTGACTCATTAGAGTCACATGGTCCATAGTTCAAGAATTGTACTATCTGCAGGGCAGGTAGGTAACTTGAAATCAAGAATGTCTCTGCTGTCATGAAAGGAGTGTCACTTCATGTGCGGCAAAAAGGAGCAGAATATCTAGAGAGGAAAAGATGAACTTGATTAGTATAGCTGGTCACGGCACCTGAGCCACTTGTAAGTGAGAAAACACTGTGCAGATCTCTTGCTAACTTGGTTGTAGGTGTACCTTTTAAAGTGGTGAAATGTGAAGGTATTTTCCTCAGTTTTTCTGCAGAGAGGAAATTTAAACTTTGTCCAGGCTCAGCAGTAGCTAGCAAAGACTTCTGGCCATAGCAAGGCTGGAGTGCTGTATGTGCTACCTCTTTTTGCTCATGCCTGGCCCTCTGCAAAGGTGCGACTACTTTGGGCTATACCTAATGCCTATTACACAGAGAGAGGCAGGTCTGCTCTTCTCCTGTGTGAGGGTATGGATCAGGTAGGGCATGCTGGATCCCTCCCCTTTGCCTAAACATCTGATGGAGATGGAGGATGGCCCTAATGTGGGCTGACTGTCCCTCAGTTTCAGGATGGAGACTGAAGGACAGCAGAAAAAGAGATCTAGATTATATCAAGCACACTTGGGAGATCACAGGAGATACCTGTTGGGAAAATACCAAATAACAAAGTTTGGAAAGGAGTTTGGAGACTTGGCTATAGTTTGCCAGGGACAAACTGTCTGCACACTTTAGGGGCAGGAACACTGAAGGAGCTTGGTGTACCGCTCTGAAAGAGGCATGAAATAAAGGGTGGATCAGCATGGAGGTGTTGCAGTCATGCTCTGTTTAAAACAATGCAGGTAACGGCATCAAAGGAATGACCAAGTGGTGAATTTTGCTTCAATAACTCAAAAATACACGTTACTTTTCATGCCCTGCATATGCTAATGAAGTAAAAACATGTACATGCTTTTTATGTGTGACTGAAGTCACTAAAATTCCACCTAAACATGAAATGATATCAGTTGCAGCTTTACATTTTCTCCTCCCTCAAAGAAACCAATATAAATATAGCTTCAGTGGGGAACAGAGTGGGCTCCACCTTTGTGTCCTGGGACAGTTGATGGGCTGTACATGTCTCCTCTCCCATAGGGATATCTATGTTTGTTGGCTGGGACCTGAACACTTGGCTACACTGAGTGCTTCTTCAGGAAATTGAGAAGGCAAACTTGTGTTTGTGGTCAAACTTGCAGTACTATATAGTCATCTTGCAATTTAATGTATTTGTCACTGGCTCTACTATTTATCTTTCATGTATTCATGTAAGCTTCTGCAGAGAGTATATGACCAGCCACACAGTAAGAACCTGCATTTCTGTTGCTCAATAAAATACACTATTTTGCACCTGAATGTGAGAAATACAGAACGTGACTGGACTTCTTGTCGGGCTGTGAGAGTCCTTTGGGCGTGACCAGGCTTAGAGTGCATCGCATTATTTGTGAATCCATAATTGGGGTAGCTCTTATTGAACATGGTCAGACAGACTTACAGTGCCACACTGGCCCTCCACTTCTGTTGCTTAGTGTTGAATTGAATATAAGAACAGAACATAAGCCCAGTGATGCCCAGCCACTCTGACATCTGCAGACCAGCTGGAATGCAAGGGAGTTTATTTTCTGTCAAATTTTCTTCCTCTTAACACGAAAGAAAAGTCATCCTTATTCTTAACACAACAATGTCTGTGGCAGCAGAGTTTACTGAACCTTGCACAGTATAAAAGCTTGTGTTTGTAGATTGCAAATACCTGTGGGATAGGTCACGAGGCTCCTTCCAAAGCATGAGATGGACATCATTATGGGCTTTGCCAAGGCCAGGGCACTGGACTGAGTCTAGCAAATGATATGTGCATCTGTGAGCTGTTAAAAGAGATAGAATGGTATAGCCAGAATAATCAGTTTAATTAAATGCTTTGTATCTGTAATTTGTCTGATTTTAGAGCATATTAAATTGAAATTAAACTTCCAAGACATTATTACAGGAACATATTCTCTTTCCTTTATGTCCCATTACAGCTGTGATTAATATATTCAAAAGTATACATTACATTGTCACAATAATGAACAAAGCTAAATGAATATAAATATCTGCAGTAAAATACAATGAAGTCCTGTGGTGCAATGGTAATGTTAGTAATTTTTGCATGAATAAATCGAAGTAGAGTGTAAAATTCCATAATTCTGCTGTGAAGCAAAGTCTCCAGCTGGCATGGACTGTCAAGTCTTCGCAGGACTAGTCTGTTGTAAATATTTATTGCCACTATTTTAATGTTTAGTCACAAAATAAACCTTTTATTCTTCTTGGTGATTTCCTTTCTGCACTGTGTTCCATTTTTGTTCTTTCCTGGGAATGAAAACTTGAGATATGATTCTGACAGGGTGAACTTTGGACATAAAAATCAACAGCGAACCACTTGCTCTAGTCTCCTGCAACAACTGATTCAGCACTTGTGGCTGATTGCTGAGAATCTTTTGATATTGAATTGCATTGGCCAGATTCATTGACTTTTTAAGACCAGAGAACACTATTACTTGGTTTCAGCTCCTTTCATAGCACAGACACCACACCAAATGAATTGATTACTAAAATAAAAATATCAGCAACCTGTAATCACTATCCTCTTGACTACTTGAGAATTCTCTTAATTACTAGACTAAGGGGTCCTTTACTATACAAGTCTTCTCCAGGGCAAACAAACAGAGAGCATAAACAAGACAGCTCTTATTCTGATGGAGAAGTAAAACATACAGGGCAAAACAGGCTTTTCAAACTTTTGTCCAAGCTTGGAATGTATTTCCAAAACCTTTCTGATCTAGCAAGCAAATTCTGAACAGGCATATGGATTTTCTAGTACTTTCATTACAAACATGAGTTCAGATGAGCTAGCAATGTTATTAAACTGATGTGTATTTGTAAAATCGGAGAATCACGCAGCTTGGAAGGGATGTCTAGACCTTGTCTGGAGCAATGTCCTGCTTAAAGCAGGGTCAGCTAGAGTGGATAATTGGTAGTTCCCTGCCTGTACAAAGATTACCTTAGACCAGTGCACTGAAACTTGTATTCGGAGATTACCTGCCATGAACCTTGATCCTTTTTCTAAGTCACCTCTTCCCAGGTAAGGAAGTCCTGATTAGAAAATAATGGTTTAGATCTGTTGACCTTTCAGATGCAATCTCTGCATTTTCATGACAGATTCCCAGTGAATGTTAAAATGACATAAAGTATTTCCAATGCATGTCTACATGTGCTATTAAGGGTTCCTTTGGCAGGAAGGAATCCTGAAGTGCCTCAAAGGCAACTTTGTACCTCTCTTTGCTGTGCCTGCCACAGGGACTTGTCAAGATTACTTTGGGAATGGAAGAGTAAACTAGCAGTGTCATTCACTCCATGATCAGTAGCAAGATCTGTAGATTTTTTGTTTTTGTGGAAGAGTTCTAGCTTCTGCAAGGGTTTGTTTGATCTCAGGTAGCTTTTGGAAGAAGGGGAAGCCTTTGGTTTCTGCCTTCCAGGGAGTGCCTGGAACAAGGCCAGAAAGACTCTTTAGCCTTGTCAATTGTGCACCTTGAGATCCCCTTCAATTCAGGCTTAGTAGACTGAAGAATTCAACATGACAAATATTTCTGTGACAGTAGGGCATGGACAGAGCCCTACTGCCAGGCCATGGGGCCGCACAAACAAATTCTTTGAACTTAAAAATACCCAGTTGCCTGAATCCCAGGTGAAATGCTCTCTAAACTGCAACTGAGCATTTTGAACTGATACGAGACTTTAATAATTCTTGGATAAAAACCATAAGTAGGAGCAAAAAAGGTCACATTTCTACATTATGGCTGAAAAGTTCTCATACAAAAGGAATATGCACATTCTTCTAAGAATCTGGAGACAGTTTTAAATGTTCTTACTATTTACCTGCCAGATTATGAGGAGGAGATACCAAGTTCCTGTGCTAACCACTTTTTTGACAAATAAAAGGACATTGTCCTACTTTAGAGTTCAAATAAAGTTTCAGTTAAGTGTTTTGCTCTTTTCTGTGTACTTCTGTGCTGCTGTCTTTGGCAGGTTATGCTTGAGCCAGTTTTTTTTCTTTTTTCAGACATTCACTATTTCTATTTTTGAAAATAAAGTTGTGAAAACTATGTCAATGTCAAATACTGGGTAAAACCAGCTAGAAATGACAGTATCAGAATGTGATTTTACAGGAGGAAATGAGGATTTTTGGAGGAGATAAAAAACAAGAATAAAAATTCCTTTTGTGATATGTTTATTCCTTATAAAGGTAAGTTTTCTTTGTTCAGCATAGATCCTTGAAGGACTTCAGCAGTCCCACTAAAAATCTGATTTTTATTAGCATTTTAGAATACTTGTTGAAAAATCTTTAAAATTTGTTTGGAGAACTTTGGAACATAGCTTTACTTTACTTTTCCACTAATCTTTTAAAATGAAATGATAATTTAGCCCTAATTAACTAAATGTTATGACAGGGATGGCCTCGTGGATTTGCAAGCTGATGTCTGATGGTACTGTTAAAATACTTAACAGGTAGCTTTAAGTCATTGCTCCTTTGTAATAGATGGATTGATCCATGAATTTAATAGCTCTGGTCCTAAGACCTGGATTTGACAATCAGAAAGTTTTGGTCTATGTTGTGATCAGTGCAACTACTATTTCTATTTTCAGGAAAATGGACGTTTAATTTTCAGCAAAAGCAGGTTTCTTTACATTACTTTGTGCTGGCTTTCCTTAGTACTACTTCTACAATTTCTGCCGACTCTGCCAACATATTAAAGTGCAAGAACAGCAAGCAGTCAGAGGGCCCTTAGTGCATGGAGATGAATTGAAGAAACCTTCACAGTCAAGCAGTTCTTCACAATTCTATTTCTGTTACCTGTCCCTTAGTTTATTTCCAAAATGTGCCATATAAAAAAGCTCTTACTATTTTCAAGGTGTATCAAAAGTGACATCAACTCACTTAAAAACCTTAATTGTGGGGAGAAGCAAGATATTTTGAACAGCTGAACCACCTCACTTTAAAATCCCAGCAATAGGAAATATTTTTATAAATTAATGCTTTGTCTTATATCTGCATAATTTACAATGTTACAACTTATTTGTATTTTAGGGATCTCTATGTATAGTTTACTGTAGACTTCATGTACAAATAGAAACTTAAAACATTTTTTACATGTGGCAGATTCTAATAAAATCACTTTAACTACATATTAAATCATTAAGTATCTACCTGGAATTGAAGTGCATGTCAGAAAAAGAAAAGCTCAGTAAAATAATGACGGATGTTATTTCTTTGAATGTCATTTTCTCTTATACATCACATAGGGATGTGGCCCTACAGAACTGAAATATATGCTCTACATATTCAAACTTCACATGCTGAACTTGGCTCAAAAGACTAACTAACGTGTAGAAAGACAGCACTCAGGGATGTTCAGATGCATTATCTTAAAGAAAAACAATGATAGCAAGAGTACTATGCATTGTTCTGATAGTTTCTATGCCTTTTACAGATCTGGAATTATGAAGTCTAACAATAACCTGAGAGATTGCATTACAATTTGCTTGTGGATCTGAGGTGGAAATCTGAGCTGTAAAAGTGAAGTATTTATAGTAAAAGGCAGAAGTACCTATAAATTAGGCATACAGCTTGTAAGTTTAAGGCACCTGGTGCTAAGAATGTGATTCAAAACCAGGCTTGATGCTCAGGCTCCCTTCAGCAATTCAGGGAGCTTTGCTATCCAAAGCACCATCTGGTGAATGGAAAGTGATGCAAGGTGTCCAAAGGAAGTTTGGGAAGCCACCTTGGAGGTGGCTATGCCTCTTAGTTCAAAGAGTTAAGTGCTGTGCAAAGACATGTAGGAGAACAGAGAAGCAGATATGGTCAGTGTGGTCTTCCCCTTTTTCTCTTCAGATGGTGAAAATTTAAACTTCTTTTATTACTGTGGAAAGACCAAACCACTGAAAGGAGGAAAATGTTTCTGATGAAGCTGTGCCACTGGGCAGAATGGAAGGAAAGATTCATGTGATTACTTAGAGAGTAAAGAAGAGCCTGACACTGTAGCTGGAACACTAGCTGGACTGGAGGATGCTGAAACACTGGTCTTCCTATCTGCCCTGTGATAGACAATTGCTAGGGAAAAGTAGTTTAAAGCACCAGAACAGATGGCCTGGATTCCTTACTCCTAAGGAAATTCTCTGGCCAATACAACACAGAGTGATCTGACAACAGTGGGTTAGGAGGGGTTTTCTGCATGTGTTTGTGCTCTGCTTTGTATATGTACTCATATTTTTTGAATCTGGCCCTAAGCAATTTGTTGATTCCGCAAAGCAATTTAATGGCAAAGCTAATACATTCTTCTGTTCCATAACCAGAAACTGTAACTGCTGCAGAGCACTCTTGGAAGGAATTTTAAAAGCCTGAGGCAGATTCAGCAATTTGTATGATGTACAAAGGTGCAAATGCCAGAGAATCTAGTCACCTCTCCTAGTGGAGAAAGGGTTTTTGACAGTGGAAAAAGAGGTTTTTTTTTCCATTATTGGCCACAATGTGTTGCACACTCCAATCCAAGGTGGGGAAACCTTGTAAGTACCTGAGAAAGAACTCTTCTTCTATCTGTATTCTAGATGTAGGTTTGGCTCAGCTCTGCTGGGAATTGCCACACACTGCTTGCATCTTATTATATTAATGAATCATATATGTGCATCACGGGAGAAATTTGGATCCTTGTGGAGATATTGGCAAACATCCCACTGACTAAACACCCGACTTAGTTGAACCCAGTTGAGACTAAGGGCACTAATGGATTCCTGTAGGGTATTTCTCAGCAAAAATGGCCTGCCCTGATGCTGGCAGGCTTCTGAAACAAGGCAACCATTAGCTGTCCCATCAACTCTTAAGTCCTTCAGGTAATGCATTTAACTTGAAATGGAAATGAATTACTACTTTTATTTTTCAGACAAAGCTAAAATGATACTACTAGAAAAGTGAGAATAAATGTTCTTTTTTAAAGCAAAGAACAAAACCAACCAGTCAGTTTCCTGAATGCAATCTGTGTGATTAATGTGTCTCGAAATACAGACATTTCTATAAAATATTAATCATTTCACTTCTGGACTGTATTAAATTACATTTAGCAATTCTGATATTCCTTCCATATATTTTACAAGCAAATAATATTTATTAAATGTTTTCATCCTATAAACCACTTCCTGCATGATTTTACTCTTTTTGTTAAAAAATCTGATTTGTTTGTCAGGCAAAACAGAAGTTCAAAAGAGCATCCTAGGAGAAGAGATGACTTTTGTGAGCAGGAATTCAAGGAATGTACTTACTTTTCCTTATAGCTATAGTGCACAAAATTTCAGACATGTGACTATTGAAGAGTAACTGATTTTTAAAAAACATCTTGTTTTTTCAATAGAATATAATCATCATAGCTTCTCTAATTTAAATAATTTACATAGGAAAGCCTATATTAAAGTTATGAATACAATTTAAATGTCTGATGTATCATAGCACCTAGAATGATTGAAATGTGTTTAATTTTCTGTTTTACTAAAAAAGAAAATTCTCCTAATTGCAAAAGTAATGTGGTGCTATATTAGTTGTTTGATGTAATAAGGTGCATAGTTCACAAATACATCTATCACTTGACATGATTGTTTTCCTTTCAGTCTCATTAAGACAAAATCTGGTAAACCAGGTTTATATTATAAGAAAACAAAATATCAATAATGATACCTAGTGTTTAGTAAACACCGTATTTTCTCTTATTCACGTGTTCAGAGATAGAGTGCCACACCTCTTTCGTGTGCACAACAGATTCACTGCCAGACAAGGAAGAAGTTGGCAGGCTCATGAATAAGCTAAAGGAGGAGAGCAGCTGTTCAGCAACAAAACCTTCCAGCAGAGCCTTTCAGCCAGTTGCTGGACCATTTGACGTGGTGCTTGTGTGTGTGCACACGCATATGTAACTGGAAAGGCAGGAACACAGGGAAAAAAGCTTACAGTGGAAGCACTGATTGTCATGTTAGATAGGTAAATATGTAACTTTTATAAGTGATAGGTATTTTAAGATTTTACTTATGAAAGAACCACTTTCATGCTTTTCAGACAGCAAATGAGAAAAATGTCTATGTTGTTGTTTATTGGGACAGTTCCCATAAATGTATATCCGCTTAAGTTGTTTCTGCTCCATAGAGTAGTGGTCTTGACTGCAGTGTGTAAAATCTGCAGATAGAGAATGGGAAGAACAGGCCTGTTAGTCTGAATTGATACCAAAAAAGGGCAAAAGGAGAGAACTGCATACCTGTTCAAGACAATTATCACCTATTATGAAGACATGGCTGTTCTGCATTCTTCACGCAGGCTAAAGAACCACATACACATTTGGTGAAAAAAATAGAACACATGTGCAGGAACTGTAGGTTTCTAGAGGATATGTTTCATTGTTGTATTTCTTCACTGTTGTCCCGCTCCAAAGCACATTCTTTACACCGAGGATTTAAATCCAAAGTTTTTGCAATTTTTTTTTCAAAATTTCGGCAAAATAAGGCAAAATACCTTAAAAAAAGAGATGCATACACCATAATGTCAAAAATACTATTACATGAATAAATTTTGATTTGCATTTAAATGTCTTCATATGAATCCATTAACTCATCTTACAATGACAACAAAAGATCTTTTTCCTGTTTATTGTAGGTGAATAATAACTCAGGCTTTTATTTGGCAACACCTTTTAAGACATGTTTGCTCAACTGACTATTTTCATGCATACGTGTTTTAATGTAGCATGTAAAGTATTTGTCATAGGTATAGAGAACCCATTTCAGAGTTCACAGCTTAGAATCTAAGTTTTAGAAGTAAATGTTTACTGTTTTATTAACTTTCTATGAGCTTGGTCTGAACTCTTCGAATTGTAGTCTCACCTGACTGAATACTGGATTCATAGCACTGGGCAAAAGAATATAGACCTGTATCTATTGAAGGCAGTTAGCACCTATTAGGAAAATAATGGCTGTTTTGTGTTCTTCACACTGAAAAAAAAATAAAAATAGAAGAACCACTCTCTTCCAGTATACAAATTTTTGGTGAAGAAAACAGAACATATATGCACAAACAGTAGATTTCCAGAAGAGATATTTGTTTGCCTTTGCCCGGGATTCTGATATATATATACAAAAGAAAAGCCTATTCTGTCCCTCCAATCTTCAAGGCAAAATTCAGCTGCTCTTTCCAGCACACTTCTTTCCTAGCTCTCCCTTTACGTTTGAGGAGGGAAGCACATACAGTCCTATAATTGTAATTTGTCTTGGAACCATTGCAGCTTGGTAGTTGGTAAATATTCGTTCTATGTGTTAGATTACCTGCTTAAGATAATTTCTATATAAGTAAAATATCTTTACAAGGACAGTTGCAGTAATAGAAATCACTATGATCAATGGTGTGATCACTTTTTAATTGGTTGCTAAAATGAGAGTCTTCCCTGCTCCTTCCCTTAGCATTTGTTGCCTTAAATCTCCTCTGATGTTTGCAATTTGGAGGAATCTTCTCTTCTTTTGATATTAAAAAAACTACAGTCTCTGATAACAATTTATTAGAGAAGGAAAAGTGCTTGCCCTCTAAGAAAGACTGCTTTAAAACACAATGCCTTAATACTGTTTCTTTAGAAATATAATATTTTAGCATACTTTTCTTGTAACATCTAAACTGTTACTATCTGATAGTACAATAACTTGGTTATTGAAATCACCTTGTTATGTTCAGAATTTGACCAGAAATATTGTAGTCAAATGAAGCAATGTATTATTCATGTTTACTTAGGTCAGCTGAACACATTTCAGCCTCACCGTGTTTGCAATCATCTTGACTAGTGTCATAATATTTTCCACCACCTCTCCCGAGGCACATTTAGCACCTTTTTTCCCCCTCTTTTTAGAAAAAGAAATTCTCAATTATAGCTGTAAAGCAAACAGACAACTGAAATCCACCCATTTCCTAAAGCTCTATTATCCCTGAGGCATCTGAAACAAAAACATATCAATACTAATTACTTAGCAGAAAGCAATCAAGAAAACCTTCCACTCTCAAATCTCTTTTCTACCTGTACTGCTAGAACCAGTGTGCCTCTAAATGGAAAAGCCTGAGCTGTCTGAAAGCATGGTGATAGCAGAAGCAAGCCTCTTCTATGACCTTGACCCCACAAGTCTTTTCTGGTATCTTCTTCTCACAGCCCTCTCCTGGTTCACCTGTGATAAGTGTAATCTCTTCTCAGCAGCTCCCAGTGCTTCAACTCACTGATTTCAACAAGCAAGCAAACAACAGAAGAGGTGTTGTTCATACAAATCTATCCTCTCCCTTCATCAGACTGATGCTTGTACTGAAATGAGGAATCATCACTAAGTCCGTAGGAACTGGCAGCCACACCTGCAGGGGACTGGCAGCGCAGCAGGACCCTCTGTGGGCTGGGCAGGATGCTGGGGCAGGTGCTGGGAAGCTCCAGCAAAGAGTGCAGCTCTATATATATATATATATATCCTGCTGTGGCCAAGGCTTCTGTCAGGCTGGGCTAGAGTAGCCAGGGGCTTGGGACTGGAGTTAAAAGTGGCTCATTACAAACAAAATAACAAACTGAAACAATTCTCTATTTCCTTCTCGATGTTCTATCTGTTGAGCTAGGTAATCACTCCTCACTGTTTAGGTTTCATTAGTGTAACTATACATATATATATATCTCTATATATATATATATATATCTGTAAGTGCTAAACCTACTCTGGAAGTTTTGAGTTTTTTTTTTGTTTTGTTTTGTTTTGTTTTGTTTTTTTCTTTCTACTCCTGAACTAATGAATACATATAAGTGTCTGGCTAATTTTCTTTTCCAGTTAATTTTTTAAAGAAGAATTATGGATTCCAAATTTTTTCTCAGTCTCCCTCTCATGCTCTGTTAGATCTTTCTGCACTCATTTGGGATTTTTCAGTCTCTGGAAGACATAGGGTTCATACCAGCAAAGTGGAACATAGCAATACTTAGAAAAAAACAGGCCTGTTGCCTTCTGATTCAAAGGCAGGA